>JASSRZ010000006.1:10828924-10841615 GCA_032164315.1 Malacoctenus gilli
GTGTGTGTGTGCGTGCGTGCGTGCGTGCGTGCGTGCGTGCGTGCGTGCGTGCGTGCGTGCGTGCGTGCGTGCGTGCGGGCATGTGTTTGTGTGCGTGTTTGTGTGTGTGTTTGTTTGTGTGAGTGTGTGAGTGTTTATCAGTGATAGCTTCCTCACTGTGCAGACAACATCTGTCATTCTTCAGCCCATTCAGACAAAAGACGGAGTCACCTTTTTTAATGAAATGATCTTGGGAGCCTGTCGAGGACACATTTTTCATGTTTATGGAGATGAACACAAAGACCCAAGCTGTACAGTCTGAGTGGAAAACTGCATCCTGCACACGGAGTCTTGCAGGTTACTCTCATGTGATGTTGCGAGGCCACTTTAAGCTTTATTACAGAGTATGTGACTACAGGTACGCGTATTGAGGGATACATTCAGATTTTTGTAAAAAGTTTTATAAAAGAATTTGGTGCAAAAAATAAACGTCATCATTTATTGATGGCATACCAGCATAGTTCAGAGTCTCAAGAAACGAAACAGACTTTTTATTCCAGGTATTATTTCCTTTTTAGCTCTTCTGTTTGTTTTATTTACTTCTGAAAGTTACCTTAAGTGTCTGCATCCTCTTCTAAAAGGCCTTATGCTGTGATTACTGTGCAGCCCTCTTTATTTTGGAGCTTGTTCAAACTGGTGTGGCCCAACACTCCAGGCTGGCATCGTATTTTGCCTGCGTGTGCTCCTCTGTCCCGTCTTTTGTCACCGAGAATACTTGGTTCGGTGTCTTTAATAGCAGGTTGTTTTTTTTGCCTGGTGCTTTACCATATCTATTCACCGAGGGCCTGTGGGGCCACTTGTGATGGATGCATATAGGAGGCAGAGGAGGAGAGCAAGGAGAGTGCTTGATGTGAGTATATGTGAGGGGGGAGAGAGAGAGAGAGAGAGGGAGAGAGAGGGAGAGAGAGAGATGTCTGTGTAGCATTGCTGAAGCATAGCCGATCAATATTGAATGAAGAAAGCTTCCCTAATGCCTGTCCCAGCCCGCTTCTTACTCATTTACTCAAGGGCTGCTCTGTTTTATTTTTGAATGTCCCTCCTTTCCTCTCCTTTTTTGCCTCCTTCTTCGTCCTCAGGGTCTCTCCTCAAGGCCAGCTGCATGCCGCTTCCCTCCCACTTCCACCCGTCCAGTAAAGGTCCCAGGCCTCCTTCACTTTTCGAGTTGCTAATCTGTCGCGCCTCTTTCACTCCCTCGTTCGTAATGTGACCAAAAAAAACAGATCTCAATTCAATCACAGCCGATCCACTGCAAATAAAAAAATGAAATAAATAGGAACGCTCGGCAATTCAGAAGACGACAGACGCTCACACCTCTGTCCTCGCGAGGTGTGCTTTTCATATTCACTGTTTTTTTACAGTTATAAGACACATTAAAATTCATTCATTCCACAATATTGGAAGCGAAGTCAAACATATATTTTATTGTGGTTTCTTTCTGACCGGAAACAAAAGGTTGCATTCTTCAGCAAGCAAACCGAGGCTGCATAGACTTAATTAGAGATCGCTTCATTAGCACTCGTCAGGTGAATTGATCGGCCATCCGAAAAGAAAGACAGAAAGCCTGGATGTGTATCTGTGGATACAGCTCCACGTGTGCAACTGATTAAAAGTGCTGCGTCAGATCTTGCTGCTTGGATATCATCAGAAGCGGTCAGACGAGTGTAGTTTAGGAAGTACAACTTGTCCTGCATGGATTTTGGGACCCTTTTTTTCCAGTCACTGGGAGCTCAGCTGAGGTGGCTGACCAAAAAAAAAAAAACTGTCTGCACTGTTCAGATTTTACTGCTCCAATTTCTGTTTGATTATTTACACCTAGTCGCAGTTGTTTTACATATTGCTGACTTAATGCAGCGAGGGGGATTCAGGCAAGTTTGAGTCATGTATGGATCGATTCCACACGCATGCATGTGCAGTCGCAAGACAAAGCAGGCAGAGTGAGCGGCGCCTCAGACGTGGACCTTGAGAAATGTCCCTGTCTGGCTGTGGTCCAGCGCAGCACTCCCTGTTGGTTTGTCTCATTAAATGGAAAGTTTAATCCAGCATTTGGAGCAATTAGCTTCTGAACTGTCTTTTAAGAGCATCAAATAAAGGGAGAGAGGAGATACAAGCAGGGAACTGTCTGCAGTTCCAGCACAGTTATTGGTCTCTCTGCAAGGCCAGAGGCGTCTTCTGACAGCCTCCTTTTTTTTAACTATCACCATTCATTTATAAAGAGCATTTCAGCAACCCTAAAGGAAGGACATCCACAGCTGACCATTGAGAGTCAAGACAGAGGCGCAAAGGGGGCGACGTGGTGCATTCAGTGATCGTTAAGGCAGCGGATTAATCAGTTTCCCACAGTATTCTTTTTGGAAAAACTGTAAACTATAATAAAAAAAAAATTCAAATTTGAATAAGAAACCCTCACTGCAATGAAGAAGAGCTCCATTGCAGCAACACGGCTTGGCACAGCCAATGACCAATGCCTTTAAAGTAAATACCGATAAAAACTGATAAAGGATGTCACAGCTTTGTAAACAACCTGGTATCGATGCATCATTTTGAAGAGCTATAAAAAGATCGGATTTCTATTGTCAGGTGTGGTGATGCTTTTATATCTGGGATGCGGTGTGTCATTATGAAAGCTTCACTTAGGCAATATATCACGCTCTCTGTCTGACGTTTATGGTCGACGTTCATAACTCATGTTGGACAGATGATGTACGGCGTCGCGGTCGTCTTCTGTGTCTCCCTGGTTGTTTCGTCCTTTTCTTGCACTTCACGCACACGCAATCAGGGTGTCGGCTCCTCATGGACTTTCTTTGCTCCCCTCTCAGAAATGATCCTAAAAACTCTCACAGCTCCTTCTGTCTCTCCACCGTCTTTTCGAGCTGTCTTCCTGCCCGAAATTAATGGATGGCTTTTGGATGCCACCGGTGGCTCTCCTGCTGTGGCAGCACCTGTACTGAACCTCTGTGTGTGTGACTGACGTGGGGGGGGGGGATTTTAGAGCCAATCTGACTGAGTCTTGAGCAGAAGCATGTGGAAACTGAGACTTTACACAGGGCCTCAAGCATTTGTGTTGTGCATTCATTCATTTAAGCCCCACACACGCGCACACTGTACACTGTCATGAAGATTATGCATCTCTACCATCTCTCTCTTCATTGCCCCCTTTGACAAAGTGAGAAAGGACCTGTCTCCTTAACTTGGCGCCGCAGCGGTGCGAGGACAACCCGACAACGGCGGAGTCCGATGTTCTCACGCTGATTGATTTTGGCCGAACATGCGTGAGCACACCTACGGGCAGAAACCTCTGCGCTTTGGACAGCCACCGCCGGACGTTTTTTGGGCAGCTTTTTGCTCTCTGCCAACGGTGACTGTTGGGTTTCTGATGTCGCTGTGTTTGTCTCCAACCCAGAACGGGCAGCTGCAGCAGCGTTTGGATAACGTCCAGCGAGACTTTATTGTCTTCAACAGAGAAAAGTAAGGAAGGCCCCACTGCCATCAAGCACTGTCTTTTTTTTTGTGAAATAACGTATGTTGGTCACAGTTGTTCTTAAGAAATGGTAAAAAAAGGAAAAAAACACAGAAGTAGAATATTTTTCTTTCTGGCAGCTAAGAGAACGTAGGATGTGTGAAAGGACAGTAAAGTGCCGCAGAAGATGCTGGCCCATAACGCAACTCGTGGGTGTGTGATTAAGGCAAAAGCACACCCTACTGCTGGAGAAAGTGTCCCCCCACTCTGTGTGTATATGAGTTGGGTGTTTGTGGAAGTAAATAAAGAAGTGGAATGAATTTAAAACAAGCCAAGAAATAGGATTCACCGCTGATTTGCGTAAGCGAATGTTAAAGCAGGTGCAATGTTTCCTCATTCAAGCAGGAGCTGAGGAAAGAATGGACCGGAAGCGTTTGTAACATCACAGATGATTCATAGTAATATTAATCTCGATTAGAAATTAGATACCTCAAATAGGTACAGCTGTTATTTCTGTGATACTTTTATCATTATTGCTCTCTGGTAAGGCAATAAAAAGGCATTTTTCTTCACTCGGTAGGTCAAAAAGGGTGGTGGCCGACTCCGACTCCACTGAGCTCTCAGTGAGTGAGAAGAACAAGGCCATAGAAGACGGACAGAACAACAACGTCGAGCCGGCTGCCTTCCTATCGGGGTAGATCTCATCGGCGGAGAACCCGACGCCCGGCCTCCCCACTTGTACCTTCCCACCGCTTCTATATCAGCAACTTACAGCCAGACACCCACTGTTCTACCAGCACAGCGTCCATGCACATCTTTCCAAATGCAAAGACCGAACTAGGGTGTTACCGTTTGCTCACGTGAAAAAAAACAAAAGAAAAGAAAGAAAATTAATAAATGAATATATAGACGCTTTATCGAGAACACTAGAGCCGCAGGAGTGGGATGAACTCCTGGAGCTGCAGTCTTTGTGGACCTTGGCTCTGTGTGTCGCCGTTACTCGAAGGAATGGCTGTCAGCAGAGTCTCACTACGCAGCACGCTCCCTTATGTCACTCTGGTGCTCCAGTGTCTGCCCAGCCCTCTCTTCCTCTTCCTCCTCCTCCTCCTCCTCCTCCTCCTTCCCCTCCTCCTCGGCGGCAGCACGCTGAAGTGAAACGGGAACCGCCGACCTGCCGAGAGGAGTACAACGCAAACACCTGCTCAGCTGGCCGAATGCTTTATGTGAAGCAGCTGCTTGAGCGGGACGCTGGTTTTCAGAGTGCAAAAAAAAAAAGGCTTTACTTGGTTAAATGTGGTTCTGTGAACAAAGGAGAAATCACGAACGCACCACGGATGCTGATCGACAATACATATGGAGACAGAATTGCGACACGCATTGCAGAACACTCCAGTGGATGGCACTGTGTCATGCCACCTTTACCATAACGGAAATAAGCATGGCACTAGAATATAAAACCAATGGGGAAAGTAATAACACTAAAAAAGGCCTTTGTTTCTTTGGGTTTTTTTTTTAAAGAACACGAACCACAGACTCCTCTCACAAATTGCAGAGCTGAACTGTAGGCTTGTTCTGGAATGGCTCACCTCATCGCAGCAGCAGATAGACGGTTTTAGCGGGCCGTTCTGCTCCGCTTCGCGAAAAACTAACACAGATAGTCGGGGGTCGCAGCGGCTCCATTAGTAGCAGATCTACGTGAAACAAGCTGCACGTTTTCAGCCGTTTTCAGCTGTCATGCGTTTTGAGGTCGAGCTGCAAATTATACTCACTTCAGAAGTTTATACAAAGCTGTTCGGGCAACATCAAGGAAGAACACGTCTGGACGGGATGTTTTTATGGCATTTTGAACGGGCCTTTGCCTCAGTTCGCGATCGATCGTCTGGATCTGGAAAAGGTTTTTTTTTAGTGGTGAACACGTAGAGAAACGGAGATGGTAGATGTTATATGTTCTGCACTGAACCTTGCTTTGCACATGCTTCTTCATAAAGTGTAGCATTTATGCACAGAGAGACAAAAAATCTAAAGCTGTGAATGAATACTTGCTCCCTTAGGGTTGGTGTTATATACAAGGATTATTCTGACTTGTAGACTAGGTTCTTTTTTTTTTCATTTGGTGTCTTCACTCAAATTCTTCCCTCCAATATCTATTTTTTTCATGTCCCTCCTTCTTTGTGTCAGATTCAAGCAATTACATGTGTGCCACCAGATAATCTGTAAAAGTTGTATTTGCTGTTAATTGCTCCCATGGCGGAAGACTTCATTCACGATCTGTTTCTGCTACAGCGTTGTTGTGCTTTCGTGGTGTTCAGTAGTAATCTAAGACTCAGCACCACCCTGAAAAAAATGTGTTTCAGCACCCTTTCCTACTGTAAGATTTGCTGTAGACATGCAAGAGTAGAAAAAAATAAACTCGTTCCCCTCTGAAGTTTGCAGAGGAAAGCCTTACACCATAGAAACGGCACATCGCCGGTTCCTTCATCTCATAAAAACCTGAGCTTTCCCCCCCTCAAAAAATCAATAGGTGGACATAATTTCTAAAGAGCTATTCAATTGACCTTGATCTTATCTTACTGCAATACTATTCAATTCTTGGAAGCCTCTTGTAATTACATTTAGGACACTTTTCACACTCTGAATTGGCACTTTTCTACGGAGGATTGGTATAATGTATCGACTTGACCTTTGTGTTGTTGTGGATGTTGTTGTTGTTATCATCAATGTAATTTTACGAATCCAAAGGTGGTTTCATGTATAAGTTGTAAGATATAGAGGGATAGAATAATGGATGGGCTGATCCTTGGCATACCTGGAGTAAGTTTTATTTGTATCTCTAACAAAAATAACCACCAGACACGCTGGCAGCAGCATATCAAAGGAAACTCCTCAAAACAAGCAGCCTCGTCTGAAGAACAGACATAAAGAAATCACACACAAATAGTATTTATTCCAGGTAATGCCGTTTTTTCAACAAAGTTCCCATCCCAAAGATAATTTGGATTGATCTGCACCTGTGAATTTCACCCCGTACCAAGGTTCCGTTGTCCTTCAGTTGTCACTGTGTGTTAACTGTAATCACATGTGATGGAGTTGCAAACTATTAAGGTGTGCCTTAAATAATAACTTTCTTTTTCTGAACCGATCCCGCTGTGCCTTGTTTCATTTACTGAGGAACATACAGTCATTGCTGAGTGAAGTCGAGTTCAGGGATCCTCTCACGAGATGCACTGAACAACTACGATGCAATTTTGACCCCTAGCGGTGCATGATGGGTAGTGCAGTTCGTGCTGGACACAAGTGAAGGATTTCGTTTGGACTACAGACAAACAATTTGCGACAAGGGTGTTTATGTTTTTCTTGCGCAAAATAATTTCTGAATTTCAAGATTTTTAAATAATTCCGGTTTGATTGAGCAACGCGTGACGATAGTAATGAATCACGCCTCCAATGCGTGACCCACTGCGTTGCACCCTCCGTCCGTTCCCCACAAATCTGCGTATGCGAGACCAGCACCTTTGGAGGTCAACTGGAAGTCATTTCTCCTTGACAGCATGTCAAGCTGAGTCAGCACTTCACCACGTTAATGACTGATCAGGGACCTTTTCAGCTGATAAACGCTCCACTAATCTGTCTGACATCACCATGGCGACAGTCAATCATCCTCAGTGAAAAGCCTTATTGTAAAACTTGTTTACAGTCTTCTGCAGGATATACGCGCAAGAATTTATGGGAGAGGCTCGATAAAAACAGCTTCAGTACAATTACATCTCCAGCAGCTCCATTAAGCTGGTGACATTGCTGACTCATCTCCCTGCATTTTTAACTCGTTCGCCTTTAATGACTCCGCCATCACAAAGTTACTGTGGTGTCATGGAGCATAAGTCACCACTTAGCTCAACTCACCACTTTACAATCAACGTGGGACTTCGCTGCCCCCTGTGGATTTACTGCTGGTGTTCTCTGCTGTGTGAGTCCACGTTTTAGCTGAAGGTCCAAATCTTAAGAGCATGACACTGATGTGGTCCTCAACCAAACTCGAGGGGATTCCAAAATGCAGGACCCTGCATTTTCTTGCTGAAGGTCGACAAGTGCAGGTGTGATATGATGTTGATTTTAGTGAGCCTGGGTGGCAACAGTTGACATTATAATTGAGAAGAATATGTTTCAATGTGAAAAGTCAATGGTTTTATCCTTCAACTGGTGTTTGGCAGAGAAACATGAAAATTAGGAGAAAAAAAGTGTGAGTTTGTCGCCCTGAAAAAGCACTGAAAGAGCCAAAAACAATAAAAGGTTGGTGGTTCCTTTTGTTTCTCCTGAGGTAAACTTATAATCTAATTCTGTGTGTGAGCGAGAAAGAGGAAGAGGGTAAAAGGAAGGAACAAGCCAATAAGTTGCAACTCATGTTTATTCAGGAAACAAATCATACTTTCACACCACACCTTATTTTTGACCTGCCATCTCCGGGTTTTGATACAACAGTAAAAAAAAAGAAAAGAAAAGAAAAAGAACCCAACAATTTAAAAACAGTAACAAAGGTTGTCAAACTAACATAAATACAACAAACCACCATTTGTGCCAGCTTCATTCTGCCAAATAAAAATGGCATTTCCCCCTTCCTTCCCTCCATCTTCCTCAGTGGGACAAACAAACGGAACAAAAAAAAAAAGCTTCCCTCAATGCACCACAATCCTCTGCCTTATCAAGAAGAAGCAGAGATTCATAAGAATAAGTCGAATGCCCCCCCAACACAATCAGATCGGGAAATTAACTGGGCTCAGCCAACGCTGGATGCACTGAACGCTGTGTTGGAGGGCGATTCGGGGCGGGGGAGGGTGACAGGAGGATAATGGTCCTCCACTTGTCCTTAAATCAGAGCCCATTTGTTGAGGAATGCAAAAGTAATGCAAGAGGTGAAGTGCTGTAATCTGAAAGCAGGTTTTTGTTCATAAATCATTTCATTGCATCTGTTTTTTATTCGCCCCCCTCCCTGAGAGCCCCAATTTGTGAGGCTCTCTGTTACCTTTGAGCTGCAGGGGGGGGGCATTAAAGTTCACGCTTGATTCTTGTTGATCAGGTTTCTATTCTTTCCCCAGTTTTCTCCTTTTCGAGTTCATTTCAGGGCTACGGGAACAGCCAGTGTGCTAGAAGCAAATGCAAAGGACGGTCTCTTGCGACGTTTTAGTGTAGAGCAAAAAAAATGGTGTGCAAAGTATTAAAAACCGGAGGACGAAAGCATATTAAAATCTCCATTAATCTTCATTCGACTGTGTTCACAAACTCTTTTTTGAACTCTTTCGTGCTCATCCTCCTTTTTTTAACATCTAAAAACCAGGACAGTATATCATGGGGGGGCGGTATTCATCAAAAACATCAGAGAGGAAGGGCAGATAGGATCATGGATCACGTCGCCCATGTTAGTGTGGCCCATGCAGCTCCAGGTCCAGCAGCTCTCCCACTCTCACATCTGACAAATACCTTTGTTCTTTTTTTTTTTTTTTTATCCTCCTTGGTCCAGTAAACCCAAAAAACAGGCTGCAACAACATCAT
Source organism: Malacoctenus gilli (assembly GCA_032164315.1). Lineage (NCBI taxonomy): Eukaryota > Metazoa > Chordata > Actinopteri > Blenniiformes > Labrisomidae > Malacoctenus > Malacoctenus gilli. The sequence goes on from JASSRZ010000006.1 coordinate 10,837,965, forward strand.
TCACAAAGCTACATTACATCTACCATATATACAATGCCACCTAGAGCTAACCGACGGTACTGCAAGATGATACATGGCTAATGTGGGGAGGGGGGGGTCTAAAGTGTTATGGTTTGCTGACTATTGGCAAAAGCAGGTTACTGGGGGGAAAAAAAGGGGGTGACATTGAAAGCCAAACAGGGTGAAAGAACCATAGCATCATTCTGAGACGAGCAGTATCCCTTTTCCTTTGAGAAGACAGTTTGTTTTCCTTTTTTTTTCTATTTTGGTAGAGAGTGAAAGAAGGAAGATTCACTTTATCCTCACCGAAGCACCAAGTGAACGCGTGTCCCTGTGGGTGGAGAGTAAGAAGTAAGGCGGAACCTGGTCCTGTGATATGTGCTTTGGTGGAAAATACAAACCACTTTATTGTTTTAACCTCCAAATTTACCAGGAAAAAGGATACTATTTACATCTCAGCATAGTAGCATTGTGACAGGTAAGGCATGAGGATTCAGTGTTTTGCTTTTTTTTTTTCTCTCTCTCTCTTTTCTAAAGTTTTGACTAATCGTGGTCCTCTGCATCTCCTCCTCCCACCTCTCCCCACCTCCCCTCCCTCCCCCCCATACTCAAATCTTGCACTCTGGCTGTTGTCGTTTCTTCCTTCTTTTTTTTTGGACGGGTCTCTGATCTTCCTGCTGTTTAACTGAGGGACGTGATGTTGGAACGGCCACCAGGGGGCACTACAATACGCCGGCCAGCGGGCCTGATGGGAATGTCATCTGGGGTTGGGGGACCTGGACAGAGAGAAAAGGAGAGATGATGAGCGTGACATGGAAAGACATGAAGGAGTACAGAGAGAGGAGCAATGAGGCAAAGTGAGGGGGGGGGGGGATTTACAGGAGACACTTAAAACACTGCCGTATGATTTGAGGGTTGCCAGATATTGGATTTTCATGAACTACATTTCCTTGCAGAGGACACAAACAGAGGGCGGGTTTTTATGTACATTTTTTTATGAGTCAGTGTTCTACTTATGTATTTGTTACTACATCTCCTGTTGAGGACGATAAAAGCCATAAGAGCCCGGTATGGACTTCATTTAAACTTTTCTAGAGAACAAAAGTTTGGGGGAAAATTGACAAAAATTTATCATTTTACTGTATGAAAAATAGTGGTTTGAATAAAGATACAAAAGGGGGGTTTAACCCAAACATTTTAGTGAAACTCCACAAAATGAGCCTTGTTCTGGAAACTATCAACTCTTCTCACATATTTACACTTTCTGACTAACTCTGTACTTTCATGCCAACAGAACAAAATAGCTGTCATTGAAAACCTCCATTATAATTTTCCAGGCCCCTACAACTTTCCAAGGATGCTCTATTATCCCAAATACACGTCACAGAGATGACAGAAGACGCTATTTTAAACAGACACCGTGCTTGTACGACCACCGCTGAAACGCGAACAAAAGACTTTTGACGTGGGGGGGGGGGGGGTCTCTTTCCAGCGGATCGGCCAGGAACTGTCTGCTGCAACGCATTATCCGTCAGTATATAACTGGAAAGAAAAATAACGTAAGCTTATGAAACGTCGTCTCTGAGCAAACAACCCCCTCCAAGCAGACAAGTAAATCAACTCTGCAGGTGGTAGCCTTGGAAAAAAGCGAAATAGTTGCCCTGAGAGAACGCGCATGTTTGCACATAGACAAGGTTACAAGCAGAGACGTAACTATGACACGGCCTGGGAAGCCAGGAGCAGCCTGACGACCCCGTAAATTAATGCGTATAAATTTGCGAATTCTTTCCCGAGGAGGTCACTCGGTGCCACACGTGGGCTACGCGAGCGAGGCTAAGTCATAAAGACAGAACTGCAATTACGGAGGCTTTTTCTCGCCAGCGTAACAGCGACGATCGAAAGGAGCCACAAGTATACCGAGAGACTGCCACCATAGCAGCAAACACAGCTGTGCTCTCGTCAGCTCGAACAAGGGCTCCCCCTCATATGGACACATTTACTCCGTCCAGGAAGACGGAACGGTTTCGGTGTGAAACAGTGGAAACACTGACTGTCTTCACGACCGTAACATCTGTACAAAGCTGTTTGGTAATCTGACAAAAACAGCTTCTCACATTAGGAGCCCAAACTTGAGCTAATCCATCGCGAACTGACACATGGGCTCGATCAGCCCGTCACTCGGCGGCCGCTGCGTAATGGAACAGATGTCAAAGGCGACTGCTGCTGGGATCCCTCGATGGGCGTCCTTAACACGCCGCGTCCACATGCCTGGACTGCAGACTTTTCGGAGCACCCAGACAAAACTCATGTCTTGCATGACTGACCGATTTGCAAGCATACCAAGGCTGGCAGCAACGTGCAGGCGGTGATGAGAGGTCCCAGTGAAGTGACGGGCACTCAGAGCCTATTTTGTTTAAGCGTAAGGTCCGAGCCGCCGTGTGGAAGAACATCATTGGGCGTTTTCTACTCCTATCGCTTTAAAATATTTCTCCCTCCTTCAGTCTGTGAATTAAATGTCAGAAGTACTATCAATCTACACAGGATTACAGAGAAACAGGATTAACTGTTCACCTTTAACAAACCTAACATATAACTGTCGAACATTAATAATGGCTTCTTTTGATATAAACTATATGTTTTGCATCACGGCTTAGTGTGGTTCCAATTTGGGGTCTTGTTAACATTATGTCAAACCACAGTGGAGTGAAAACAGAACGTTTCTTGACTGACTGTGTACATAAATCTAGTTTTAATGCTTGTCTGCATTAAAGCTTGATGGGAACCAACTTAATGACTTCCATAAACAGACAAATTGGCAGATAAAAACTGTGTAAATACTTTTCCAAAGCAGTAGAACTGAGCGAACATTTGATGGGATGCACATCGGAGCGTACGAAATGGGAAAATGAGCGACTCTGCAGACTTTTGGTTCGTCATAAACAGGCCATAGGAGAAAAAAAACGTGCAATAATCACATGACTGACTTCACGACATGCCGTGGAGCTGAACTGAGATAAAAGGGAGACGAGCGGAGCTCCTGGTGCACATGCATGTCTCTCTGATGTCGGCGCATGAGGAACGAATCAACGCAGAACAAAGACGGAGAAGATGGACGAGGAAAGCGAGGGACGGCTGCTGTAAAAGAAAAAGGGAAGCTGGGCTCACCGCAGGGTGCAGGGTTACCTGTGAGACTAAATCCAGACTGGTGCAGGTTTCTGACGGGCTGTTTGGTGGGAGAGGTGCGCGCCGAGGCTGAGGGGGTCCCGCCACGGGACATGGAGAACTCAGACACCGGGCCGTCGTACATTCCCCTGGGCACTGCCCTCAGAACAGCCAGCTGCGGACGGAGAGGATACCAGAGGTGGTGAAGGGGGAAACGACCGCAGTGACAGAGGAGACAGAAAACAATAAAAGAGGAGAAACAACAGCGCCATTGTGATACTTCCAAACATGAAATTAGATGTAACCAAATTCACATGTGTTCAGGATTACATTGCTGTATGTGTCTGAATAATATATGCAGGGTTTTTTCTCTCAAAGGGCCTCACTTCTGCTGGGAAGCGGTTCCAGATTTACACACACACACACACACACACACACACACACACACACACACACACACACACACACACACACACACGCAAGCACACA
>JASSRZ010000006.1:10843389-10862889 GCA_032164315.1 Malacoctenus gilli
CTGTGTGTTTCTCTCTGAGTTTGTGTGTGTGTGTGTGTGTGTGTGTGTGTGTGTGTGTGTGTGTGTGTGTGTGTGTGTGTGCGCGTGCATTCATGTGTGTTCCTTTCTGTGTATCCAAACAGCCTCCTGTGCATCTATGCATTTTTGTGTCGACAGCAACGAGTAATCCAATCCAGATGTGGGCTCGCTGATAAACAAAGAGATAATGCAGATGATTCTTTGGGAAGCGTCCTGGTACATAGCCTTTCTATTTCGGTCAGATTTATTGGAGCCGAGAGCTGCCGTGCTCTCGTCCTCTGCTCTCGTCTTCTATTTTATCTGGAAGGACAAGCAGCAGGAAATGAAGGGGTGACATCATTATGTAAGAACCCACGGATCCTCAGCGACTGCGCTCTGCGTTTAAGGGAAGGCGTATCATTAGTCTGGTTCCCTCCGTCTCACTTTGTCCCTGCGTCTGACGACAGCATATTATTATTTTCCCCCCTCCACCAAGCTGCCATCCTTTAGCGTCGAAAGCCAGCACAAATTGAAATCGACAAGTTTCCCCTTTTATCGCTGCAGAGATCAAGAAACCTCCTGCCAACATACTGTCTGCTGCTCCTAAAACGCGATCTTCCCCCACGCATGTATATCTGTATCAGCAGGCTTTGTCCTCGGCTGCTAAAGCTTTCATTTCCTGTGTGGACACTTCCTCCTCTGCTGAGTGGCCTGTTTGGATCCTCTCATGTCGGTGGAACAGCAGAAAGCTCATTACTCACAGGTTGGCTGTATATACAGTGTGTCTGAAGTATGTCAGAGTAAACATGTGCAGCCTTTGTCTAAGACCCCACAACTGACAATATAATAATAACAAAAGAGTTTCACAGTTTGATACTCATGGAAAGAAGTTGAGAACGCACACAAACAGAGTTTGGTTGCATTTATAAATTTACAGTTTTCTATTTTAAACCTTTGACTCTGCTGCTGAAGATTATTCTATACAGTAGACGAGTGAAAAAGGTTACAGAACGCTAAATCTCCTTTTCACTTTCTAAAAACAATACAACTCAAGGAAGCAGTAGCTTGTAAAAACTTCTGGACAGTTAAAAAAAATTCACCAATCAACAGTGTTTTTTTTGCTTAACTGTGCAAGGAAGCAGAGTAAAACTCCCGAGGACACATGAAGAACATGCAAACTCAGCACAGGAAGGCCTGAACCGGTTCCGAACCTTAGAGTCTTTTCACTTCGGGGCAAAAAAAAACACAGACCGTTCTTTTACAACGAAGCTGTCAGTGTGAAATAGGGGGCAACCACAGATTACAGTCGACTGGCACTGGAGCAAATCAAGTAAAGCGGCTTTGCCAGTTTCAACTCGGATTGCAGATCGATTGAGACGTTTCACTGGAAATCAAATCTGTTTCCTTTCTCATGACATGAGCCCATTCCTGCCCAGGAATCTGCGTGGACGTCCAAAGTCTCGGAGGTTTTCATGAAACTGTTTCATCCATTTTTTTTTTTTACTTTCTTGACCTGCGAACGGCATTCTTCAAAACCCATGCTTCAGATCTTGAATGTACTCCGGTCGATCAGTACAACTGTAACTGATACGGGTGAAGGAAATACCTCTTGATTATGCATCACATAAATTTCCCGTCGATTAACAGTAGTTTGACTGATGTATCTGAATTGCGTGTGTTTTCACTGCGGAGGGTTTTGGGGATTTGAACAGGCTCGACTTTACATTGAGAGCTGGTCCTGAGCCAAGTGCAGTGTGAGTCGAATTAGCAGCGCGCATCCACTGAGACCTCATTTCCGTTCGGAGGAACCGAGAGCTCTCTGGAAGCTGCTCAAAAATGTGCACTCACTCTCCCAAACCCTCTATCACTATGTACACTCTTTGAGGCTGTTGCACACACACACACAGATGCAGACACTCATTTCATCTCATGTAATGGACTTGACAGTTTTTTCCTGAAAATGACACGGCTTCAGAAGACGTGTTTTTTCGCCCTCTGTTCTATTTCTTTTATGTTTTTGGCTGTTTTAGACCCGATCATCGTCTTGTGAACACCTGGAATAACCATGAAACTCCAGAGGCCCTGGTTTTCAATGCAGTGACCACATTAGGGGCATCGGAGATCATGGAGAGGGTCCTGGAACTCTGCCCGCATATCTGGGGTTGGAAATTGGAACTGAACATATCTGTCCAGTGCTTTTATTTTGAAGGTTCCTGCTGTCGTATGTTGGGGAGTTCAGGGTTGTCCGCCGACTGCAGTGGGCCAGGTGCAGAGAATTTGAATTTGAACTGACACTTGGATTGACTCGGGCACATACCGAGTTGTGTGTCTTGGCAGTGATGGTGCGAACAGCGTCCGTGTCCCAGATGACCAGGTCGGCGTCGGAGCCCACGGCGATCCGACCCTTGCGGGGGTACAGGTTCAGGATCTTGGCTGCGTTGGTGCTGGTGACGGCCACAAACATGTTCTCGTCCATCTTGCCTGTAGTCTGAAGTCAAAGAGAAACAGGGAGAACGTCTTAGGGAAACGTGCGCGCAGGATAATGGGCACCTGGCATCAGCCTAAATGATGACTGAGAGCAGGAAGGAACCATGAGTCTGGCTGTGAGAGCATTTGAAAGCTACATTTAGGCGCTTTCGGTCCAAATTTGGGTGCGATCCATGTTTACTGTCAAAGGAATCCACCAGGTTCGGCAAGGCTGCGTGGAAGCTGACGACTGATCCACGTACTGATAACCAGAAAGGACCGGGTGGAAAATGAGGGCAGCGTGCAGTGAAAATGAAATGACAGATGCGAAGATAGAAGAGGAAGGGGAAAAAAAACGAGGCAGAGAAAGTGACAAGGCTGCCAAACACAGCTGGAGGAGAGAGAGAGAGAGAGAGAGAGAGAAAGAGAGAGAGAGAGAACACAGGACAAGTTTTTTTGCACGCACACACACTCTCAGATGAGAAAGATGTGGACTTGATGGTGGAAAAAAGTTCAAACTGAACAGTGCAGAACAAGAGCTGTCTGTTTTCTCTCCTCAGGAAGAAGCACATGAATCAATATGAAAATATATGTCAGGAATAAATCTCCAAGTGCCTCTTTGAATCTTTTTTTAGCCTTCTCTTGGGGAAAAAAATAGCCCAACCAGTCCTCACCACAGCTTTGTCCCAGATGAGTGCCATCCTTTCCTCCACCCCGTTGACACCCTCGGGGATCTGGGTGAAGTCATCCTTGCCGATGGCCTTCTGGGCCACGCTGAAGGTGCAGTGGGCACTGCCAGCCACACTCAGGTCTCCGCTGCAAGAAGAAGAAGAGATGGAATCATACCAGCACAGCGAAGTCAGTGTACACAAGGGAATACGTTTGTTTACTCGAGCAAGAAAAACAAAGCCGAACGAAACAAAACAGGGACTGAGAGTCGCTGAAACACGCAGCGTGCCAAACTCTGTCCTTCCAGCACAAACCATTACTAATGCTTCCTGTTTCCACATGACGCAGTAACTCACTTACCAGATGAAGTCCATTTGTTGTGTAACAACTTCTGATTTATCACAGGCAGGAACCCTGAACTTCGCTGTTACCAAATGTTTGAACTTTTACCTAACATAGCAGCGTGGGACTAATTTTTCATGCAGAAGTGCATCTGGGAGCAAGCAACCAGTTTGCATTGGAGCCCAAAACTCTCGAGCTGATGTGCAAAATGCATAATTGCTACAATGTTCCCAGCAAGAGAGTTTATATTCACGGTATTTATAGCATGCGTCTCATGCTTGCACAACCTGAATGAAAGATTGGATATAGTTCAGAAACACACAAGAGAATATTTTATGAGAAAGAAACGAGGACTCTGATTTTCTGTGTGCTATATTTTCATCTTAACTACAGGAGATGTTCAAAATATGCTGCAAAGACGGCAGAATGAACAGGTGAAACAGAACGGAGGTGTCGATCCACCTACCTGGACAACAGTGTGTTCAGATAATCTGGAGTGGTGGGGTCAGGGCTCAGAGGAGGCGATGTAACAAAAGAAGCAGCTTTGGCCCAGTTCTTGCTCCAGTAATGTGTCCCATCAGTCCCCAGGCTGGCTGTGATTGGCTCCCCAAACACAACATTTCCTGCGGAGGAAAGAGCACGAAAGCGTGTTGGAGCATCACATGGGAGGTGAATTCGAGCCATTCCAGCGCGTTTTCATCAGGATCCTGAATCGCATCAATTAAGCCGGAATCATTTTCTCTTTGTTTTAATCCCACTAAAAGCATCGCTCATTTCTCTGAGTGTTTGCTGGCATAAACCTCGCTGCTGCTGATGTCTGATTTTTACTTTGGCTCACTTTCGTCTGAACAATTTCTCACATACATGCTGATTCATCTGAACCCAATGAGCACAAACCTGGTCTGGTGTTTCCTCTTCACTCTCACAAATTTGACTTTTTTGCACTTTTTTTTGGTATTTTGGCGGATTCATGAGAGTGTGTCAAACTAACAGGGGGTCCGTCTGAAGGGCGGGGATCCTACACAAACTTCTCATCAAGGTATTAACTGAAACAACCACTATTTCCACATGAGTTCTCCTCACACGAGTTATTAGTTTCAAAGCTGAACCACATAAAAATGCCAAAAGGACAAAGCTGAAATTTACAGTGGGAACAGCCGCTGATAGGCTGGAGGGAAACTGCTGACTCAGCCCTATTAAAGCAAATGTCTGACTTCGTTACACTATTTATCAGTTTACTGCCTGGTAAAGCCACTGTACAGTGTAACTTTCCAGACGACCTCATTTCAAATTGATATGCTTCAAAATGGCTTGTCTTATCCGACCTTTAGATGTTTGGTGGCCACAGTGTGGGATTTAACTTGTTCTGGCCTTAAGTGAATCACTGGTGCTGGTGCGAGGACAGGCCTCCCTCGACCAGCTGGGGCAGAAGTCGGACAGCTGGGACGTGGCATTCAGACGCGGACTTCTGAGTCCTGGTGCGGCTCTCTACCTTTTTTCCGGGCCTGTGAAATGATGTCAGCGGCGCTCTTGCTCATGACGCGGGTCACGTACAGGGGACAGTTGGTCTGGCTGGCGATGGTGACGGCGCGAAACACTGCCTCGGCTTCCAGCTGCAGAAGCAAACACGGCATTATGGTCAACGTGGAAACGCTTTTTCCATTAGGACACTAAAAAAAAAGAAGCCTAAAATATAACAACCGCCCCAAATGATGTGTTTCGGAGGATCTATTATTTCTGTAGGTCAGTTTAACCAAAATGAGAAGTGGAGAGTCATAATTCAAAAATAAAAATGAAGAAGTGAAGGATTTATTCAGTTATGGTGATGAGGATGGATGAAATGTGAATGTTTAAAACATTAGTGAAGAAATGTCAGACAAGCTTAATATGGTTGGAAATTTTCGACTTTTAAAGCGAGGAAATGAGAAGAAAACAAATGGACAAACGCTAATTATTACAACTTTCCTACTTGGCCTTTTAAGGCTTCAATTCTTAGGTCGCCACTTAACTGGATGACATTATGGCACCAGTGAAGCAGCATTACTCCACTCCGCCGCAGAGTGGAAAATCCCAGTCAACGCTCGCGGCAGACAAGCAGCCAAGTTGAATGTGTGGCTTTAATTTTTCTGTTTGTTAAAGAAACATTAGCGGCAACAATCGAGGAAACCAGAGCATTTTCACCCAGAGCCTCTAATGTGTCTGAAACCAGATGTGAGTAACGGGAACAATGTGCATATGTGAAGGCCAGGCCTGAAATGTCATGGGCAGTGTGTGTGTGTGGGTGTGTATTTGTGTGTTGTGTGTGTGTGTGTGTGTGTGTGTGTGTGTGTGGGTTCAGCCAACCTAACACTCTTCGCACACTGACGCCACTCAAAGAATACAGCAGGATGTCTTGACAAATGAAGCCCACTTTTCAGTTGTGTCTTTCCTGTTACACAAATCCAAACAACAACATTCAGTGTGTTTGTTGTTTAAGTCTTTTACCTCCTCTGGCCTGCTGAGCACGTGCCCCTCTGGTCCAGTGATGCCCATCTGCAGCATCCGGGCCTGCTCCTGTTAAACAAACCCACAAGAAAGTGGCTGTGAGTTGCTTCAGCAAATGTCAAAATGCACAAAGACAGACAGTGAGAAGGTTCCATGTTTGATCCCATATTAACCCCGAAAAAATTGTCCAACTCTTACATAGCAAGATTTTGACTTGTGTAATCCTTACTTGGTAAATGACGGTGCAGTTAGATAAATACGGATTCATTTTCATTTCAAAACACACCAACGAGTCACACGAATGAGCTGTAAACATTGAATGAAATATGTACTGTGAAGAAAAAGCTGAAGACAGTTTATCCTGCAGCGAAATGGGCGGCCATGAAAGGACTTTGGCTCTGATTTCACCATTTATTCATGGTGGTTGTCACTTGATAGCTTCATGTCGTCTACGAGAGAGCGTTCACAGCGAGGATCACACACAGGAGGAGAGAAGGACCCTTTATCTCAGAACGTCCGCAGCAGAAGCTGTGGCACAATCTGGAAGTCTCTCACAGGCGATGAAAATCAGACTCCGCCTTTTCAAATTCCTGCTTTCAGACATGATGTGAGCGCGAGAATTTGCCATGAATCAGGTCCAGCGTGCACATGTAAGTGTGACAGGGTCCAGACATGCAGTCTGGAGCTGTGACTAACACCAAACGCTCCAAATCCAGCCACTAACTTCAGCCGATACACTTTCATTTATCCACTGTGCAGCACCGCTGTGTATAAACTACACCCACACATTTGCTGCCCGACAGGAAACCCCCCCCCCCACATCAGGGACAGCATGTTTAGTCTGTAAGCAGGGGAGATGGACTGTGATAAGGCCTGCTTTAAAGGTGCACTGAAGTAAACCACGCCGAAATAAATCACGGTAAACAATAACAGATGACAGAGTGAGACATGAGACAAGTAATTCGGGGGTGTTTTTGAAAGGTAGAGCGTTAATCTGTCAGTGTATTTGTTTTTTTGGGGTTTTTTTTTAATCATCACTTCTTACCTCAGCAATGATTTCTCCATTCTCAGCATGGACCTGAGCAATCCCTCCTCTTTCAGCCAAAAAGGTGAAAACCTCATAGAGCTTGATGAAGAAAAAGAAAGAGACAAAAACAGGCAAAAATTACTGCGACTGCGCTCTCACGTCTGAATTCTTGCCCGGCAGTTGACAGAACAAGACTCTCCTTTTAAACTCAGGGGTCACCCATGAGCCACAATTTAGAAGAGGCCCCGCAATTTACATGACGGCTTCAGCGAGACACTGCAATTATTGTGTGTGGTCTCCAGAGACGGCGAAAGTCGTGTGGGGATGAGCCGCAGTTGCTCTGCTGCTCCGCCACGGTTCCTTGGCGAGCTGAATGACATCAGTTCTTTCAGCGCAACCATTTGGGTTGTCTCATGTGCTCCTCTGCGCAACCAAATTAGTTACGGCATGAGAAGCATTAGCGGTCCCGCCTCTCACCGTCTGAACGCGGAGGATTCATGAACTCACAGGGTTTTCGTCCCCAGGCCAGATCACACTACAAGTGTCTCCAAGACGAGGGACGCTTTTGACTAAGAACGAATAAAACAGGACTTTGTTGTTTGATCAAAACTTGAAAAAAGTGCAAATTTTCTTTATATTTAGCACAGTACTAAAGCGATTGTACCTCACTATTGCTCATCTGGTAGTAGTCCTTGAAAGCCATGTAAACCTGGAAGGAGTTCACACCTGTAACGAAATACAATGTGTTGAGTGTAAAACGAACAGAAAATTGTGACACCATATGAAATAAATGTCACCTGTGACTTTTTTATTAACTTGCTTTTTTGAAATGAATTGAGAAGTTTTGTTTTATTTGACATTTTTCTTCCAACAAGCAGCAACTGTGAGAACACATGTGAGCGCTTGGCTCAGTCAGACTCTTGTGTCGTGACGCGACAGCCAGCTGTACCTTTCTCCTTGATGAGATTGTCCACCTCCTGCTTCACGCTGTCATTCCAGTGGGTGATGTCCACATGCAGAGAGTAGTCGCAGCAGGCCTTCTCATCGGCCCACTGCCTCCACTGGTCGTAGGCCTCCATCAGGCTGCTGCCGGGCTCCGGGATCACGTGGTCCACTGAGGTGCGACAAAAGGTGTGGAGGGAGGGAGGGAAGGCAACGTGTGAGACGTTATTGGAGCGATTGATAGAAACAAGGGAGGAGAAGTGACAGGGTGAAGTAGGAAAAGTCACACGTAGAAGGATAGACAGAGGAATCGTGTCAGGATTTGTCTGCTGGTGCTTCTGCTTTATGTACACCTTGCATAATCAGCAGGATCTCAGCTGCACTGAGTTCTGCAGTGCTCAGCTCCTGAGCACCAAGGTTGTCGGGTGTCACGTAGCACTTCGTAACTGTTTGATGAGCCGCAGCTCAACTGAGAGATTGTGCTGTCTGACAAACTGAAGGTTTGAATCTCAACTCTTGTCCTCGAGCAAGACAGTGACCTCTGAATGGCTCCTGGTGAACGTGGTTACTCAGACCGACAGCTCAAGTGCATCATATAAACTGTTTTACTGTGAAAAGAAATGTGACGCAAACTCAACCTGAGGAGGTAGGTGAGTCTAAATAATGGATGTACATTCGAATCATGAATACTGTACATGTATTTGCATCAAAGTTGTAAAAATTCTGAAAAAAAGGTGCAATCTTTGGTGCATCCCCTTGAAAATTAGCATTAAGTCTTATTTTCTCTGTATTTTCTTTAAATTATTCATGGACAGATTAAATCCTCACTGTACACAACAGTAATACTATACACAAAACATCGAGGTCTGTCCTACTCAGCTGTAATATAATGAGGCCTCCTGCTGGCTCACCACCTGACTGTCTTCTTTATCTCATTAAAGAAAACCCAATCTGCTTATGTTAATAGGATATAGCTGGAAACAGGGCTCACGAAAAACATTGACAACCTCGCCAAAAACAAAGCAATGTTGTCTCCGGTCGGCCATCTGAACCCTTTATTCAGTTCTGTACCCCCCCCCCCCCCAACACAACATCATCTGTTCATAGACTGACTTACACAAACAGACACACAGCGCACATTTCCACTTTCTCACACATCACCCCCTGGAATATAATCCCTCTGTGAATGGAGCCCATGAATAGAGCTTACTACAGTAGCACGCCTGTTAGTGACTGTGTCAGCCCGAACACAGAGCAGCCCGGGCAAGCAGGCAGCAGAGCAGCAGACTGCTCAAAAGAAGCTGACGGTATTAATGAAACTGTCGTATCTACCAGCTGTTGGCTGTGATAGGGTGTTTGTTGCTAAAGCTAAATTAAGCAGACACACACACACACACTGAATGGTGGGCTTTTTTACAGTGGGTTTACTTGATGAACCCACCCACAATTTAATCGTCAACGACGTTTCTCACTTGAAACGTTGCCAACAACAGACCAAATCTGATCCCATCCCAACTGTTTTCCAGTAACGTGACACTTGATGACACAATGCATCGGCATTTATCTCAATCTATTTATTGGGAGGACATTGCCAACGGCTCTCACCGATCATGGTCGTGCCACCAGCCAAAGCAGCCTTCGATCCCTGAGCAAAGTCATCCACGGTTGTGGTTCCACGGTAAGGCATCTGGAAGTGGGTGTGGATGTCAATGCCACCAGGAATCACCATCTTTCCATTGGCCTCGATGGTCTTCACGCCACCGGGCACGATCAGGTTGTCGCCAATCTGCCTGTCGAAGCAATAAAACATTGCCGTTACCGGAGAATCGTATCATCAAATGATTTTTTGTGAAGCAGAAAGTACAATTTCTTCTTTTTTAAGTCCCTTTTCGAATCTGGGAGGTTCAAATGTTTCTGATTCTCAGTAATTCCAGATTCCAATTCATCAAAAACAACAGGTTCAAAAGATTTGTCGGAACCAAACTTGTGTACCATCAGTATGACACAGCTGCATCGAAAGCAAAAGCCTTTGCTGTGAACGACCCTCGAAACACAGTCAAAACAAGCGGCACACTCTTACCATGTCAACACATTAACATGTTCACCCTGTTAAGGAAGAAAAAGTGCCGTTGTTCAAATTTTATGGGGGAGAACGCCCCAGACAGAGAGGCAGGGCCGAGGCCAGTGTCCCCCGCCGGTCTGCCAGCAACTCAACAGTGGCTGAGGCATCGGGGTGTTTATTATGCAACACCAGGCTTTCTGTGGGTGCCTCGCTCAGCGCTGCCTCACTCAGGGGCGAGAGGGACAAAGAGCCTATAATTGGAAAATAGTGTGAGACCAGAACACTGGGGAGGGGGGGGGGGTGAGGAGAGTGAGCAAGAGGACACAGTGTTTCGGGGAGATACAGAGAGGAATTCACCCAAACTCCCCAGTCTGGTGGGTGGAGACGGAAATTTGCATGAATCAACGGACTATTAGCTCCCAAACGGGCTCGAAGGAAGACCAGAGAAGAGGGATGTTTTCGTTTAACGTCCTTCTGAGAGTATGATGCATTCGGTTTGTTGTCTTTGACTACTTCTGTTAAAGTGACTCAACGAATTTAAACTCTGACATCATCGTTGTCCAAAAATAATCATCGAACTCGCCATATCCCCCCTGCTATTATAGCTGGATCTAAACCTGTAACAGGCCCGGCTCACTGGGAATTGGCTGAACTACCTCGTGTGGGGACTTTATTGTTCATCTAATTTTCTCCATGTCATCAACTGTTAAAAGGGCCCTATTATGCTATTTTGACTTTTTTCAGCTATTCACAGTGTAAAAGTGTTGAAAGCTCATTCAGGCTAGTGAGTAGCGCCCCCTCTTTTCACGTAAACTCATGTTTGAGATATCTGGTGTGCCTCTCCATTCAGTTTCGATGGTGGTAGAAACGGTCTGTTTCAGGGAGTTTTTTTGACATCAGTTTTTCACTGATGTCACAGGGCTCAGTGATTGGACAACTTCTCTACGCTGGGCGTATGGGCGCACTCCCGACAACTGCTAGCAGCAGTTAACCAATCAGAGGTGTCCTGCATCTTGTAGGGATGGGGTTTAATGCAGAAGAGCCTCATTCTGCTTGTCTCTAAAGGGGGGGTCTATTTGAGCTGAAGGAGAGGATCGAGATATAATGAAATACGGTGTTTGAGAAAAAGAGCTTGATGAATTTCTGTCATTGTGGACTTGCAGACGAAGACAAAGACATCCAATATGTGTAAAATAGGGCCACTTTAAAAAAAAAAGTCCATCAGTGTGTTTTCTGTAAAGTTCTGGTACACAGTTTCGCACTAAAACACACACTGAGGAAAGCAGCAGGTCGCTCCTGATCTTTGCAAAACTGTTACTTAACATCACACAAGAAGAAAAAGTCGGACCTGAATTTATTCTGGCAACAGGAATGAAAACGCCTGCTCTGCAACTTGACAGATGAGGTGACTGTACTCAAAACTTTGCACAATTTATGAAAGACCCATCCCACTTTTCCCCCTCTCAAACCAGCTATTTCCACCCTGAGCGGAATGGAGTATTAAAAGCTGAAAGAGACGGAGCAGGTGAGATAAACCCAGGCGGAGAATGAAGAATAAAGTCTGAATGTGCGAGAGGATAGAAGCAACGAGAGAAATGAGGCCAGCGGAGGACTTACTTAATGACGCCATCCTCCATGTAGATATCAGCATGGAAGGACTGGTCATCGTTCACGATCCTCCCTCCTTTGATCAGAAGCCGGTCGCTCTGGAGAAGAAAAAAGGAAGAAAAAAAGTGGAAAAAGTGACATTTTCTACTATTTTAATGGGTCAAACCCATTCTGCCAAACAAAAGAAGCTCGCAAATATCTGGTGGACGACATTTTCTTGCCCAAGGACCCCGCTGTGCTATATTTAGTGCTGGACAATGCTTCTTTATTTCTTTGTTTATTCCCTTTTTTCCACGCAGAAGAGATGAACAATGTTGCATTCATTCATTTTTTTTTCTCAGGCAGGGGGACTGCCGTGTTTGTCACTCTCACCCCACCCCAAGGCATTACACAGAGGTGAGCGATGGACCACCCTGTCGGTCAACCTGTCCAGTAAAACCACTCATTTCTGCGAGGGGCCACCCCCCCCCCACAGCGGCCACGATGACATCATCTGCGAAGAGGATGGCTTGTTGCCGAAAGCGGCTCTTGAGGCTGCTTTCAGGGACTGATCGTGGATTACCAACCTAAACATGTTCATCCAGATTTTTGTTACGCAACAAGACTGACTGCAGATGTTGCTCTCTGAGCCATAATCCACTGATCCAACAGGCCCAAAGCAGTTCACAGTTCAACACTGCAAAACATTTCATTAGGGGAGCACATTTTTGATCTTCATGGGGAAATAGTTATCCAATCCATATAAAACTACAAAGCAGCATCACATCTGAGGAAGCTGAACGCAGAGCCGCACAGCGATGTCGATCTGAGCACTCTTTGCTCACCAGAGGGTGCCCGGTTTGATTCCAGATATGGTTTTATACAGACAAGTACTCCACACTATCTGAGGGCCATCAGACTTGACATTAGGGCAGCAAGACGTTGGAGTGGTGAGCAACGAGGCGTCACATCAGGAGGACCTGGGTTTGATTACAGCGCCACGTCTAGTTTTACGCCACAATTTCGCTTCTTTGGACCAGCAAAAAGCCCCACATTGCCTCATATCTCGGACCAGTCCAGCTGCCATGTCGTGCATCGTCACATTTTTGCATCACTTTCATGATTACGGAGCAAGAATTTGTCCTCTGGGAAGATTTCATGCGACTGGAGTCATTAGTTACAGTTTGTCATGATCATGGCGGTCATCTCCTTCAGTGAGAACCCGCCTGAAATCCCTGGAGTTTCCGCAAGGATGTGACATTTAACTTCACCAATAGGCCATTCCCACCCGAACCCTAAAAACAAAGAGTGTTTGATGTGTCATTATGGAGCTTGTTCGAAGAGAGGAATACTTTGAAACACGTGCTCGGAGGTGTAGTAGGAATAAATTGGTGATTCAAATGAGTTGAAATCTGGAACATGGAGGTTCAATTTTGAGAAAAAGCACGAATATTCAAATGTCTTTCTCAATTCAGTTCTTATCTATGCTGCACCTTTTTCATCTTGAAAAATATTGCACTCACTTTGTAGTAGAAACTGGGACTATAAATGATAGAATTGAGTTGCTTGTTTAGCTGGGAGATTTTGATATTTCCCCCATCAGCCCAAGTGTTCCGTGATTTACGCCCCTGGCTGTGGACCCAGAGTTGCATCACTTTAATGAACTGCAGCCGTTCCCCCGCGCGTCAAAGAAAGAAAGCGAGGGGGAAACACAGAATATGTTCTTTTCTAAGTCGATCAAAATATACCAGAACAAACTCCGCTGAGCTCCCTGACGCACAGCCTGCGAGTCCACTTGTGTGTCTCTGTGAGCTGGCGCATGTGAGGCGGAGGTGGCGGTGATGGAGTCATGTGAAACGAGGGACCGAAGCCTTCGCGAGCCGCCACACCCCGAAGCAACGCATTACAACACGCAGTCAACAGCGGCTGGAAGGACACACCGGCATAGATCATGCTGCCGGAGCTCGTTGCCCTCAAACTGTCGCGCAGTACTACAGAGACAATCCTTTCCAAAGTGGAGCAGCTCCGCGGCTCAACTCGAGTTTGATAGACACGTATCGGGCTTTAAAGGGGAGTGCTTTCAAAAGCGCGTGGTTTTTTTGTGTCAGCATGAACACTCGATGCTCCAGAAAGACGACTGGATAAATACAGACTTGATATTAATCCTGCTGGTATTTGAATATTTAGTTGTTTTGCCAACAAAATGGATTAATAATGCAGATGACATATGTGTGAGTGATCCATTAATGAAGTGTGACTCAGCAATTTGCTCTGATCTTCCACATCGTAGGCAAAGAGGAGTTTTGATCTGATTTATAATGCTGCAGTGAAGGGTGTGTCCTCGTGCATGGATGCCTTTCTATGCCACACCAGTCTCTCTCTCTCTCTCTCTCGCTCTCTCTCTCTCTCTTCCTCTCACTCTCCCTCTCTCTCTGTCTCTCGCTCTCCCTCTCTCTGTCTCTCTGTCTCTGTCTCTCTCTCATCTCTCTCTCTCTCTCTCTCTCTCTCTCACGCACAAATGCACATCTTCCTCTTTTAACTGTTCCTCCAAACTGCAAAAAAGCAACAATCTTTTACCAATTAGCAGCCATTAATTTGGGGATGAAAAATCCAGTTATTATCAATGACTCCTTGACTCTCCTGAAAGCTAATCCGAGCCAGTAGTGTTTCAGTGACGTTATGCTTCATAAATCCAAATGCAGACCTAACATTAATGGCATTTTTATTTCCCTATAAACTGAAAGCCTCAGATGGTCACATTCCCCACAGCTCCTGTCATTCGACCGCAAATAGCCACATGCTACACGTCCAGTGACACAATACTGCTGTCAATGTCGCCACAGTTATGCGGCGTTGAGGATGTGCTGGAATGATCATCATTGTGTCGTGTCTTATCTATGAGTCCATAATTTGTTTTGAGTTGACATCAAAAGCAATTCAAGTTGTTTGAAGGAAAAAGGCACCTATAGAATGTGAAGACATCGTTCTTGTGAATAGTTTTGTGTCAGCAAGAAATACCTTATCATCTCGGTGTGCATTTTGCTTGGCAGTTTTTCACTGGACCATTTTTTTCTCCCCCCCATCCAACAAAATACAGATCATCTGGCTGTCTGACAGTGACGTTTTTGGACGGAAACTATCTGTGCTATTATGTGGTCACAGCACAAAGGCCCAACCGCTTGTTATGGCATTAACAAGACAGTCTCATGCACATGATAAATACACACCACTGCCAAACTCTGTCCAGCTCTCTGTTGCAGGCACAGCTACGACATGAATGGCTTTGTGGCTGATGCGGTGTTTTGTCAGCTCGCTGTAATTTTATGATTGGATTGCACGACTGTAAATGTTTTAGGACAGAAACCTCAGGTCATCATAATATTTCATCTAATCAAAGACACTGATCCTATTAGGTCCTGCTAGAAAACTGCAGCAAATCGTTTGCGTGCACGGTCACATTCTGACTGCACAGCACAGGAGCCTTATGTAAAGATGTCAGTTTTACATGTTGGACGAGTATGACTGTGTTTTCACCCCAATGAGAACAGAGGAGAGGATGAAAAAAGTCTACGTACATCACGAAAACATGCTCCCAATTCATCTCTTCCAGCAAACTAAACCCGAGGAAAAACACCACTGCTCAGAGTTTAGTCAGAGACTTGGTTTCCAATCGGTATGTTTACCCTGAAAATCAGCGATGATGTTGATCCTGATTTGGTCTGACCTTTTAGGGTCACCGACCATGTCCTCGTTTGTCAATCACTGTTGCTGCACCCACTTTCTGAAAGGAGGGCATATATGGATCTCTCACATTAGTTACACACTGGAACAAAACAACTGATTCTGCTGAAACTTACCACTCATTGTTCCCTTCCATGCATTTGTCCCTTTATACATATTCCAAAAAGAAAGCAGAAGCAGCGACCAACACTCATGTTGAGATAAAATATTAACTAAAACAACTTTAGTACAATTGCGCTCAATAACGTTCACTTCAATTTTTCCAGTAACCGTCTAGAGTTGTGTCATCGGTAAATTTGAGTAACATGAGGATATTTTTGTTCCCACTGGCACCAAGTGAAAGCTCTCCGATGTTAAAAATAGAAGAGTTAGTGTATAACAAAACAGAATCCTATGAATTTATGGAAAAAAAGTGTCATTTTCAGAAAAAGGGTAAACAGTTTGTAAGAAGAGCTTTCAGCTGGAAGGGAAACTTTGGGATTGCTTAAAGACTCTGTTTTTTGGAGAGAAAAAAAGACCTTTCTTGATTACAAACACTAATTTAGTGTAAACGCTAACTATCCATGTCTGTTTGTGCATTTTGGAGGAAACACTGTAAACACGGGTTTTGCTTGAAACCCATGTAGGCTCGGCAGTGTGCATGTGCGTGACTGTGACCCATTCTGAATGAATTGGCACTGGGTGACGAGGGGAGGATTCAACTGTCTTATCGGCCAAATCAGGACAGTCAGAGAAGGATTAGTTTCAACTCAAACACAGAGCAAAAAAAAAAAAAATCAAAGTCAACCCTTCTTGTTCACCATAGAAGGTCACCCTCAACTTATACTTCCTTATTAAACAAAGCCGATCGCTGATTCTTGGGATATCTGCGATTGGCCTGCAGTTGCTTCACTTTCCTGAAGTATTTTTAGGCATGAGGTTGGTTGCAAGACCTTCCAATCTGCTCCAACTTCATCGTTTTAATGTTGCTGACAAGCTTATCTCTTTATTGTTGGCAACAAAGTGAAATAAGGGCCAGGAGGGGGGGAAAAAAGCACCTTGTCATTCTGCTCCTAACAAAAACAAAGCGCTAAAAATAAATCGCTGCACAGGAAACTGTCATTTTCTGTAGCAGCAGCCAGTGGCGGTCAAGAATAGATGGCAGGATGTCGCTCTGGCGCTACTCCGCTGATATCCACTGACGCTCAATTTCCACTTTCACCAGACGAGAAGGAGAAGTGCTGCTAAACCGGGACGCAATTTACTAGTAGCCGCTCCGCGGTGCTTAATAAGAGGGAACCGTCCTGGAAAAACTCCACCGCCACAAAGCAGGTCAGGGAGGCTGAGAGGATATTAGAGGGGACCTCCTTGGGTTCTGTTACAGAGACCCCTTGTGTGGGTGTCGGGAGCTGGAGGGGGAGGCAAGAGGAGAGACCAGTGGAGGAGGGAAGTCATCTTGAATGTGCACCACTGCCGGTACTGCAGCCCTGTTGCCTAGCAATCGAAAATATTTACTCTTTTACCCAAAACTGTGGAGGTTTTTTTTTTTTGTTCACATTCTGGAAAAGTCAAGACAATGAGACTTATCCATCTAAATTAATTTCGGGGGGGCCGCTGCCAACGCGGTCATAGAGGGAGATCCTTCTCGTCTGGAATGTTGATCTTGTGATAGGCCAGAGTCGTGTAACTGCGTCGCCATGGCGATGAAACGAAAAACCTAATCTGGCTCTGATTGAGCCAGACAGGTTGAATTATAAACTCCCTCCGTCAAGAAGTCTGTGTGTATGACCGCCTTTAAGTGTGTGTCAGATCCCATCCACCGCGCCACGATCCAAAGGCCGCCTGTGTTTTCCCCGCTGTCAAAACTGTATGTTGGTTTCCATGGTTAGTCACTCCGCGATGTCTGGGTGGCCATCGGGGGGTATTTTGTTTGCACACAAGCCCACTCGGCTGCAGCCCGCAGTGGGGGTGGCACGGGCCGTGTGGCGGCGCCCTGTTTTGTGGCGCGTCGACAGGGGGAAACCGGGTTCGGTTCCCGTGGCAGGGCTGCTGTCTGCAGCCCCCCGCCTTTTTTTTCATGCCCACAGATGCTAGATCCAGCTGGAGGGGATTACCGATGACATGTACCAGCCTGGAACAACACTGAGGCTACTGTGAGTGGCTGTGAGCGAGAGAGAGGGGGAAGAACCACACCTAAAAATCTGACGGAGCCACTCCAGCACAGAGCACACATGTGAAAACAGCTGGGTTAAAAGCGTCCAGGCAGGCGAACAAAAACGGAACGTCTGGAAGAGGAGCACTGTTCAAAACAGGTACAACATCCTGGGTCATTCATATTTGTTAAGCTTCTCTGGGATTCTGCGGTGAGAGCATGTTGACTCTGTTTGTCAAGTCATTGATCTGAGACACAAACTGGGGGGTGAGGCTCCCTCTATGATGGTGACTCATGAACTCGAAACTCAGCAAGTTATCAACAGGTTGGCGCTACAAACGCACACATCAGTTATGTTGTCATCACACTTCAAACCAACATGAATGTCGTTATCTATTGATTTCAGTTTTACACAAATGGAAAAACTGATGTGTTCTTGAAGCCAGTAAACAACATATGTCCGATGATTGTCGTCCATCTGGTTCGAGTTTTACATTTTCCTGTCAAAGCTACAAAATCAGCCACTTTCCGAATTAAAAGTTTGACAGTGTTCTGATCTATTTCCAAAACCACTTCACAGCCTCTCATGAACCGCTTTGTCACCAGTTTTTTATCAATCGGACTAGAACTGATCAGACGATTCATTTTATGAGATGAGCTTTGCCGACACTTGCACGAATTTAATTGTGAAGGTTTCCAGGACATCCGATGGCGCAGGACGTTTTAGTGCTTCCAACTCAAGCTTCGATACTATACCAATTGTTTATTTTCTGGTAAAAGACGACCCTTTTCGGTTCACCTCTTTCTCTGTCCTTTTTTAAAACAAGCGCACATCTGTCAATTCAAGGGGAACATACGAAAATACTTTGCTGAGAGATATGTACAGACATTTAACCAAAGTGTATCTGAAAAATAAAGCTCATTTTATGACGCTGTGGTTGAGGTTCGGTTGGGCTTTGGAACAAAAACAACTCGGTGAAAGGAGTGATCATGGTGTTTGTGTCAAAATTACTACCTTGCAAAGGTTAGGGAGATTTTTGTCACTATGGTTACAGCGGGAACGGCGTGGTTAAGGTCTGGGAACAGCTGTGGTCACGCTCGAAAACCAAACATCGTCTGGAAACAAAACAAAAAACTTTCTGATGGTCGGCTCTGAATATTTTTTTTTCCTGCTGACCCAACCATCCACCCTGACCTCCTCTTTGATGGACCATCTGAAATAACATCCCCGTGTTTTCTCTTTGTGTACAACAAATTGACTGTCGTTGCTCGCGAGCTACAGTGTGTCAGTGACATTGACACAGATTGTAGGGCAGAGTGTAAACGAATGTGGTTGACTCAGGTCTCCCTTTGATCCAAATGTTTAGTTCACTTCCACTGGCATCATATACACAAGTGCTGCCATACCAACCAAAAAACTGCCCTAAACCTTCCCATTTGCTGGATTGGGTGAACATTTGTTGAGATCAGCTTGGATAAAGTGACACAATATAGTTATGACTGTGAATGTATGATACTGAACAACACAGTGTTCAACACAATTGAACAGATCTTGGCAAAAAAATGTCATTTAGACTAATTCTCTCTATTATATATCACATCTTGTTAAAAAGTGCAAGAATAAACTAAGAGTTATGCACTTTGCAAGTCTACACTTTGAAAAATCACAGATAGCCCAAAATAAGAAGTAAAATCTGGGGTAAAGCAGGTCGGCTGCATTTGGATTGATTGGGTAAATCAGGCAAAAAACTCAGCCAAATCACACAGACGGGGCCTTCTTTAAAGCTGATGACGGCAAGATAATTCAGTCAGAGCGTGGGTTCAATATGAAAGACCTCCAGAGGCCAGAGCACCTCAGCCTACCCAAAATCCTCCTGTGATGAAACATCAGCTGAGGGGATGAGACAAAGGCTGTGTCTCCCACACCCCTGACTGCAGGCTGAGCCGCAACAATGAGAGCTGGAAGGCAGGCAATTCAGTCACACACACACACACACACACACACACACACACACACACACACACACACACACACACACACACACACACACA
>JASSRZ010000006.1:10892045-10912889 GCA_032164315.1 Malacoctenus gilli
GCCTGGGCGTGATACGGAAGGGGCTCCGTAAACCCTTTACAACTGTGTCGAGCTCCAACCCAGACAGAATCTGCTGAGCGGTGAAGAGTTAACAGCATCTGATAAGGTGCCAGGTGAAGCACAAAAATGAGCAACCCCATAAATATCAACTGTCTTCCTCTCTTTTTGGAAGCAATTTCTACTGTTGAAGGTCACTAAAACTACATTCTACCACATTATGACAGCAGGGTTGCACCGTCCATATAACCATGCAAAGGATGCGCTTACGTAGTCAATTGAAATTCTTTCATTTTGCTGAACGGTGTCACTTGGTAGTTCATTATTTATGTCAGAGCTGTTGGACTGAATCACGCTGACTTGAGAAGCTGTACGAGTGATCATAATCAGCTTTTAATCCTCATTGATTCACAACGGATGTGCTTTCTATGTTACAGCTGAAAGGCAACATCCTAAACATCTGGACTACATCTTATCCAAATCCAAATGACACACATGCAAGAAGACGTTTGTGATGATAAATACGCAGTTTCTGACGTTAACATACTCACATGTCGTCCAATATCACAAATTTGCGCTTACACCAAACCTCGACAGACTCCTCTACTGAATAATAGGATTCCCCTCGTGTTCAACCAACTGGATCATTGGGGGTTTTGTTCTCCTCCAATCAGTGTTTTTCAGTTACCTAAATTTTTCCGTACAGTATGATCTTTCCCTTTGCAAATCCTATGTTATGCAACGAGACAACCCAAGCAAAAGTTAGCCAGGCTAATGCGCATGGTTCCCAAATGTCAATGAGCAACGTCGCTTTAATCAGTCTGGGGTGGAACTGTGACGTAAGGCTTGAACTGCCCTCAAACCGGCTGGAGTTAGCCGGCACTTGCCAGCCTCTTTTTTGGGGGGGGGGGGATTACATTTTGTGACAAACAAAATGAGTTCAACAAATCCGTTTAACTGAGGTCCAACCACAAACCCCTGTGTGTGTAAAAGTGCTCTGCTGATGCAGGAAATGGCAAGGAGGGAAAAAGGGAAGTGCTCAAGGTTGCAGGGTTTGCAAATGAATCATATCTACAGATTTCAAAATAAAAGGGGCAGAATGAAAAAAGCATGTTGGGGAACATGATTAGTGTGCAGGAACATTTTTATGACTCAAATTCCCACTGGCCGTTTTTTTTTTTTTACTGTTCTCGCATCGATTGCAATCAATGACACAAAATTAGTGTTTGGATTTTTCCACTCAGAGTCAGATTTACAATATGTGTGCTTCACGTGTCTTGCCCCACGTACATCATAAGAAAAAGAAGACTAATCCAGTGATGAAGATGATGGTGATCATGGATAGCAGAATGAACATTTTAGTTCGATCAGGTTTTAAGGTCTTTGCAGTTCACCATAATAGATGCAATCTCTCATTTAACAACTGACCTGCATGAACTCTACAGGCCTCCACGAAGGCATTCAAACCAAAACACACACCACTGCAACTTCATTAGATCAATAAATCCTTCTTGCTTTTGCTCGACTGGCATTTGGCATGACCAAGTGCATCGAATTCAATGATTCTGAAGAGCATTTTGAATCAGATGTACCCACAATTTCATGCCAGCACGCTACATACAGAATCCCAGTTTGTGTGTTCATCAGTGAGACGTTTTCCTCGGATTTCTCCAGCTTCCGTGTGGTGATTCTCACATGGCGCTTACTCCATGCCGATGTCATTATCGACTCCTGGAATCGCAGTTGCCTACAATCCATAAACAATTATCTTGTGGCAGGTCAACCAGCCTGCGATCGTGCTGACCCTGGAACAATAGTGTGACGAAAGCCCTTCCTGCTCATCGCCTGTTAATCAGGCCAGTGTAACACCCTGAGGTGGTGGCACACCACAGGAACCCCCCCTGTCTCAGTCTGGAGGCTGGGTGGTGGTGGTGGTGGTGGGGGGGGGGCATGCAGGCCAGCCCACTGTGGATGAGCATCCTCTCTTGCAGCATCACTGCAGCATCCTTTCAAAAAACACAGCCGGCGATGTGTGATGGATCTGTCAGGTAGAAAAAACGCACATGCAGCAGCCCGCACATGCGGTTGTGTAGCCTCCATCAGACATCTGGTTTCACCTGAGGCAAAGCAGACGCTCGTCCTGACCTGCACAACAAGTAACAGCTTCCCAGAGCTCCTCAGCCAGACGGGGGGGTGGGGGGGTGGAAGGATGCTCGGTGCAGCGTGAGCATCCGTCGTGTGTGAGAGGAGGCGATGCACGATCCCCCAAGCGGACATTGCCTGTATCCCCGTCATCTCTACAAGGGCTGACTGCTGAAGGCCGAGCTATTCCACTTCCGACATGCGGGCTAAATGCACCGAACGGCCCGAAGAGACGCGTCCTGCTCCGAGAAATCCCATTTTATATCGATGACACCGAATCGCAGGAGTGTTTCTTTTTCTTTATTTTTTCCTTTTTCGTCCTGCAACCGGCGCCGGAAGAAGAAGGAGCCGAACACCTCGCACCGCTCCTGACATGATCAGTCTGACTCAAACCAGCAGGCCCGCTAGTCCCAGGAACTCCCAGCTCACACGGCGATAAATTTAAAAAAAAAAAACAACCTAGCGACAGGCGCGATCACACATTCGTCTTACCTCGTGATGGATTCTCATCATGCGTGCGGTCCTAATCTGAGTGAGATCGTGTCCATGGCATGCTCGCTTTGGGAACGTGAAAAATCGCCTCCTCGGCTATGATCTCAGCATCAGCAGCGGCGGCGGCAGCAGCAGCAGCCCCGTACAATGAGGCAGTGATGGCCGGTGGTGATGATGCTGGGAGCCCCGCCCTCCTCTCCATGCAGCCAGAATGAGCTCACTGGTTTCCTCCTGTACTCCGCCAGGCTCCTCTTCAGCTGCAGCCCACCAGTACACTGCGATGCTCTCCGCTTCCTACATACAGGATATTGTTGATCTTGTGTGATTGCAAGGAAGCTTTAAGTCCCACCGCTCTTTTTTTTTTTTTTTTTGCAGGGGCGGATCTTGATTTTGTTAAGGGAGGAGGTGGCCGATGGGTAACCAGTTGCTAAACGTAAAAAAAAGAAGTCTGCCTCCTTCATTTATTTACATTTCAACTTAAAGTGCAATATATGTCTTTTTAGTGACATGTGGCATTTTGTGAAGGCAAATTTTACGAGCATTTGGATTGATCTGTTTCTTTTGGAAACAGTTACATTTCATCCCAAACAGCTCAAGTCATGAAAAACACAGACAACATCATTTTCGCACTGTCTGTCATCACAAAAAGAAACTTTGCAGTGAAAAATCGTGCAATTCGCTTTCAAAGTAAAATTCACGCTTTGTTCAACTCATCCTTTTAAAACGACAAGGTCGGAGTATGATCAGTGTATACAAAAGCAATAGGACATCCAATAATTTGTGAAGCGTCAATCTACTGACATCAACGTTGAGAATCCTGTATTCACACTTGGGATATTTCGTGACATAATTAATGTTTGATCACATAACACTCAGTCAAATTTTAACTATTTAGCTGGATTTTTTTGGTTTCCTGTAGAGATTCATCGACTGAATATTGACACCTGCCATTTGTTCATTTGTTGCTTCCCTGTGGGAGATGACTTCACATAACTGCGCCTTGGTGTCCTGGCTCTGTGAGCTGTTGGGGAACTGTGTATCACACTAGAATGAGCTTTTATCCTACTACAGCCTGGGTACTGCATTGAACTGCACGGATTGAGCGCATGCAATGCCAAAGGATGGTGTGAGAGGTGGTGCCACCTTAAGGCTGGTCCGTGAACTAATGACCGAAATTTAATTCAATGGACATACTGGAAACATGAGAGGTAATACTGGCAATAAAGACGAAGCAACGTATGGGAACACTTAAATGTCGGATTAATCATGACAGGGGTGACTTTGTTGTGAATGGAAAATAGATTCAGCGCGCAATTCCAAGCAATCACACACATGGCCACGATGCGTTTATCCTGGCTTGACCCGCGAAGTGGTTTTTACAGAATAGCGTTTCCCAAAAGTCAGACATGGAAGTAGTTCAACGCGACATACCACCACGTGCGTAAACAGCAACTGTTGACCCCTTAGCTGGATTCTGCCTCATATCCTTGAAGAACAATAAAAAGCAAAAACAAAAACGAAACGTGCAGAAGTTCTTTGGGCTACTCTTTGCAATATGCAACGAGCATGCCTGTGCATTTGCGGGGGATTCAAATAATTTGCTTTAAATTTATGATTTTGAAGAATCTATGTCTCCTGGGTTTAAGCTGCATGTTAAATTAGAGCGGCTGAATCCCAATGGGAGTGATGCAATCCCGCAGCTGCTATTCACAGTTTAATATGAATACATCTCGTATTCGAAAGCGATTGTGTTTTTGTTTTTTTTAACTCTGACATGTGACAGAGCGAGGCGGCGCAGTTTCCGCCCCTGTCCTCAACTCTTTTTTTTTCTCTCCAACCAAACAAAGACAACCGCCCACCCACCCACAGCACCTCCATCACACACATCTAGTTATCTGCTGCTTAAAAGTGGCTGTCTTGACCAACGCCACCCACAGCAACGGGAGCATCAGGACCCTGACAGTCCTCCGCACATCCCCAGCGTCAGCTGTGCAGCCTGTGCTCACCAAAGGTGTGAAGTTTTTTAGAAGAGTTAGTCGGAAGAGCAGCTTTAATTTTTTTTTTCTCAGTACAATTAGGTCATTTGGAAGTGCTGGAGATGACGAAGGGAACGAATGGCCCCTGCACAGATCTTGTGCCAAATGGATATCCTGAGAAACCTAAGAAGGGGGAGGAAAGGGGGTACTGGGGGACCAAAACCGAGTTCATCCTGACAGTCATGGGAGCGATCATCGGACCCGGGAATGTGTGGCGGTTCCCTTACCTGTGCTACAGAAACGGTGGAGGTGGGTGATCTGACGCGCATCGACCCGTCGCCTGGTTTCAGCCTTGTCCTTACGTGATATGATAACAGCGACTTTCTTACAGGTGTCTTTTTCATCCCCTACATTTTGTTCATATTTACATGCGGGATCCCTTTATTCTTCCTTGAGACGGCTTTGGGACAGTACACCACACAGGGCGGGATCACGTGTTGGAGAAGGATTTGTCCCATTTTCCAAGGTAAACTGCCCCCCCCCCCCGCCTCTTCTTTTTGCGTTCGAAAAGTCAGAGGTTATTAGACCTATCCGGTGCGTAATTACGCAAAGACTCCCCCGGGTGGTCCATAGAAAGATGTCGCAACTAGTTTTGTGATCGCTCCGAGGAATGAAAATGATTCGTGTTTTACACGTGAAGTGTGACGTCGCAGCTGTAACATACCGGTTTTGTTTTGCAGGGATGGGTTATGCCAGTCACCTAATCATCACATTTGGTGCAACCTCATATATTATCATCCTTGCATGGGCGTTCTTCTATCTATTTTCATCCTTCAGTGCTGAACTGCCTTGGGCCACTTGTGGGCACTACTGGAACACAGGTGAGTCGTTTAACCCGTTCAATACAAATGGCTTGTAAACTACCTTACGTTTCCGTTGTGGAGTAGAGCTATCTGTGATTGTTGAAAAAGGATGCAGTGATTATGAAGACGGAATTTAGCCACCCAATTTGATAAAAATGTTGAATGTATACGAGGCAATGATGTGGGCTTTCGATTTGAAAGCGAGGCTTTTATTTCGATGTTGTATTTTCTCACATTAGACTCATGCTTGGACATCAACCAACTGAATGTAAACATGACAACCAGACTCAACAGCACTCTCCCCGTTGTGGAGTTCTGGGAGTAAGCATGTAGTCGACTCACACAAGTTACAGCACATGCAATCTTGTCTCCACATTACCCCCCCCCCCACCCCTTCCTTTTCAATCTCCTCCTCTTTTTTCATTTCCCCTCCACTCCCACCTCTTTCTTGAGCCCACCTGCTTTTTTGACCCCTCCCCTCAAGTAAATTTCATTCACCCCTAATTATCTAGTTTCATCAATCACTCAGAGGTTGCTGCCGTCTCTGACACTCGTTTCCCCGCTCCCATTGCTTCACCAGACGTCGTGTGCTAAATATCTCTAGTGGCATTGAAGACATGGGCAGCCTGAGGTGGGAACTTGCCCTGTGTCTCATCCTGAGCTGGATCATCTGCTACTTCTGTATTTGGAAGGGAATCAAGTCAACAGGAAAGGTTTGCACCATGCCTGTAACATTGCACGTATCGACAATAATTAAGTCAATATGACGCCAGGAAAGCTTCAGCAGGCAAAGCAGGAACATGCAAACAACACACGGTGTTGCATATAGAATCTCCTGTCACTATGCTGTCCTTCATTGTCAGCACCACATGTTATGTGAATGTCATTACTGCCAAAGTAGCAGAAGCTGCATATATACAACAGGGTTAACGATAAGAGCAGGCAGCAATGGTGAGGTCTTATACTTGTATACTAATGTAGTTTTAGCAATTTTCAAATGACACCCAAGTTATGCACTTGCACAACTTGTTATGAGGCCTTTGCAAAACCTTCTATACAAGCAGACATTGTCTGAAGATTAGGAGGGTTTTACAAGGGTCAGTCAGTCGTGAGTGTATGTGTTGATGTTTGTTGCTTGGAATTCAATTCAGTGCTTTCAGACTCACATACATTCATTTAAGTCTAGAGCTGATCAATTTGAAGGTGGTGGCATGAAATCGAACAGACTATAACCGGGACTCTTGTGATCATCCTTGATTGAACCAGTTGACGGTACTTTGAGGTGAAGGAGCGGCACTTGTTTCACACAGGTAATGAAGTGTCTCTCCTGAGGTGTGGCTGTGTTCTGGTCTCACAGCTTGCCCTATACGTTGCAGCCGGTGCGAAAATCCCTCCTGGACTCTGTTATGACTTACCCTCAAACGTGTTGTTGCACTCCTCTGGGCTTTTGTAAAGAATTTAGGGTGACAAGCTGGTATGATGTTGTTTTTAGTTTTTGGCCAGTCAGTTTTGGCCCGTCATTAGAGGTATTTGTATTTTTGACAGTTTTGAAAGAACATTGTCCACAGAGGCTTGACGAGGATTACCGGACTTGTCTGCTCAGAGTTAAGCTGGGTTCCTTCCAAACAGCCCCCTGTGCTGCCAACAGGACCAAGCTGATGTGATTGTGATGCCTGGGCATCTTTGAGGACTTGATGTTCCCCCACTGCACTGTGGTCTTATTATTATGCACCACTGAAACTTGGCCTGTGCCTAGAGATGACCGTTTGCAAAGAAGCAACAGGTGTATTTTTTTTTTTAGAGTAGGTTCAGTTGATGAATGCAATCAACTCATTCTTTTTCCTGCAAAATAGAAAAAAGTTATAGCAGGAAAAAATGGATTTCAGAAAGAAATAACGTCGGAATCTGCTCTGAGATTTAACTGATGGCCTGTTTATTTTGGTAAATGTGCATTTAAACCAAATATTATCACTGTCCCTCTTTCAGGCAGCTTACTTCACAGCCACCTTTCCCTACATTATGCTGCTTGTTTTGCTCATACGTGGTGTCACCCTGCCGGGTGCCATCGATGGAATCATTTACTACCTTTACCCTGACATCTCCCGTCTGTCAGATGCCCAGGTAAAGCATGAAAAAAGATGTTGTTGTTTTCAAAATAAAAGAAGGAATGCAACATTGTTCACACCAGTGTGACTCTGTTTCTCCAACTCCCTCAGGTGTGGATGGACGCCGGCACACAGATTTTCTTCTCCTATGCCATCGGACTGAGTTTCCTCACTTCTCTTGGGAGCTACAACCCTTACAACAATGACTGTTATAGGTAAGTGCAACGCTCAGAGTCACGTTATCTTCCAAGTGATGATGCAAACATGTTGATTAAAACGGATTTACATAACAGAATAAACACTGGAGTTTGCAGCACTTGTGTACACACCTGTCTTACTCTCTTGTTTGCTTTTAGGGACTGCTTCTACTTGTGTCTTCTGAACAGCGCCACCAGTATTGTAGCAGGCTTTGCTATTTTCTCTGTATTGGGTTACATGACATATGAACAAGGAGTGGAAATTTCTGAAGTGGCAGCATCAGGCAAGTACAGACCGAGTTAGGACTTTGAAACGAGCAACGACTGACCTCTTTTTGACTTTTTGTGGGAAAATTTTGATAGAGTGTGGTAAAAAAAAAAAAATCAGTTATAATACCTGGTTCATTTGCCAGAATTTCACCTCATGTGAAAATTGGTTTGCGTGATGTGAGGGTTTTTTTTTTTTTCGTTTCTTTAGCCAATTATCTCTCCATCCTAAGAGGCTTTTCGTCTTGGCTCATTCTTTATTTTCGTCACTCAGAAAAAAAAATTTGGCTTCCCGTTAAAAAAAATCAGGTCATGTCAGGTGAGCGTGGAAGCTCGAAGCAGTTTGCATGAGGAATGCAGAGCTAAATGCATGTCTTGGCTCACAATTCAGAAATGACGGCGTGGTTTGTGAGTTGCCTTGACTTCTGGCCAGTAGTCGGACCTACATCTGGATCTACTTGGCTCACATCAGATTCTTTCTCAGCATGATTTGAAAGCTGCTCCACAGTGTGAAACTGAGGCCAAAACACCAACGCTAAAAATGATGTGAATTACCATGAAAATGTCACACCAATGATAATTTCCTGAAACAGAATGCCCATGTGTATCGCAAAACTCGTTTATGCAAAGAATTATGTGCAACATTACATCGAAAAGGAAGAAGTCAGCAATGCTTTGTGGTATTGCGGCACCGAGTCAACATACAACAAGTCGTGTTTTGACTGTAAGGCCAGCTAGAGAGAGGCTGCCCTTTGTCATCACGCCTGAATGTGCTGTGATAGCACTGCTGTGAAATAGCTTTATGCAGACAATGACATCGATTGACACTGAAACAAAAGACATATCTGTCTGTCTTCTGGACGAATAGTCGCTCCAACACTTTAATCCTATTAAATAAATAAAGTTCACACGGACATTCATGGTGTCCGAGTGTCCTGGTGTGACCTCTTTGAAGTCCCAGCAGCAGCTGTTATTTCCACCCCGCACAACCGAGTAAAAACAATACTGAACATTCGGGGTCCCCTGACAATAACTCAAGTAACTTTAGTCCTCCCTGCAACCCTTATGTTGTTGCTCCATGAAGCTATTATTTAGGATGTTTTGTATAAATGTCTCAGTGTAGAATTTATGTGTAGCATTTCTCGCATAGAAATACACCAAAACCATGCAAATTTGTGACTTTTTTTTTATTTTAACAAACATTTTTTTTCTCTTTCACAATATCTGATGAAATGTTTGCACAGTAAAATTTTGTTTTTTTTCCCCCCAAAATGTATTGTATATAAAAAACCATTATATGTACTTCTGTGTGTGTTTTAAGGTCCTGGGTTGGCGTTTATCGTCTTCCCCCGTGCTGTTGCCATGATGCCGATGCCTCAGGTGTGGTCGGTGTGTTTCTTCCTCATGATCATTCTGCTTGCACTCGACAGCCAGGTAGACATTTAATGCTCTTGGTCCAAAACGGTGAGCCGGCAAACGAATAAGCGCAGCACTCAATGTCTCTGTTCCCATCGCATCCATCCAGTTTGTTGGACTGGAGTGCCTGATGACGTCACTGGTCGATCTGTTCCCTTCGTTCCTGCAACGAGCGTACCGGCGCGAGCTCATTCTGCTGGCTATCTGCTCAACCTGCTGTTTGCTGGGATTCCTGCTGGTCACCGAGGTTGATAAAAAACACAAGAAGTCCAAAATTATGCAAAAAGTGGCATTGAAAAAGGAGAATGGTTTGGGGTTTGGGGCAGGGAAGCGGCAGCAGTTGCTGAATCCACCGGCGGTCGTGTGTTTTCAGGGTGGGATTTACCTGCTGCAGCTTTTGGACCATCACGTCTGCAGCGGCACCACTTTGCTCCTGCTCTCGATGTGCCAGTCCGTCAGTATCGGCTGGGTCTATGGTAAGCAATGCACACCTGAAGACAGTCACTCAGTGCACCATTGTGAACAGGGTGGTCAGACATTGATTCCAACACGAAGCTGTTAACTTCTCTCTTGTCTCCTGGAAGGCACAGACCGTTTTTATGGCAACATCACAGACATGATTGGCTACCGGCCTCACCCATTCATGAAATACTGCTGGCGCTACGTCACACCTGCCATCTGCTTTGTATGTATTTTATCCGCTGTCATGCATTTGTCTTGTTTTCCTCTCATGAAACTGTCTTGTACCTCAGCGTCATATAATAACACACAAACAAACAGAAAGACGCGAGCAGACTGCAAGTCTCCGCAAAGTGTCCACACACACGTGCACACACTTATAAGACGCAACAGAAATGTCATTTGGATGATGCTGGATTGCTGAATGAACTGATATCAGCCAAAACTCAACCCGTTCCTCCTTGTATGGAGCCCCACACATTCTGCTACTTTCATCGAAATTATTCGAGAACTTTGAGTTACTCCGGACGTAAAAAGCACCTTTACGTTGGGAGCCAAGAACGGTCAAATGGTCAATAAATGGTGAGTTTACCAGGTAATGAGACCTAAGAAAACATCTTGAAAGGTCAACTTTGAGTCCCTCCCACTCGAGTTCAACATCACTAAAATCCTAAATCAGCTTCTTTCAGTTGAAGCATTATGTCATTTAGAAGTAAGCCCACTCACAGCCTCTGACTTGTTTTTACACTAAATTCTGGCATCTGAAAGTCACTCAGAAGCTTCTGTTATGCAATGACTTACTAGAAAGCAGGCGTTGCCAGAGTCAATCTAAGAAGGTTACATGAACTCTTTCTGTGTTTTTTTTTTTCTCCTTACATGCTGTTTCCCATGTAGCATCCATCCATCTCATCTCCTTTCATCTCATCTTAGGGCACCTTCATCTTCTCCATTGTTAAATACTCCCCGCTGAAATTCAATAACACCTACGTATATCCACTGTGGGCCAACATCCTGGGCTGGTTCATTGCCACCATCTCCCTCTCGCTCATCCCAACCTTTGTCATCTTTAAGTTATACCAAGGACAAGGCACTCTTCGACAGGTGAGTACAATCCCATGTCTGACAACAGACACATTGAACACAGAAGGAATGACACACTTGTGAAACTGAGCATCTGACAGTCCCGACTGAGTCCCCAACGCTGATTGGAAATACGAGGAGTTTGTTCTTGTTGGCAGATCTCAGTGCAATGCCGTGAGGTGAACGGAACATATATCAGAGCATGTTATGATTTGTTGATATGGTTTCACTTCCCCGCTGCCCGTTCCACGCGGAGCCACATAGCGGACTGTGCTTGAACCGTCCCGGCTCCAATCCTGGCTGACGACGTGGGTCAGTTGGAGGGCTGAGGGGTGTTTAGGGGCAGCGCGGCTTTGCGTGCATTAGGATTCTTGGACTTCTAACCGGATTTCTCAGCCAAGCCAACAAGAACAACTCGCAAATGAAGAGTTCCACAGAGGAACACTCACGGGATTGTTTTTTTTTCCCCTCGAGAACACGAAGCACAGCCTTTCTTATTGCTCCATGACACAGACGAAACTGTTAAAAGCAGAATGCGCCACAGTTACACAATCTGACACGTTTCTTGGATTTGAGGGGTACTCATTGATCTTTATTTCTGTCATGAAACCATCAATTTTCAAATTTTTTGGACAGACTTAACATAACTCCCAATACTTTGGCACTCATATTAGCATCCGAAACAACATCTCATGCATCTAATGATGGCTGCAAATACCAACAGAGGTCTGCAATGTTTAGGAAGACATTAATTAATATATAGACATAAATATATATGATATATATCATGGATACAAGCAGACGAATAAGACATATTTTAGCCCACGTTCCAAAAGGTGTCAAAGTGCAGATGGGGTGACTTACTCTGCGTATTCACCGACGTTTCACCAAATTTCCTCTTGCACCCGCAGCGTTTCTTGTTGCTCTGCACGCCGATCGACGACCTCCCATTGGATGAGAAATGTCCTCCACCGGTGACCAATGGCAGCGTTCTCCACAAGGAGCTTGTGCCTTTGTCCCACAAGGAGGGACTCGTTCAGTGAGCAGACAAGAAGGCCAGGCAACACGTGGAACGATCGACCGAACCTAAGATAATTGCAAATCTCCGCCACGTGTTTTCTGGCTTCACAGAAATGGATTTCTTTCACCTTATATTTGGAACTAGCATAGGGTTTAGGATGCAGACCAAAAATAGGAGTGTGAGACTCTTTTTTTTATCAACTGGGTCATTGTAGACCACAGTTTAGACAGATCACAGTGACTTTAGATAGTATTCTTTACTCACTAGGATGTGGTGCAACATGCTGTCACTCCCACTTGTCTCGAATAGGATCTGTTCCTGAAACTGTCTCCGTAGGGAACCAAAACGTGATCAAAGAGAAAGAATCCTCAATTTGCAGAATTAAATCTAAGAAGCAAATCATTCACCATGATGCCTAATCTTAACCGCAATTTTCACTCTTCTGAGGTAAATTCACGTACAGCACTTATTTTCCAAGGGGTTCTTTAAAAGCTTCCAAAACAGCTATCGAGATATAATCTCCACTCGCTCGAGGTTTCACAAAGCTGCTAGAAACTCCAAAGCTCTCCCTCACACTGTCTCCTCTACTGCGTTTGTGTGTCCGTGCAGTGTTTTGTGACTTTGACTTTGGTCATGCAAAGGTAGAAGCCTACTTCCGAAATGGAATTATGTGTTGTTGTTTATTTTTAAGGCGGGGGGGGGATGATTTCACCAATGTGTTTTGGTTTTTTCAGAACACTTCAAGGCTTTTAGCAGGTCACAATTGTCTTCTGTTATGATGCAGTATTTTTTAAAGAATCTTCATATAACGTGAGAGAACTATTTATCTCTATAGCACTATTTACACTCGAAAGTACCTCTCAAGGTGATGACAAAGTTACTTATAACTATTTTTCTAAACTTTTTTTTTCACTAAATCAATATTAGCACATAAAGTGCATACACATACAGCGCACACAGACACATACACATTAGGTGAACTATTTTCTTAGGCACAGGATGTGAAGTGTGTTTTTACTTCTGCAGCATTTGAAATGTAATGTATTGATACACACTCGGTGGTTTTATAGGACTGGTCTGCAAAACTTGCTCCACTGACGTGTGTTTTCAAAGTATTCCTATTAGTTTTTGTATTTTTCTTCATGCCAACTGTGAGTGAATAAAAGAAACATTCAATAAAGATCCAATTTTTGTTCTGTCGCTACACCTTTTCACAACAGGAACTCTCGAGTCGTAAATCAGAGAAATGCACCTCTTGTGAAATGTTTTGCGATCACTATGACAGAAACAACACTGTGTTCTGAGTCCTGGGAGAAGCTCAGTGTGATTCAGTCCTTTGATTAAGCTCCATCTGTGCTTTCCAACATATAATTACTTTCGTCGATAAGTACATGAAGAGTTAATTGATGCAACAAGATTTACTTTTGAGCAGAATTTAGCCTTTCCCTGTCAAGCATACCTTGTACTACCCTTCTTAAAGCAGTATTACATTCTGACCTTTGCAAGGATTCAAAAAACCAGACATCTATGGTCAAAGATCAGCAGTTACTCTGCTGCTCTCAGTATCATCCAAGCTGAACTCATTCAATTTTACTCTCCATCTTGCTGGTTTTGTTGTCAAAATGCATTTGAGAGCATATGAATCCGAATGAATGGATGCACGGTGCAGCTGAACACAAGACAGGTCCGTGTTTTCCGTTTTTTTTTTTTTTGTTTGTTTTGTTTTTTTTCTGGAACAATAGGTCACACGGTCATCCATTTTGAAATACATGTACTTCTGGGAGTGAAACGTTGGCAAGGCCATAATGAAAATGCACAATGGGAAGCCTGAAAACACGTCCATGTTTACCAGGCTTTGTTATTTTGAGGAGGCCTCACTGATGACAGTGAACACTTTCAGGGTGCCCCCCCCCCTTTTTTTTTTAAACAAGACCACACGGTGTTAAATAAGATCAGTTGGAAAAGTCAACGAAAAAAAGACAACTCATCCACTCTGGTAAACACTCTCATGGCTGTTCTGTCCATGGTACATTATCCTTGCCCGTGACTGTCACCATGAAGCTGAGGCATTTATTTATTTAAAGTTTATTAGATAGACAGATACAGTGTACATAGACAAACTGAGGACAGACGTCCCATGCAAGTATCGCAGTGTTTATAGGGACAGCTGATATGCAGCACCCAAACAGTTCTGCATGACAAGTTCCACATTATATGATAAAATGCTGAATGCAAAAACAAAGTTGGTTATATGAGGGTTTGGTTGTTTTGTTTTTTTTTGGTTAAACATGTATCGTTCAGATCTGCCTGTTATCCTAAACTACAAATTCTTTCAGGAAGAAAAAAATCGACCATTTTTCAACACGGTTCTCATGTTTTAGTTTGACCGTGTAAACAGCGTGACCTCAATGCAGCGGGCATTATTGCGACGTTTCCCAGCATGAATGCTCACGGACGTCCGACCAGGTTCGCACAAGCTCAACTGTATCCAGGCTCCATGTCAGCGATGCACAGCGGGTGTAAAGGATGTTATGATTGAGACAGAGATCACTGTCAGCTCAGATGCTTCAATGAGTTCATGCATGTTAACACATTCCTCCCAGTGGAGCACCAGAGTCCACGATTTTAAACCAAAGTGCGATCAATTTGTTTTTTTGGTGTTGCGCAACCCTTTCCCCATATCGCCCAGTATCCACTGCAACATTACTGATTAGATTAAGGCTTAAACCTGCGAAGTTGGACTGTCCCTCCAGGGCTTGGCAAAAACAGTCAAAACAGCTCACAGACAGCAGAACAGGACATGTGTCCTTTATGGTGCAAACCGAGCGAGACAAAAATGTGGAAATATTGGGATTATTCCACGAAGGTTCCTGTGAGATATGATGCATCCAAAGCCTCCAGCTGTCTGAAGCTCAAAGTTGCAGACGAATACATCACGAACCAGAAATGCATCCGTCTGATGGAGTTTCTTGGACCCATTTGCAAAGACAATTTTGTTGTTTTCTGCCATGCTGCTGCTTTCGAACAGAGTCACAATTGATCACAGAATGAGACCTCACCATTTCGTAATAAAAGACACTGTTTATTTATTTTCTTGTGTGCCATCTTATAGAAAAGAGGATACAATGTAAGAACAGTGTAATAATTTAAACACTATATAAATAAAAACATGATGGACATGGAAGAAAAATGGTTGTCTTGTTTTTCTGTGAAATGAGAAAGGGAAAGTGTGAAGCGACTAAAAAAAGAAAAGAAAAAATAAACCAATGACAGAGTGTTTCAGAGCACAATTCCGCCTGAATGACTGGTGGTGATTTTTGATGTATTTACTGGTGTATTTACTCAACATATGGCTTATATTTTGAAATAAAGTGACACTGTTTCTAAGTCTTTGTCTGCAGAGTTTGGTTCATTTCTTGGTCTCCGAGTGGGACTCGATCACCACAAGGGTTGCTCCATCTCCCATTGTGAATCTTGGTTTGCATCGATTGCTGCTTCTCGTCCAAAAACAGCTTTTGGGCCGCAGAATTAGGTCAGAGGTTCGGCTGAAACCAAGAATTCCACAAAGAAATAGCTTTCTTTTGTTTTCGCCCACCCTGAAGCTGCTCGGGTGTCGTGTTAATGTCTTTATCGTCACCACGCAGACCAGCTATTGAACACCTCTCAGTTTCTTCAAAGCTCAACAGCTTCACGGTCCTGACTGTTAGTTCTTGAAAGCGTCACAAGAAGTTTTTTAAGCGAGCAAGAAAAGTTCATTTTGTGTTTGGTGTGCATATATTGTAAAAAACTTGATGTAAAAAAAAATTTGGGGGGGGGCTCATTATTCAAAATTTTTTTTTAATCTAATGCTTTAAAATAAGTGGTTCTGTTAATTCTGACACATGAAAATCTTTGTCTCGCACCACATTTTGGAATAGCTGTGTTTTACAAGTACAACGAAGAAAAAAATCCAGGTTTCTTTATGGCACCACGAATACTTCCCACAGTTCAAAGTAAATCCCAAATCTCGCACACTTCAGTCCAACTTTGAAATGTTCGAATTGCGTTGACTTCGCTGGCAATGACGGTGCGAGGATGTCACACTCCAGTGACGTACAGAGGTCGCTGCGGACCGGTTGATCATTATGCAGACTGGTGGAGGGAGAGAACATTTGCGCAAGTGTTGTAAAATGTCTTTGTTACATCATTGCCAGAGGAAAGGCACTGCAGCACGTGTTTTGGGGTGTGTTGGTGTGTGTGTCAGTGTGAGTTCACATGTTTGTCAGTTACACGGGTGTGAACGACACTTCAGTCCACTTCTGTGAGGCCACAGGGTCTCCTGAACTCCTGCCCTCGCTCATGAATCCATTTGTTCGACACTGAAAGAGGAGCGGGGGGGGGGGGGGGGACAGACATTAGGGCCTGGAAAGACAGACACATTATGCTTGCACACTATTATAACTCCCTGAAACAGAGAGATTCTGCTTGCAGTGATATGCAAACAACCTGTTGAGTTTGAACTGTTCGAGCAGACCCAAGAAGAGACACCGTGCCTATTTTTCCTTATCAGCGATGTGTCATCATCAGCCTCAATGTGTCACTCAAAGTAACGAGTGACTTTAGAGTCAGCACTCAGGTCATCCAAGGTTTGGTTCTTTGGACTGCCTTCATTTACTTATGTAAACATGTCTGGCTGACAGATAAAGGATCTCCACATGATGTTCTCGTCTGAGGTGACGACACACACAAGACCTAGAACAGAACGAACAGGATCTCTGCTTCATCTACAGCTGTGTCGAAGAAAAAGGTGATTTTGTCATGGAACGTTACAGCGAATGATCAGCGAACCTTTATCGGGTCAGATACATTAAGTGCACATTTGATTCACATCTTGGACTCACCCCATTTGCTTCCTACTAGGACAGGACAGGCTGCGTGTCTGGTCCTATAGTCCCCCTCCCCGCTGCTGAACAGATTATACCAGAATACAGCCGTCCCCTGGAGAGACAGCAACCATGACGGTAATGTGTGGTGTGAACGAGAGAAAACAAACACGAGCTGTCCGACACACCACGAGGCAGAAGCTGGGTTAAAGAGGACGAGGAGGGGGAAAAAAGGGGGCTTCATGCTGATGAGTGGCCTTTTTACAGCAACGTAATGACCCGTCAGTTCCTCAAGCAGTTCTTTTGGCTGGTTTCTGGAACATTCCCATGCAATAACAAATAATATACTGGAAACTCAGCTGCCTGCAAACACGGGCAGTATAACACAAGACAAAATAAATAATAACGCCAAAGAACATAATACAATTCCTATGCACGCAGAGCCACTCACGTGTACTACATAGAAAACAAAAAAATGCTGTTTTAACCTTTCTCGGCCAGATTGCTGCTCCAAAGTCGGGGAACACTGTGGCCCCTCCCGCCTCGACATCGCTCATCTGGAAGGGGACAAGACTGTTATTGTCAACTGAAATGATCCAAAAAGACACATGTCGACTTGTAGTCTCTGATAATGTAGTCATGTACTGATCATATCCTTACATTTGTACTTATACTTGTCCCGTAAACTTTGCATTTACTTTTCATTGGGGGGTAAAAAAAACACAACTCTTGACAAAAAATGATAAAAAAGAGAGCGGACGTTTATCAGGAGGAAACTCGCCACGAGCATCATGTCGATAGATGGCAAGAACATTTTAAGAATGAATTTCACTGAATAAACACAGGATCTTGCTGCACTTCCTGTTTGCTGCCAGCTTTAAGTTTCCATTGCTGAAATGTCCAGATAGTATTTTGTTGCTCTGTTTTACAATGACTTGATACAAAGCAGTCTATCAATGAATCACAGTAGAGTTTATTCAGCCTTCGTAAACATTGTACACAATCTTCGTAATCTCCCTGTACAAGTAAATTGTCATGCCTACTGAGCAGGCTACAAATACATGCTGCTACATGCCGGTAGAAAGTCACTCAACGGTGCTCACATTCACATTCAAGAGGTTGAAATGTTTTTGATAAGAACAGTGAAAGTACATCCGAGCCATGCCGGGAAAACCTCATCCTCTGGGCCATCCTAGACTTCTACCAATCGTAGGGAAATGTTCCTCTCCAAACACTCTCTTTTTGTCTGTCCGTTCATGTCACTGTCATCATACAGCAGGGGTGGTCAGAGCACATAAGTGACAGGTGGGATTAGGTGTCCTTTACCCAGGGTAGTGATGTTGTGTCGTTAACATCTCAGGTGAAGTATCGCGACCTTTGTTTGTACAGCTCATTGTTAGCAAAGAGATTACCATATTTTCTGCACTATAAGGGGCACCGGATTATAAGGCGCACCTTCAATGACTGGCGTACTTTAAAACTTTGTTCATATATAAGGCGCACGGCATTATAAGGGGCATAGGATGGACGCTACAGTAGAGGCAGGGGTTACTTTGTGCATCATTAGAAGGAGCTGCACTGAAGGGAATGTCAACAAAACAGTCAGACAGGTCAGTCAAACTTTATTAATAGATGACAAACCAGCGTTCTGACAACTCCGTTCACTCCCAAAACGAATAAACAGTCTTCTTTACTTGGCGCAGGTTATCTTGTTGCTTCCTCCACTTCTGCACCATTGATTCGTTCATGTTAAATTCTCTCGCTGCTGCTCTATCCCTGTCTTCTACTGCGTGAATGATCGCCTTGAGTTTGAACTGCTCACCCCCCGGCTGGCCATGGGCGCTCACGCTGGCGCTGCTCGGTCGCCACCGCCTGGCACAGCCATATATCCCAGCATGAGCCGCCCGCCTGAAGTCCGCGGCTGCTTACCGTAGTATCAAGACCTGTTGTGGCTCAGTATTGGTCCATATATAAGGCACACCGGATTATAAGGTGCACTGTCAGCTTTTGAGAAAATTGGAGGTTTTTAGGTGCGCCTCATAGTGCGGAAAATACGGTATAGAAAAACTGGTTCTTTACTTGCAGGTTATTGGGGAATGGCCAACAAAACTCTTCACAACATGTACTGGAACTGATTGACACTCTGCATTTCTACTCGATTTTCGTCAAAGTTTCAGATCGCCGAAGAAATAAGAGTTCAAATAAAAGCGGAACTGGCGGCAAATTCTGTCAATCAATCCAAGTCCAAGATTGAACCAGAGCTCTTGCCCACAAAGCATAACAGAGAGATGGGGAGTGGGTGTTCAGTAGGCTTCCGCCACCGGGCTGCAATCGATGGCGACTGGATGCACATACTCACGTAGTTTAAAAAAGTTGCCACGCGATTTCCAGTGCCTAATCTTTTGAAAGCATCTGGCTCATCTTTCTACAAAGATAAAATTTTAAGAGTGAAAATACAAAATAAAAACACACTCGCGCACACACATTACTTACATAGTTCAGGAAGGTAGCAAGTCTATTTCCGTCGACCTTGAGGTTGCTGTCAAAAGGACGCTGCAACAGATGTTTCAATGTTTAACCCATCGCTAAACGGACTCGCGCTAGGAGCCGGCCATGAGACGCTGAAGTTGCACTCAGAACAAGAACACATTCTTATGGTAGTGAAATACCATAAAAATATATGACAGAAAACTGCTGAGGGAAGCATCAAGGAATATAACATATTAGGTAAAAAGCAAGGTAAAGGTAGCAAAAGAAATCTCAGTAAATGATATCGTACGAGACATTTTTCAAGAAATTCAAGTCTTTCAAGAGCAGCAAGCCAATTTAATCTGTAGCTGTGAAGACACAGTAGAGGAAACACACACGCAACGTATCAAATGAAGAACGAGGAAAAACATGCGAGATTCATCAAAGGTTGCCAAATATAACAGAGAGGAAGCAGCTCACATGTCCAAGTAAAAGCCTGAATCATGAAGGACAGGGCAACGGGTTTATGGGTCACAGTTTCACACATAGACTTTCGACCAACAACTCAACTCACCCTCGAGAAGTCGTAATGCGGCTCGTACTGTCCTCCAACTCCATAGTTGGCGACCTGGGCACCGTTAACAGACGTGGGTTAGCACTTTTCATCCACTGGGCCACGCTTTGCTTGTCATTTGAATGTCGTGTGTGTGACTCAGCTGGTGCATGCAAAATAAAGTACCGGTACGTCCTCAAGTTGGACAAAATGTCTTTCGGGACCATTTCCTGCTAAATTCATTGCCTCACAGTCAGGCTCAGCTGCTACTCTACAGCAGGTCTCAGGGTGAAGTGACATTGTTACAGCTTCACTACGCTGTTGTACTTCATTCATTACCTGGAGTAACTCTGCTGTGTCCACTGCGAGGCCAGTGATGTCCTCTATTCTCTGGTTGA
This sequence comes from Malacoctenus gilli, assembly GCA_032164315.1. NCBI lineage: Eukaryota > Metazoa > Chordata > Actinopteri > Blenniiformes > Labrisomidae > Malacoctenus > Malacoctenus gilli. The sequence continues at coordinate 10,912,343 of JASSRZ010000006.1, forward strand.
CCCTTTGGATGACGGGGTCGTCCTCCTCCTCCAGCCATGCACTGAAGAATGTATGTAAGGATGTTGTTGTGTCGGTACAATGGCACGAAAAAACACTCCACTTGTGCAGCTCTCTCAAAAACTACCAAATACCAGACAATATCAGGCTTTGCCTTGCAAATTGGAAAACAAACAAGGCTTGGTATGCATATACATCCGTATTTACCTCCTATCACTCTTTATATAACGACCACCAATGGGGAAACTTTGGTTTGAAACCAAGCCAATGAAACTCAGTCTTTCTCTGATTGGAGCTCGGACTCAAATTTGCCTTCAGTTAAAAATGGAAATGGAAACTGGGAATATGAGTTTAGAAGCAGGTGTACGGCCAAAATGTGAGCTGCATTTACATTAAACAGCATCTGCTATGCAAAAAAGGATAAGCTAGGAATTACCTACAGTCTGAGCCAAATAGTGAAATAGATGAGCTCCAATCAACACACCAAGAGAGGAGTCGGAATTACCTTTTTGATACTCTGTAGTTGGCTGTGGTCAGGACTCCTGTTTT
>JASSRZ010000006.1:10925393-10951154 GCA_032164315.1 Malacoctenus gilli
GAAACGGAAGTTTATTGCTCCTCTGACCACATCCTCTGTTTAAAAAGGTTCTTCTGAAGGCAAACGAAACATTCCTCACAGCCTCAACATCCCAAACTGGTCAGTGCATGGGTTACACGGCTATGCTTTTTAGGTATCTGTGTGACGCAAAGAAAAGAGGTGAGGTCAATATCATAAATAATGGTGCTCCGTTGAAGGTTAGTCTCCGCAGCTGAAATAAACTCCGTCTATCATCTATTCTAAAAAGTACGAAGATTATTGGGCACTTGCAACGACTATACGATGCTCTAATAACGTACATGCTGTGTAGTAAATCTATGAATGGTTTGATGAAGACAGTTGGACTGACCGAGCATCACGTTCAACCGACTTTTGATTTGGACTCACAAAAACTCCAATTGTAGAGAGATCTGCGCATAAAAAGAAAGCTGTGCTCTTTTTTCTAATAGTCCTCCAAATGGCTCCTCTTTACAATTGAAAGCAGATGTTCTACTCTATTTCAGTCACATGTCTTTGAAAGCATGGTGGATGAATGTAAAAGCCTTTGCTGGGTAAAAACTTCCACCCAGGGTTCCAGAGTTGTAACACTGAATGGTTACAGCACTGCGAATAACAGCACATCTCTTAGAGAGCAGTTGAAGATTTGCTTAGATTTCCCCCCCTTTTTTCCCTTATTGTTTGTGAAATGTTGTTGTATGAGGTATATGGTTTTAGTAGTAGTGGTAGTAGTGGCTACAAGCACTCAGGGAGCGCAAACCTCCACACAAGTACACATTTTCTCATTTTTGGACCACAGGATCGACAGATCAGCAGTGAAATTCACAAAGTTGGTTTTTTTACCACCCCTCACCCTGCCTGCAACTTTCATTCAAATCCATTGGAAACTTTACGGGCAAGACAGAGACGGACGGACAGTCCGGAGCGGCAATCACATGTAAATGTGGTGTCTCTGACTTGCAAAGAAGACAAAGCGACACATGAACCAGGAGGCCATCAAATGGGCAACATTAAGAACTACTCCTGATCAGCAGATCAAGAGAGATCTTAATACCCACCAATGGAGGTAAAAATCTCTCCGGCAGTGGTCTGGCAACAGCAGCTCAACAGAACGATGGAGATGACGGAAAGAAGCTTCATCATTCTGCCTCTTTCGAGAACCTGCAATGACAAACACAAGCGAGTTATGTCCGAGAGCGTGTGAAAGGACCAGATTGTGTCGAACTACGTCAAGCACAAGAAGTGATAGTTCACGTCCGACAACTTTGAGAAAACGTTGCAACCGTGTTTTATGTTCTGCTGGATTTGAAACAATACTCTGCCTTTTTTCACAAAAAGCAGCAAAAAGCTGACAAGAAGCATTTTGATCCTTTTACTCTTCAGCCACACACATAAATGCCCTGGCAGTCAGCCTTACACTGAGTCAGCTCTTTCCTCAAATTCGGCGTTTCCACACTGAATTAGCTGACGGGCTGACAACATTTACTTTCCATTATGTCTTCTGTATAATGAGTCACTCCTGTCTGTTGTGCCCAGTTTGGAAGAGTGTATTTCTAATAAAAAACCCAAGCTCATGAGTGGCACACATCACGTTCCTTTAGGTGCGTCTATGGAGGGTCGATGTATGTTTATTGTGCTTGAATACTTTGACTCTGGAGTCTAACGTGCCCGCCAAAGAGAAATGTTCACAATGAAGCTCCAACAGCCTTTCAAGTAATTTAATCATGAACCAGAGTAGGCACTTTCTAAACACACATGTGTCAAAAAAAGGCCCCACTCAAGAAAACTTTAAAAGGAAAGAAAGTCAGGAACTTGTTTTAAGTTCAAACAGCTGCGTCAAGCCGATTGTTTCTATGTTTATTAGGATGAATTTTTATCAGAAGTAGCTACATTGTGTGCGGAGTAGTGTTATCAAGAATTTAAAAAAAAAAGTTGCTCTATTCGTATGTGGAGTTTCAGCCACTCTCGCGTCAAAACTAAAGTAAGAATAAAGAAAGGCAAACTTATCATTGATATTTTCTGGTAGAAACTCTGTTTAAAGACTGACAACATTGAAGGATTGGATGAGTCTCCCCGGCTCACTTTCTCCTTCCACTGATTCCCCATGACCACATAACTCCTAAGTGGCGGTTGCTTGCAAATGCTTGTGCAACCCAAGCACATACATACACATCCATACACCTGCATGCACTCACATACTTCTGCCTTCACAACTGTATCATTTTAGGCTTACAGGAACATGGGCTCTGAAGCATTAAATTGGCACCCTATGTGACAGGTGAGTAATAACAGAGAGAGGAATCTGATCCAGGCGGAAAAGAAGTCGTTTCACCCACAAAACACAAGCTGAGCCTCTATTGTTGTCAGACTCCTGTGACACAGCTAATACATGAGGCAGAAACAGACACTGCCAGCCTGAAGCCAAAGTGATACTGACACCACCAAGAACAGCGCGACATCTGTGAGTCGATCTCTTTCTAAACCAAAACACGAAGTAACGTAGAACTGAGACAGGCGGGCGATGCGGTGAGCTTCCTCCAGCATTTGAGGAGGCCTGTGAGATTTCATCAAGTGTAGAAAACTACTGACTGTGCAGTTTAGTTACATTGATTGCAAGTAAGAACTGATTCGCCAAAGCTTTTGTCACTTTTACATTTAAAAGCAATTACACTGGAAGGCTCCATTAAGACTGAAGATGTTGGTCACAGTCAAAAACGCATTTTACTGAGGCTTTTACCTCAAATAAAGGACTGGACCATCTTGAATGTTGAATGGAAAGGAACCGTTGTAATAAATATACATAAACTCCATGATCAATAAATAAAAGCAAGCATGACAATCGAGTTTCAAGAAAAGCTCTGAGCTCTTTCTCATCTATAAATATGTACTTACTTAAACTTCTTAACCTTCTAGTATCCACGGGTTTTTACTCAACCTGAAATAAGTTGCCCTCTTGATTCGGTGAAAGAATAGTCCAAAATTAAGAATTAAATGACCACATGTCTTCACAGCCCACATGGTTGCTCAGCCCAGAGTCTGGCCTGTTGTTACAGGTTGCAACGCCCAGGTCACATTCCTGAATAGGACGCCGGTTACTCTCACGACCCAAACGTTCCCGAGTCCTCGCTCTCTCCCGCTATTTCAGGAAATTTGATGAACCAGCACTGAGCAGAGGAAAAGGCAGGATAGGGATCCGACGGGTCATCGGAGTGCAGCTGACCGACAGGTGCGCTTTATACCAAGACTGATACAAAGTAAACCTGCCTTAGCGATGAACTTTCGTTTTACTTTGAGCTCCCAGTGCCTTAAGATAAACGATGGTGATCAATGACGGCAGATTGCAAGGAAAAGAAAACCTTCGTTCTGGTTTGCACCTTTGAAGCGGCGTCTGTGGGAGCGTCTTTCCTCTGTATTTTACTCTCTTTGGCAAGCTCTCCTTTTCTTCTTATCTTGGTTGATGAATTAATCAGCCTTAAACCCCCACCCGAGAAAAATGCCTGAACTGACAATAAAAACAGCTCACGGCCTGAATCATGTCTGGGTTCACTTTCTCGAGTCCACTTTTTGTTTTACATGGAAGTGTTGCTACACGAGAGCAATAAGATGCCAAAGTAACACGTTCTCTGGCAAAGCAGCTGGGATCCAAGGTCTGCGACGGTGCAGGGGTTCCAAGGGAACAAATATTTACACGTCTGTAGCCGTCTTGTTCTGCTCTTCTGCTGGACTGCTGGAAAAACCCTGTTCAGGCTGAGAAACAGCTGTCTTCCTCACTGCCAAACTGGACAAATATCAAAAATGATTTTTCTTTTTTTCTTTTTGTACTTTCGGGGAAAGAAAACACATGTCAGGATGAAACGCTGAAGTTTTTATCCTGGATATAATAAATCGCAACTCATTCATCTTTTAGCCTCAAGTACCTTGCTTGAATATAATGTAAACAACAGCAAAACAAAAAGCACTGTATAAGAAGGAGAGTGGTGGCAGGGCAGCTGGTGTTGGCGTTCAGCACTGCTGCAAGTAATTTTCTTTAAAACTTTCAGCGTTCAAAAGTCAAACAATGATTTTACATAGTAATAAATACTTGGATGAAGAGGACAATGCAAACACGGGGACCAATACCCGTTCCAATGACAATTTAGCTTCATTTACAAATTTTTAAGGCAAATTCAAGGCAGGAGCCAAACCAGTTATCTAACGTGCTCCCATTATGGGGAATTACATGATTTCTAAGTCAAATTTCGGCAGCCAGAACTAAATCTAAGTATTTGATAAAAAAAAAAAGCTAAGTGGGCATATCGAGGCAGATATCTGTACAAGCCAAGAATGGAACGGCATACCAGAAACCTGAGGTACTCCAACAGCAGAGCAAAGACGCTGGCCAGTCTGCGAGTCCTTCCAAGCCGAGCTGACTGGTATACTGAGATAAGACAGCAAACGCTTGATGCTGAACAGAAATTTCCCCGCTGATGCCGATCAGTAAGCAGGACAGGGATGTACGCCACAGCACCGCGAAACATACGTGTCGTCTGCTACGTGTGCAGAGCGATGCGCGCCGTTATGTAAGACACCACATGTGGTATGAGCATGAACTTTCACAAACCCAGAACATGTTCAGACAATGAGCGGTTGTCGGTCTGAAAATGATCAGGGCTCTCCTCTCAAAATTAAAAAAAAAAAAATTCCCAACGTTTAACCACTGCTGTTCTGGGACAAAAGCATTGGCACAGTGAGAACTGACAGAAATGAGTCTGTGGTTATTTGTATGCTCCTCAATATAGTCTAATTTTAAAGTGAGAAATAAAATTTCATTTTATCATCGGCTGACACCGTTTGGAGTTTCCAACCAAACGTATCCCCTTCAGGAGACGGAGCAAAATCGTCCTTTTTACTTTCACTTCTACAAAAATATCACATGAGGGCCAACAAAGTGCAACTTTGCTCATTGTGAAGTGAACGCCCTGCATCATGTGGCAACTGAAAGCTCAGCTCACCCTGCAAGCCAGACAATGTGAAGTTTAAAAAAAAAAAAGAAGGTGCAATCCATTAAGATCTGGTTGCCATACGTTGCTCTACATGAAGGCATACTTGTGTTGAGAGATATACGAGCCTAATAAAACAACAAAAAAATCACATTCAGATCATTTATAGGGTTTTACTTTGAAGATGAGCCCCCTTTATCTGATACTGCCAATAACTGTGATCAAAAAAACTTGTTTTTTTCCCCATCATGTAAGGTGACACACTGTGACTGCATCACTTTTCAGTATAAGACACAAGTATAGTTGCTATAAATTCCTTTTGTATACGATAAAGCTGTATGAAGTCATTAGACGGAACCTCTGATGGATGCTGTTCAAGGGCCTCATTCAACTAAATTATATTCCTTCATTTCCAGCCCACGTCTGGCAATGCTTCATCCACTGCAAGTGCATGTTACTTACCATCCTGTATAATTACTTCTGACAGGTTTATGGCACTGGCCCATTAGTTTCCTTTCATATACACACCCCTGAATGGCTGCCGCAGCCAATTGTCTCTGTACAATGTCCAAATCACTGCAGGGCATGACTTCTCTTATAGGCATACAAGCCTTTTTCTACCGGACCTTTGTGTTCAGTGAAAAAGTGCACCAATTTTTCCGAGGGCATGCAATGGCTTTTATTCAGGAGCTTTTTTGATGTAATCCTTTAAAGCTGATGAACAGGTGGATACTGACCCATCGCGGTGGGTTGAACTCAAGTTTCCATGTCGGCCAAGGTGACTGACTTTAGGATTTACCCGTTTGAAACACAAACACACAGATCGGACTGAGGAAGGAAACCTGTGTATGCAAGCGCAAAGGGAACACGCAGACTCTACAATTAAAAGCACCACAGAGATTCGAATCCAGGACTGGCTTGTTGTCGGGAGGGAGCCCAAACCACTGCACCCACACAGCAACATCACAATAGGGTTAGAGACTACTTCAATAGTGAGCCAAGGCTAGTCTCAGACATTGAAATAGATAAATGGATTAAACTGTTTTTGTAGCTTCTGGTACTGAATGATGACTTAAGATTTTTTAAAAAGTCACCGGTCATAATGAGGTTCTTTGCTATACATGAAACATCACATACAAAAAAAACCGGGGGGAAAGAAGAGGCAAAAAAAACCCCAAACAATTGGACTTTTCTGTTTCTTTGTAACATCTTTGAAGTATACATGGCATACACACGACAGCATGCACTACACATTTGGTTGAAGAGCCTCGTCCTGACCCAGAGTCTGCAGCTCATCATTCACAGCTGAGCAAGCTGCCTTCCCAGTTGACGTCACCCGGAGCTCGTTGTTTCTAGAAATTACCGAGCGCTCTTTGGGTCCATTGAGAGTCCTGCAGCCTGCCAAGGTAGACTGCGCGTGTAGGGACTCGTATCGTTGATTTGAGACACGTTATCGTGAAATCGCGTTTCTATTTTGTAAGTGCGAAAGCCGCCCGCGTGTGCGAAAACACAACTCTGGCTGAGATGCTCGGTCGCAAAGTTCGCGCAAAGTTTAAAAGACTTGTGAAACATTGTCGCGCGACAGTCTCGCCGCGTCTCGCATTACGATGCAGCAAAGAGGTCCGAAATAAACCCGGGCGTCAGGGAATGATTCATTACATTACCTTGTTCTTAGCACACACTTTCTGGCGATATGGTGTCCTTCAAATGAAAAACACCACCTCCAAGCCGCCTGTTGGACCCACGAACTGACAACCATCCCAGCATGTTCGGGAGTCACAGAGCTCAGACATTCAGCGGGGATGTAAACAAGAGCTCCTATTGCAGTGAATCAGAAATAGTGTTTACTGACAGCTTACCCGTCGACTCGTTGGAATATGGAGAATCGCCACACTGAAGTGTCTGGAGGAAAATCCGCCTGGTACCCCCGGGGTTGTGAATAGTACAGAGAGGGGTTGTCGGCTGCCACGTACAGAACCTCCAGGAGCCTTGACCTTAGAATATAGAGTAGCTGCGCAACAACATTCCTCGGGTGAACACGATTGTGTTGCCTTCACTTCCGCCTCGTAAATAGTAAACGCTTAGTATGAAATGTAGATTATTTCCGTTTCTAATCTTAATTACAGGATGTCGCCGATTAAATAGACACCTAATTTCATGAATTTCCCCCAATGTAATTAAAAAAATATTTAGAATTTAATGCTGAAATTGTACACCTTTGAAGTAGTTACCATTTAATTACATTTCAACGCCAAGTTGCATTAAGCCTATACTGAGTTTACGTTTGTGGTTGTTGACATCACATTCAGAGATACGAGCGTTACTAACCAATGCAACTATCCATTCAATTAAGCATGCACAAATTTATATTCTATGCATGTGATGTCCAACATTTTTTTCGTTGAATACACGTTATACACGTTTCAAGTGACAGGAGCGAGATAATAAAGTGTTTCAAAGGTGGAGGGATTGAGACGGATTAAACTGAGACACATCTCGGGTGACATAGAAAGGATGACGAGTCCAATGTATTTTATGTGACGACTCGGCACTGACGTGAGAACAGTCAAACCACGTGTTGAGTTCAATGTATGGATGTTGTAGAGCAGTTTTCCAAAATGCACTAAATAAAACCCAGTGCTTCCTGACGCGCTACCGACAGCTGCATCTAACAGGCTACTGTCAAAGATAAAAGAGTATAAATGTATGTTGAATAGACCAGTAAGATCCCTTTAAATGCTGAAAGTGATGAGAAAAATTTGTCGTCCCTGCAGAAAATCTTTGTTGATATTTTATGATAATTACGGTAATGTAATGCATGCAATCGGTCACGTTCACATTGAAACTGGGTTTACAGGCTTGTTCACGGCGTGGACTGAAATACATCTGCACCCAAAAAATAATATTGTGACATATTGGACAGGACTTTGTGATTATTTTATGCTCTTGAAGTTTTTTGTGTATCACTTTCTGTGTGTGGTCTCATTGTGATGTGTGTATATGCTCCAAAAAGGCACCAATGAGAGGAATGACCGCAATGAGTGTGATTGGGTGACACTGCAATTGTGAGCAAAATTATAGGCAAGACGTGGTTTCTTTCGCGCAGGAGTGATTTACAGGGACACGTGGAGGCCTGAAGCCCAGCTGATGAAATCTTGTGATTCGAGAGATCAGCGTCATAACTGCTCTGAATGGAATTCGGTGTTTGAGCAGTATGTTTTGCTCTGAGCTGATATATTTAGTCTGAAAATGGCCAATGTACCGGCATATAATTTGATTTATAAGGAGGCTGTATGGCTGCCAGCAATATTACACACAATGACGTTTATCACACAGTTGCTCCAGCAAGTGTCGCTGTTGGTCGAAAATAGCAAGGGCAATAATCAATGCATACAGTATATATTATTATGATGAGAGTTTTCATTTAAAAATGAGTTTGTTCAAGGAAATTGACGCATGTTTTCTAAAAGATCTTTTTTTTTAATCCAATGCTGTAATGGTATTGTTTGATTATTGTATTAGAGTGCCTAACTGATTTAAACTGAATGGTTCTTTGTTTGTTTCTTTCTTGCAGCTGCTCCTTCAGGCCTATTTTCTTTTTTCTCCTCCTCATCTGCATTATGAGTCATACTCATGTGGACAGGAGGCAAATTTCAATAGATGAAAGAAGCGGGCACAACAGACAAGCTGCCAATAAACAAATGTGGCATTGTAGCTATTTTTAGGTTAGGTCTTCCCATTGAGCAGTGGAATTGTTGTTTGGAATAACCTCCTAGTATGCACAAGTACCATTCATTGCTGAATTTAGGGTGTCATATGCATGCATCGTATTCCCTCTTTAAATACATGTATAGCCTCGTCAATTGGTGAGATTATTTGTCACCCCTGAAATCAGAGTGCGCAGATGTCTTCTTGATTTTTTGTGTATCGGGCAAAATTAAGGTTTATCTGCTGTGAATTGAGTGTGGTTTGTGGCTTTTTTTTTTTACCTCAAGGTGCGATTGAAGAAAGCTGAACAACATTGTTGCAATGATCGCAAATATCCACCAAGTGTCAGCAGAAGTCCGTATTCAGGCGTATGTATTTCATTCATGGTTGAAATGGTATGCTGTGGAAACTTTTAACAAGGTAAATACCCATTGTTACATATGTTGTTGTTTCAATCAATTCTTTCAAGTAGTCCTTCCATGACATTCGATGTTGCATAATTTGATTATTAATTCTGAAAAATTGTATTAAGACTAAATTAAAAAACAAATAAGATTAAGAAAAAAAGAATATTTAGATAGTGAAATAATTTAAAATTTGAATTAAGTTTTGGTGAATCTTGAAAAACATTATTAATGTGTATATAGTATAAAAAATATATATTCGGTAAAAATATAAAAAAAAATGTATAGATTATATACACACCAACCAAAAAAAAAAGAAAAAAAAAAGAAACCCCAATATATTAAATTGGGCAATAATGGGGGGGGGAATACACTCCAAAATAATCTAATTCAATGTGCAGGTACATGCAACATTGACTGCAAAAATAATGGACATGAATGTAAAATTAAAAATAAAAAATATAAGAAAAATTGTTTGAATTGAAAAGAATTGCATGGAAAAACTGCTCAAGATACTAAATTATCAACTGATTTGAACAAATGATCCGATGTCTTTTTTTAAATATTCACAGCAACTGGAACACACGTGAAAACCTTTATGCTGTTCACAACTCAGCCAACAGGCGTCACCTTTTGCCTACTACATATAAGCAACGGTAGGTTGACTCAACGTTACCTCTGTTGTTGTTTATATGTAACACTGTATCTGGTGTTTTCAAGTAAATAAATTCGTGGGCAATCTTTTTTCGAGGCAAAATGATGAAGTCACATTTTCATCACAGTGCACCGTTGAACAGATTCAATGAAGCCATGAATGCGGTGAGAAAGTAATAAAGCAGTGGGACTTTTCTCACTTGAGCTCAGCACAGAGGTATTTCTCCTCGTTATGCCGTCATGGTTTGGAATCCCACGAAGGCCGTCAGGTAATTTCCACACCTGAGCTTTAAAAATAGACCGTGAAACCGATTGAGCGATTACATGAACTGGCCTGAATGTCTGGTATGTCACACATCTTGACACACAGAAACCCATTAAAGAAAACGAAAAGCAAGTTTGGGGAACATGTCTCTCACACTGATGTTCTCCCACAATGATTTGTGCTCTCGGAGGCATTGTGTAAAAGTGACATCAGTACAAAAAATATGTTTCGTTGCCGGGATTGAAACCAGCACCCACCATCTTTAAAAATGTCACGCTGTGGCAGAATGGCTACATGAAGCCAAGCATCTCTTTCTTACCATTCATTTAACAAGGCTGAGTTTTTACAGATGTTTCAAGTGCTTCTTAATGTCAGAACTCATCCTGTACTCGGCTCAGGCTGTAAGCTTTGCACCAGAAAGGTCAAGAGGTCAAAAATGTACCCGTGGTTTGCAACGCTGATTTACTGGGGACACACACAGAGTGAGACTCTGTAGCACAATGTGGTTGTTAAGCGTGCGTTTCTAAGGTGGAGCATCAGGGGTTCGCTTGGTGTGTGAACCTCAGTGATTGAAAGTGAACACACACGGAGCGAGTTTTGGGTTTCAGCCCCTTTAATCAAGGCTCATCAGCTGAGTTTGAGGTCTCGACACTGGCTCCATCCTTTGTGCAATTTAGGCCAACCTGGTGGGAGTTCAAACAACAGTGTGAGACTCAAAGAAAGCATTTCAGTGTGTGTGTCTGGTGCAATGACTCCAGCCAGGTAATGGGGCAGAAAAAAAAAGCACAAAGCAATCACAGAGTGAATAGAAGCATTCCCAGGATGTTTTTCCTTTCTCCCTGGCAGAACAATTACTCGCTGAATTGCTGGATTTTAAACTATTAAAATTTTAGAAAAAAAGAAAGATAAGTGAATCAGTATAACCATGTAGCTACGCATCCACATCATTCTCCGTTTTCGTCTGTGTCTGCAACCTCTACGCTAAACAATGACTCAGGAGGTCTGCAGTACCTGAGGATTGGGTTACATGAGCTGTCTGTCAGCGCAAAAGAAATGAGCCCCCTCGGGACAGGAGAGAAAAAGTGTTTTTCACACGACGCTGATGTCAAGTACTATTTAGGAGTAATCCCTGACATTGTTTTTGGGAATCCCAGGATCTCTGAATGGCGGTGTTTGACACCAGATACCTTTGGAATCCACTGGAATGCATCGCAAGGCTCGTTTGACTTTTGTATCACTGACAGGTTCGCTGACTGAACCTGAATCAGGCTACTTTTTTCATGTCCAGGGTCTCACGAGTCTCATCTGGGTGAGTGGTGCACCCGGGCAAGGTCACACGCGATCACAGACCTGACAAAACTATTCAAATGGGGGGGTAAATCTGGTGCATCTAAACCTGGTGTGCAGAGTTAAAATCCCTTTAAAAACAACCAAAAGATAACCGCGAACGTTTAGTGAATATTCACTGGCCATGAATACGGGGATGACCGATTGCGTGGATGTACACATGCTTGCACACACCTCATTTGGAAGAGCCTCCTCTCACTGAATCTTGTTCCAACCAATCAACATGTCAGTTAGCTACAGCTTCACTAATATTGACACAGCTCTTTTCAGTGAATAAGGAGACAGCTCCAGCAGATGCACAAACAGGTCGCAGCCTATTATGGTTGTGAAATACAGAAGGAAGGGAATGAGAGGGAAGATCCTCCCTGACCTGTGAGAGTCTCGGGGATCCTCTGTTTAAAGAAGCTGAACGTCTTTTGCGAGCTATTTTTGGCTCAACATATCCACTAAGGTGTAAAAGTGGATAGTAACAGATACGAGCAATCTCTGCAATCTGGGTTGAGTTTGTTTCTTGTTGTATTTGATGCAAAAAGACAAGAAAAGTTTAGGGGAGAAAGTGCATGAAGACAGGCAGAAAGACCAAAAACATGAGAAAAGCTCTGAACAAATTAAACCCCAAAACACAAGGAAATGACAAGAAAATCCATCAAAAACACAAAAAGTACAAAAATGAGGCAAAAAAAACCCCAACACAAAATGAAACGCACAGATTGAGACAATACCTGAATTTGCTGGCTAGGAACAAAAGAAAGCACAAGAAGTATTGACAATAAAATTACAGAAAAGTCATAAAACAACATTTAAGGAGCATGAAATCCTTTTTATAAAAAAAAATTTGAACAGATGAAATGTCGCTTTGTTCCATCAGCTCCAAAAGGACTCAATAAACAAGGTAAATAAAGACCAGGTCATTTTAACTATTAGAAGCTCTGTAGAAGGAGAGCTCCAACCAGGATCACTGAAAAGGTCACTTCATATATATACATCATGTGTTATGATCTGACAACACAGAAACCAACGCTGCCCCCACAAACTGTCTGCAAGTCAGTTTCTAACATAAACAAGACGGGTGTCACCCCAGCGAAGACCAAGAACCTTGACAAACATGACCCTGGAGGTTGTGTCCCCGGGGACTCGGGCCTGGTCCGCGGAGGGCCTTGGTGGCGCTGGACTCCATACCGCACAAGGACTGGAAACCCACTCCGCTGGTCTGCTGCTTCAGTAGTTCCCACAGCAATAAAAGATATAAATGAGAAAGGCAGATTAACCGACGTCGGCTGGTTCACGTTCCCTCTGCAAGTCGTGGTATGAAGTGGTAGGTTGTCTGGGCTTAGTTGCCTGCTTGTCTTTAAAAATGACTTTGTGCTTTACAAATGCAATACTAATCGGTTTATTTAGTTCATTTGGTTGATTTTTGGGCCTTATCACACTTGTATTAATGACAGTTCATACTGTTAAGAGAGTGACGCCCTATGGTACTATTTAAGACTACACACCTCAACATAACTGACTCATAGTTTGGCAGTCAAAAGGGGGTTTTTTTTGCCTGGAAAGAGGTCAAATCATCTTCGCTGTGTAAATTATGAGCCCCCTAAATCCACAATTACACAGTTTTAGGTGACCTTGGTGTGGTAGCGCCGCTGCTGGCTGTCAAATTACACTGACGTCCAGCGCACTTTGTTCTCATTTGGAATGGGCCGATGACTGGCAACAGCCCAGGGAGGCATAGAAAAATATACTCCCTTGGACATGTGCTGAAGCCATCACAGAGCGCAGGAAGGATGGCAACCTTTCCGAGAGGCAGCTCCGTCGGGAAGCACGAGTGCAGGCCCCCGGGTGTTCTTCGTGTTTTACACACAATCTGAAAGTGGTCCAAAGTCCAAAAACCGCTTGCTCCGTAAAAACCACAGCCTCTTGAAGGAAATGAGGCCGAATCCTGGTTGGATGACACTGACAGAGACAGACTAAACTCTTCACGGTGCTCATCGGGTAGCCGAGTCCAGATTCAGCCGCTTTCAGTCCAGTCACTTTGTCCGTATCTGATCCTGAATCACTCACAGCTAACTGGAAAATATTGTGTCTATCTAAGGTCCTTTTTTTCCTGGCAGCGATTTTAAACATATTGAGACCAGACATGATGTCACTGACATCAGTAAAACCATCTGAAGTAGCAGAAAAAATACACCCCCCTGAAATGGCGAACACAAGTGCACCTGTAAGTGAATCGGGGCTTCAAGTTAGTGGGAGGGGAGATTCAATTATCTGATTAGATCCCATAATGGGGCCACAGTGACATGATTACTGAAGTCCAGCAGCTACTGACAGCTGAATTACTGTGTGGGATCTTTTCCTCATGTGTCTGTCTGCTTTTCTTGCCGGCCCGTGCATGAAGGAGACTATCTCGAAAAAAGTCTTTCAAAAAGACGATTCATACCCAAGTTGATTGAAATGATCAAGTGTCATTCTAAGTGGTGCAATAATTCATTGTTGCTCCTCTCGCCAGCTTCAGGTTCCCAAACAGTCCGTTTTTAACCACTGATGATAACCTGAAAGGAAGCTGACTCACTCAATCAAAGGTAAGAAACACGTGATGGGTGAGGGTGTCCCCCCCCCCTCTCCAAATGTTGTGAGGGGGTTTTTTCATAGTAAAAAAGTCACTGATTTCTGGATAAATTTAACATGTACTTAATTTGCTTTTCATGCATGATAAAACGAAATTGCTGTTTTTTTGTAAGGACACATGATGGCTCAAGTTTCACCGAGGAAATGCAGCTGTTTATTCAATGCTTATAACCTCCACAATAAATTCCATCAGATTTTTATTTTTATACATCCATAAAGTCCAGTGTGGGCTGCGTGTTTTGTTGATCGTTCATGAACATATCACCCATAAAAGCTGTGTGAGTGTCTCTGTACGACCCCTGTTTCCGACAAGCCAAGCAGTTTAGCCTGAGATATAAATCAGCCAGACCCAAAATCCGTGCCATAAAAAGTTTGTCTCACAGAGGGATAAACTCAATGATGGACCCTGACAGGGGTATGCAGCATAAAAGGGAAGCAACACGCGAGAGTCTGGAAGTCATTATGCAAAGGAGGTTAAAACTCTCCCTCTTTTCTAGTCTGCCGAAAGCCACTGAAGTCCCTCAAGCCCCCAGAAGGCTGTAAATAGGCTCCTAAGAGCATTCTTTAGGGATGTCTCAGAAACGCTCAGTGCCACACATCCAAACAATACGCACAAAATAACACACGAACCTTTTCTGTAGGCCGTGTAAAGCACACACCACCGCAGACTTTTGAATGAGCACGCCGGTGAGGTGACGTTGAGTGTCCCCCACGACACCCGACGCGTTCTCTTGGAAGGAACACTGAAAGGGTTAACCGTCCGCTCCGCAACCTGGTTTGGTTCAGCTCATGTTCTCGGCGCAAAGAGGGGAAAGATGGTAAACAAGCTTTCAAGAAATAAAGCGAAACAAAAGCCAGACACCGGGTGATTTCCTGAGTGTGTGTATGTGTGAGTGGGTGGCTGGAGATGTTTGTGTGGGTAGGTGGAGGGTCCTTGTGTGCGTTCTGTTTGTTACTCCCTTTCGTGCTTCTTTCTCACAATTTGCTGTTTGACATTCCTGTATCGGGACCGACTGACGTGTTTAAAGATAAAGGAATAAACAGGCTCAGGAGTAGGAGGAGGCAGGAAGGATGAAAGATACAAAGGTTTATGGAGTCGTATTTAGACAAACCTAAGGTTTCTCGGTGTTTCATTTATTTATTTATTTGGGTTGAATGCTTTTATTGTGAAGCCACAAACCTCTCATCCAAACAAGATCTGCCTTTGTGAGTTTTATTTGTTCGGCTTGCCAGTGTGCATTGTCTGCTTGTTATTGTCTAAGTGTGTGTGGTCGAGGTGGGTTTTTAAAAGCAGCTGCTGACCAGTAGCTGTAATTCATCCCATATTCCAGTGCTCCCCAGACAGCAACAGTGCGATACTCTTGATTCGACTGCTGCCGCTGCTAAAATGTTGATTGTGGACATGTAAAAATCTGAATTATTTAGGGATCTTTTGGGAAATCCGGTAGTCCAGCCCAGTTTTCTCTGCAGGACCAAAAAAGGTCAAACAGGAGTTCAGTTACAGACTGTTACACAACAAATAGACACCCACAACCACCAAAAAACACTAAAACAACTCTAGAAAAGTCTCTAAATAAGTTCATAATCAACATAAAGGGTCTATATGTACACGAGAAGGAAAAGTATAATAATTAGTTGTTCGTGTACATATTTCAGACATGTTTTTAATGTGCGTGTGTGGGTGTGCGCTTTGTGTTTGCATGAATGCGGTGGAGAATCCCCTCTCTTGTAAAAGTGTTCCTCCTCCTTCCCAATTTTGTTCTAAAGTCCTCAACCTAATTGCACTTCTCGGGTTTAAGAGCAGACGTGCTCAACACAGCCCTTCATGACAAAGTTCAGCCTCATATCATCTGCGGAGCTGAAGAGCAGGTGAGCGCATTTCTGTTGAGGAGGAATGTCTCTGCAGGTGGACGAGCTGTTCGGTTGAAATCGGACTCCCTTCACTGTTACACAGACTAAAATGGTCATGAAATGAGATTTACTCACAAAAATTTGGCTCAAACATGTAGAAACAGCTCCTTGGACTCATGTCACATTGTTGACGACAGATGTGGCAATTCTTCACCTGCTATTTGAGAGTTGCAACAAGTGCTGAAAACGACTGCCCTTGTAGCACAGTGCAGGCTTTAAACAAATTCCAAGATCCTAGACAAATAAACTGAAAACAGACTGCCCATATTTGGCCTGAACACAGGTGATCGCCGTGCATTCTTTCTGCTCTGACGGCCTCTCCCATCAGAGACCTCCCCTTTAGTTTATGATGCGTGCTTTTAGTTCTGTGTCCCAACACCTGTTTCACTGTTGGGTCAAATATAGCGACGTTTGGTATCTACAAACATCTTTTTAGGGAATAAAAGCAACAAGTCGGCTGGGAACAAGTTCCTACTGTTTGTTTATTTTTGGAAATGAGACGTGCAAAAAGCGTTTTGATTACATCCAGAACAAATTGCCTCTGTTCAAAACCAACAAGTTTTATAGGCAAGATAACAATCTTTCGCAATAGTGTACAAAAGTAAGAGAGAGCTTTGTGTCATCCCCATAACCAACAAAGCAGTTTCCAATTGCTTACCACAATTTACTGAAAGAGGGATCACAGAGCAGTGAACTTGTAAAATCCCTAAAGACTCATTTACTACCAGGGGCAGAAGAAAAACACAACTACTGGTAAGTACCTTAAGCAAAAACCTTTTGACAGTGGGAAAATGCTGAAAGGAGTCACAAGTCACAAAGCAAGTTATTTATTGGATTACAATCATGTTGAATAGATACATTAAATATGCGTGTATCCACAATTGAAGGTAAGGTGAATATATATCGAGACATACAGACAGTCACAGTGACAAAGCTGCCAGCTGGCATCAATAGTGGTAGCCCTCAGCTCACTCTGCAGGATTTTACCACTGTAAACACAAACAAAGCGATGAATGTGCTGAACTCAGTTGTCAACAGCTGGCTTTGTGTACACGTGGGAACCATTCGTGTGCCTTTCCCAGGTCAGAAACATCCAGCGCAGGACAAAGAACACATTGTTATCACATTGATCTGGTGCCATATCTGTGTGTGGCAACATTTGGTTGTGATTTGGAAAGATCCAAATCAAGAGCAGAAGATTTGAAGGCTGAAAGCGAGGCCTGGAGGACTGTTTCCGTTCGTTTTAATTCTCTTTATCTCCACCAGAATGGTGAATCTGTTCCTGGTATTACTTGAATCGGCACAAACGGTTGGTTCCCGCGGCAGTCACTTTCCACATGTTGGCACAAGTGTACCTAATCATTAGTACTTAAGAAAAACACATTTTCAAGACAGAAAGCGTTGCCCTCTCCGTTGGGAAACACTTAAGCCATTGTGCGGCTTGCCTCAGTGTGAGCTCTTTATTTAACTGATATTTACATGTTGGTTGTGTGCTATTTTTTTTCTATTTGTAGTGTGGCAGCTACATGTTGTCCTTGTTAAGTATCTACATAAAATAAACAAGTTGATCACATCTCCAAGCTAAAATCTCGGGCCCCTGATCAGACGTGACAAGGAACAAAAACAGGATCATTGCTTTGTTCCATACACATGCGAGCCCTACAGGAACACATGTCGACACACCACCTACTGTACATACTCACGCTTGTTATCCTCGTATGACAAGCTTGTGCCTGGAAAATGTTATCAATGACCCAACAATCTATTGTCCAGATGCGGCGCACAAGTCAAGATTAATGCATAAACCTCATTGTGTTGAGAGACCCAGCAAATGCTTCGTTAAGACAATGCCGTGAGGTAATTCACAATTATTTTTCAGTGCGGTCAATTTTGGAAAAATAACTCAACAAAACAGATACAGAGGTTTATATAAAGACGTCCTATGACATTTCTTTTCCCTTTACAACTATCTGTTTTCGCTACAGTGGACATGTTTTAAATATATCATATGTCATGATGGAATTGAGCGTTGGAAATATTTCCTGAAACACAATAAAAGTAGGAATAAATTGTTTTTTTTCCCAGGAAGACTTAGCACCCTGTTTTTTCATCCAGCGCACAACCTGAACATTGAGTGAATCCATCTTTGTTTTTTTTCAGTGTATTTCAGATATAAATAAACTAAGGATCCGCTGACATCTGCTTTGTGCTTGCAAAAGCAGTAACACTGCAGCACCACATTAAATATTCACTGCAAGCATCTGGTCAGCGCGCATGTGTGTGTGTGTGTGTGTGTCTAAGAAGCGTTGCCAGTGTAAAGATGGATAACTGTGAAGCAGGATTTCAACAATTTTCTCACCCACTTGGCAACGCAAATCCCCCGGCAACAGCACAGCAATTATCCAGTCCTGAAAATGAGTGATATCCGAAATGAACATGTTTGAGTTTGTCGCTACAACCGTTTTGCGATTCGGTGAGCTTACAGAAACATCTCGACCACAGCTATTCCTATTTACGCAGCGTTTCAAACACCTGTGTATGGTTCGTTCAAGAAATTTGAAAACGTATAATACGTAAATTTTAAAAAGAGAGGGAAGAGCTCTTGCGAAACAATAAACATTTTTGTCTGGTCTCAAGTTTCTCCTTCTGTCACTGACTGATAATCACACCAACCTGCTGATGGTGAGTGTGTAAGTGTGCGGCGTTTTGTGAGATAGCTGAGCGGGGCTGCGGTGGTCTTAATGCTATAAAATCATCTGTTTTCCATTTCTGACTCAGCGATATTGCAACCACATAAATTAAGCTTCATGATTTCCTTACAACGATTCGCTTCCCCGTTGGGCGCTCCAGGCGTAGTGCTCTAAGTGGCACCATTGTTTCTGGCCTGTGTCATTACAACAACTGTTTTTCAGTGCAGCGGATATAAAGCTACCAAATGTTGTGCGAACTGGAAAATAGGATAAAGACTTTTTTTTTAAAATGCTGCAAAGCTGCTACCAATCATAAACCGCAAGTCCGGCTAAATTGTCTTCCAGTCGAATTTAAACCTCAAAATCGTGGCTTCGTTTCACAAGCCTGCAGACATAACGAGACACTCAAATGCAGGTTTTGCTCAACTCAACTTCAACTGTTAGAGAACAATAACGCAAGAGCTGTTTGGTCCCCACTGAAAGCACCAAAGTCTGTTTACGTCGTTTCATTCAGGCAAGTGTGAAAGAGCTTTTTAATTCTGTTGTATACCAACAAAGTAAACTGTAGTGTGGGTCACTTGTAAGTAAATCTTAGTCTGCTTAATTTGCTGTTGGAGACACAAAGTAAAGACATTAGTGATTAGTATAATGACAGCGATACGTTGTAACCTTTTGCTTTCTGGAATTTGAATGTCCAGTCCTGTCTGTTTAACTTCCTGATGCTTTTACTCCCAAGTCGCTGGAGGCTATACTGCCCCCAATAGAGTGGCTGCTGGTACTGCAGGTGTGAAATTTAGGGCGCCATTTCTTGCAAAGTTGAAAAGAGTACCAGGACTGACCTGGTGCGCATGCAACCTTGCGGGCAACACATCAAACAGAAAGTTCACACATCATGTTTCCATTGACCTGACAAAGTCCAACATTTGGTCCCACTTTTTAGACTCGACCAGCTCCCGGTGTGAAAGATCTGACTATTTAAAAGATAAATGCCGCACTATTTTCCAGCTACTTTCTAACCATGTCTGTCAGCTATTTAGTGCTGGACAGGTTTGATACAGTGGGTTTCTCCAAGTCCTTTATGCTGAAAACAGCTGTGACCTGCTGCTGGAAACTGTGAGACTGAGCCAGAACAATGGGTTGAAAAAAAGGCCTCCATATATTGCAAAGAGGATTTGGCAATATAGGCCACTCTGTGTGCAATAAACATAATCATATCTCAGATTATTACAGCATGGAGACACATTCAAAATCTTCAGTCAGTGTTACTGCTGATTCTTTAAACTTGCTCTGCGTGGTTTTAACAATTTCCTGCTGTTATGAATGCAATTGATTATGGTAACTTTAATTTTTTTTTCTCCTGTTATTTAAAGTTTGGCCACTAATGTGAATCGTTTTTAGGGTGGTAAGTCCAGGATATTTTTGATGCATTTATATCACAGTTTGAAAATGTTATATGCATGTCAGAGTCTGTTTATCTGTGCTGAAAGACCGAGGAATGAATGATTGAACAGATGACATAATGCTCCCAGACAGCAGAGGAAAAAAGACACAGACAGGGGCAGACGGCTCATAATTACTAGACTGCTTGTCTTACCTGTTTCCCCTCAGGTTCTTTCTTTACTACGTAAACACAACAGCAGAGTGTAAGTAGATTTGCGGTAATTTTAAGCGGACTTCTCATACGCTGCCAGGGGGGATGTCGAACCATGGCCATCCAGGGACAAAGAACACAGAGATGGAGGGCCTTCTGTAGTTTGTCTCAGAGTTATTGCAAAGAGGCTTTGAAGAAGACGTCAGTATGTTGATCTGCCCAATAAATCTTCAATGTAGACGACGGGGCCTCTCCAGCATCGCTTTGGTTTGTAATCCTTTGAAGTACACAGGTAAGTAAAGGAGTACTCCGCAGGTATGTTGACGCCATTGTAAACTTGATTAGTGGTCTTGGCTTAGGAGTGCATTGGAGTTACCTGTATGGCCATCTCTGAATCTGCTCCATCTCAATAAAGTTCATTTCTGAGATGAAAAAAGGGCTGGGATTGGGTTCCTGTCGGATTCCAATGGTTCCGATACATTTTTGGAGTCTCACAGTGTATAGCCTTATCTAAATTTGGAACACACCCCCCATTTAGAAAAAGGAACAATCCTCCACCATATTTACTTGTTTTTGTAATTATTTCATATAAAAATTTTGAGATGGGATTTCCCGGAACAATAAATCATCACTTTGCCTCTGTCTCTTGAGAGAGACGTCATTTGACGCATCATTTTCCAATCTGTTTACTTGAGCAACCGCACTCCTTGCATCATCACTGTGTACATTCATTCTCATTTTGCCGATGTGTTGTGCCACTGCAGCTGATTAAGCTCAGTTTACACAGGTCTGAAAAGGTGTCACTGGCGCTGTGACGGCACACCCGGTGTTCAGATCCGGTTTGACTGACATCAGCGCCGCTCTCCTCCACAGTAGGTGGGATAGGTTCGCGTCTGATTCAAAGTGACTCAGATTTTCAGACGGACCTACACATGTCTGCAGTCGTCTTACAGACACGTTCCCAGGAATGTCTATGAGATCATTCCCTCAGCAGCAGAAAAACTGTACTCGAGCTCAGTGACTCACTCTGTAATTGGCTGGGGAAATGAAGGAATCAAGAAGTGGGGCAGAGAGGATACTAGGATATCCACCGACAAATAGGAGAGGTCTTTTCTGACAGGGAGGCATCCCGTTTTGCAGCACAACATCTCCGTTGCTGCTGTATGATACTCAAGCCTTACAGCTTCTTAGCTCAAGACACCGATCACAGAGTTATTGCCTGGCCTTAGTTGTAAGTGCGAACCCAGATTGTTCCTTAAGACAAGCAAATTTTGGTAATCCTCCTCACCAAGGTTTTGGTTCTTCATAGTCATGCGAGTAGCAGAGGTCAACGGGCGGAAATGATGGGTCGGCTGGGTGCCTGTAAGCAGAGGAGTGGGACAGTGTATGACAGGAAAAGAGTTGATAGTTGGGTTGTTTCTCGGTAGAGTTTGCATGTTCTCATTCTCTCTGGATGGTTTTTCTACGAGACATACAGCATAAAACCCATTCCAGCGCTGGAATCAATTTGTACCCAATTTTACCAAATAACACTTGTACCAATATTTTATTGACACATTGGCTCCCATGCAAGTTTTAACCTTTAAAAAAAAATATATATATATATATATATATTATTGAGATAGTGGAACAAAAACAAGAATAAAAATACAAACTAACTACAAAAGGCTTACCTTCAGTGTCAGAGGGGAATAATACAAGATACAAAATGCTCGAGGAGCTTCAGAAAATAAATGAAAACCGAACACCAAGCACACAGCCTGCCGAGCACAGCCTCGCTCGCTCACACCTGCAGTTTTGGGACCAATAAACGGATTTTGGTTACTCCGTGTGTCTCCGAGCCGACATGTCAGAGCGGCGACGGTCCCCTCCCACTCGGTGGAGACCGGGTGAAGGCGGGCGGGACGGCCCGTCCTCTCCCACGTCAGGGGCGGCTACGTTATTTAAACTTGAATCAAGAGAGGGGGAAAGGTTTCGGAGCCGGGACAGCGTTGCCTAGCAGCTGTGCTGAGCAGTGCGCGTGCAGTCCAAGTTCTCCCCGCTACTGTTTTTTTTTGACGCGTTTACCCGAGGAGCGGCGGACTTTCTCCCCCCTTCACTCAGCCTGCCTGTCAACTGCCTGTGTCCCCCTACTCGCAGCTCGAATGGCAAACATGCCACAGACCGTGACGCTAAAGGGACCTTCTCCGTGGGGCTTTCGACTGGTGGGAGGACGGGACTTCAGCACACCGTTAACCATCTCCAGGGTAGGAAGTACACTTGGTTGTGTCTCTCTCCGGCGCGTGTATCCTGTCAGTGACATGACTCGGGATGAAGGGAAGCCGCTCAATTATTTTGACACTGGATATTTAAGGTCTGTTTGGGTTTCCAGCAACAATTATGAAACGATAAAACACAAGTTTTACTCTGAAGCCACACAGGTGCTGCCGTCTAACGTTCTGGCAGCTTATTTGGGTGACTCATTTTGATTGGCTGACCACAAGTTAGAGCCATTCAATATCACACCACTGTTTTACACTTTCATCAGTTCTGTTAAATCACATTATTTACTGGAATCACTATTTTCTGCCCTTTTATAGAACAAAAAAGGTAAAAACATAAACTAATATAAATATTCCAGTTCAGTTATATGTTGACCTTGTGATTATTGATGAGCTCTGTTGGCCAGGTGGTCATAAACACATGTGGATCATGTATTGGATTGGATCAGATTTGGATCAGTTTATTAAGTAGGCAATCTCCGATCATAGGGTTGTCGGTTTAATTCCCTACTTCACCTCATCTGTATGCCAACGTATCATTGTGTCAAGGTGTTCCCTAAGTTGTGTGAGGACTTCGCTGGGCAGCTGTCACAAATGGTGGATGAGCTTGTAGGCGAATGTGAGTGAACTGAGTGCATTGAGAGTACTCAAGCAGAATGATACGTAAAAAGTACCTTTACCACATTAGTTTTGTTGGGGGTTTTTTATTACCGGTCTGTAATCAGTCACTACGTATCAATATGAGAGGGAGCAGAAAAAGTTGTTTTACTTCTCACAAGTCTTTCTGAACTTTTCTTACCCTCCAAATATGGGTCAAGAGTCAGTTTGCTGGCAGTGGATCTGGCAGTAGCCAATAGTTCATCCCGGCCAGGGTAAACACCGCCTGGTCTCGCTGCAGGGCTTGCAGAGGGGACAGAGGGGGGGAGGCGCTGACATTTGTTTTTCATCATAGCTCATTGGTGCTGCTGAGGGATTCCAGGTGTTGCACTCAGCTGTATCACCAGTCCCAAACCAACCCTTTAAATACAGGGCGCTGGCCCTTCAAACTCGAGGTGTAATTTTTAGATTTACAGCAGGCGATTAACGACTTTAAAGGGAGACAAACTCGTGTGGGTCACCCAAAATGCACCCCCCCCCCTTTTTTTTTACACCTACTCATACGCTCCCTACAAAAAGCTGTGATGCAACGATGAGGCAGACTGTGACTCACGGTGAGTGCAAGAGTCAAAAGTCTCGATAGATGTGCATCTGCAGGTTTATGGCTTAAACGTTCTCACATTAGTAGGACTCAGTTGTTAACTTGACACCTTGGACTCCTCGTATCTTAAGGAAGAGTTGCTGTACTTTGGAGCTGACCCATCAGCATTTTTTAGCTTCGTCTTCACACAACGAATGGTCTTTCCAGTTTATTCGGAAAAAATCCACAGCCTTGTGAAACTGTCTTGTGCTTAATGCTGAGATCTTTTCCAGAGCCTCTCTGGCCTTCAGTTGAATATGCCACTTTAAAGAAAATCAGATTGTGAAGCAGGCATTTTGCAGTTTCATCACAACCGTTTGCTCTTTTCACACCAATTAAAGATTATATACAAGAGCCTGCAAGCACAGGGGATGTGTTTTGCATTGGGAACGTTGCATAACTTGGCATTAAGGAAATTAAGGAAGGTTACACTTAACAGACAATTACATAGCAACGATGGCAATAAAAACTCGCACTCAGAGTTGCTTGTAGAAGTAAATAGGGAATTTTTGGCAAAGTTCAAGATCTTGGCTTGTAAATTAGACAAGGAAGCAGCTGTTCAGATACAAGCATGTTTGTAAAAATATGTAACGTCAGCTTCATGAATACAAAGTGTTTTGGCAGTGAGCACGAGCATTACACTGCCTCTTAAAGACTTTTGTCTTGCTTTTCTACCAGCCTGAATGGAGCAGTTCTCTGTCTTGGCCTCAGTTGGTCGGAAACATTGGCAAACACTCCAAAATGCGTTTTACCGGGAAAACCCGATAATTGCTTAATCCCAGTGTTTGACATTCTGTTTTATACAAGTGAAGAAATCAAATTCGAGAAGATTTGATTAAGACACAGAAATGTGGGAAAGCCATCCTGCATCCTCACTCTCATGGGAACTGTTGAGTGTGACGCACAGTGTTAGTCATTGCTGCTGATATACTAAAGTATATCCTCAACTGGTAATCCATCACATGCATGGTGCATTTTTGCAGCACAGTACATGCCCAAGACGGCTATAAAAGAGGTGCTGAATGGTGATACAGAAAAAGATGCATACTGGGAGAGGAAGAGCATGTTTTTGAGAGTGTCAGTGAGAGATGGTTTATGTCTTGCAAGTTCCAAAAGGCCTCTTTTGGGGGTCATTTTAGCATCATCTTAAAGCCAAAGTCAGCTGTCGTGTTTGTTTATTCTGCAAAGATCATTGAGAAAGAAGAGAAAACCCCTAATAAATATGCAAACTGGCATTTATTTGCAACATTTTTCAAAATCAACGAAGTACACAAGTACATTCCTGAAAGTCCCCCCCCCCTCATGTTTTTTTGCATGGCACACACCTAAAAACACCTGCACTTCAAGACAGTGAAAGTTGTAAATGCCAGAAAACCAGTTCTGATGGCAGCAGCTGGTTCTTTGCTCAAGGTGATAATGTTCCAGGATAAGCCCATTAGTTCCCTGCCAGCCTATTAGGCCTTAAGCCAGTTAGTGGCATGTCTGTCTGACTCTGGAAACATGTTTCCTCCTCGAGTGCATGTCAACAGTGGGTTTGCTTGTTAAAACGGCTTTGTGGGAATGAGAGCAGTTGAGTAGCAGATCACCAGAAACCTATAAAATCACTGATTTAACTGTTGAAGCATTTAGAGAGCTCATGCTGAATATGACAGCTGTGGTATAAGCCTGTTTGTAAAGCAGTGTCAAACTGACTTCCAGGCAGAAGGTGACGCAGGACGCTTGTCAGTCCTGCCAACTGGCAAACAGTCGTCCCGTGGACAAGAATTTACAACTGGAGACTGAGTAAATAATGATCCGAGCAGAACTTTGCGTCCAACACCTTAACGTCGATCGTGTTGTGCTCAAGAAAGGGGTCACATGAGACACCTTTCGACAATTCAGAACGGAAATATCGCCTTGAAAAGGTGACGCTTATGGTGAAAGAAATTGCATTGAAAAGTAAAATAAAAACAACTGACATTTCCCAACACACAAAGCTGGACAAACAGCTTTTTCATATGCAGATATATCTTATTTGTTTCCAGTGGTATCAAACTTTTTAAACTCTGAAAACACAAAGAAATAGGACAAAAAAACCATTCCAGAAACATTTAAA
>JASSRZ010000006.1:10992998-11018966 GCA_032164315.1 Malacoctenus gilli
AACTGCTACCAGCAGTTAACCAATCAGAGGTGTCCTGCATCTTGTAGGGGTGGGGCTTAATGCGGAAGAGCCTCATTGTGCTTGTCTCTAAAGGGGGCGTCTATTAGGGCTGAAGGAGACGATCAAGATATAATGAAATACGGTGTTTGTGAAAAAGAGCTTGACGAATTTCTGTCATTGTGGACTTACATACGAAGACAAAGACATCCAAAATGTGTAAAATAGGGCCACTTTAAGTCATGGTGATCACATCAGTGGGGTATGATTGGAGTAGTGAATGAAAAAGCAGATGAAGCCTTCTTACTTAAGTAGATGAAGAATGGAGCAGTAATGCTGCCTATTCTGGCGGCCATTGAACAGGCACCAACAGCTGTGTTCCTCAGCACAGTGGGGTAGATCTCTGCTGTGTAGGCGTACACAATGGCATACGCCGCCGTCACCGCAAACTTGCCGGTCATCTCGAGGGCGATGGCCAGAGAAACCAGGTCTGCGGTGAGAAATTTGGTCGTGAAGGCCCAGAGCAACATTTATGGAGGGAGTGGGGGTCAGACGCCGATGTGTTCACCTGCAGGAAGGAGCTTTATCAGCAGCAGAAACGACCCTCCCAGCAAGAAGGTTGAACAGAGGCTCATTCGTCTTGACCACCAGCGGAACATCACCCATGACAAAATGTAGGCCGGAATCTCCACCACAGCCGACAGGAAGCAGTTGAAGTAGGCATTGCCATGGAGGTTGGCAGTATTCAGGGAAAGGGCAAAGTATGCGATGGCGACGGTATTCCTGCAGTAGACGATGAATGAATGGATAAATGAATGGATGTTTATGACTCGAGGCAGCTCAGAAAAATCATACAAAATACACTACTCACAAAAAGTGAGGGATACTTGGCTTTCGGGTGAAATAAATGTAAAAAGTTCCCACTACAGTGA
Organism: Malacoctenus gilli; assembly: GCA_032164315.1. NCBI lineage: Eukaryota > Metazoa > Chordata > Actinopteri > Blenniiformes > Labrisomidae > Malacoctenus > Malacoctenus gilli. The sequence continues at coordinate 10,993,928 of JASSRZ010000006.1, forward strand.
TAACATATCATGAAAGTAGGGCATTTAAGTAGAAGGATGCACTGGTGATTTCCTCATCTCAAACAATTTTTTGAAACAAAAGTTAACAATGGTGTGTACACCACAACAAAAAATGTCAACGTCTCAATAATTCGTCATGTGCCCTTGAGCATCAATTGCAGCTTGACAACAACGTCTCATGCTGTTCACAAGTCGACTTATTGTCTGCAGAGGCAGGGCATCCCAACTCTTTTTGAAGGGTAGCCCTCAGGTCATTGAGGTTTTTGGGGGGGCAGAGTTTCGAGCCTCAACACTGTGACTCAGTTGAGTCCCACAGGTGTTCAATGGGATTCAGGCCTGGAGAAAGTGCAGGCCACTCCATTTGAGGCCCACCAGTCTCCAACAGCCGTTCCCCGATGATGCGACCTCGATGAGCTGGAGCATTGACGTCCATGGCGATGAAATTAAGCCTGTGTTGTTCATGTAGGGGCCACGATCACTGGATTAATGATGTTATTCAGGTAGTATGGGCTTGTCACTGTACCATTCACAAAGTGTAGGGCAGTTCTGTACAGACTGGACACACCTGCCCACACTGTGACCCCGCCACCACCAGTAGCTCGGCTGGTGACAACAGTGGCTGATGCATAGCGCTCTGCTTGTCGTCTCCCACATTGTTGGCAGCCATCATTTCTGCGCAACATGAAGCGACTTTTATCAGAGAACAGCACTGAGGGCCACTGGTCCACAGCGTAAATGCTCCTTGGCCCATGCAAGACCATGATGCCTGTGCCTGCTGGTTTGGTCAGGTACCCTTGCAGGTCATCCAGCATGCAGATGTAAACGGTTTCGAATGGTCTTGCATGACACTTGGGTGCCTCTCACCTCCCTTAAACGTGCATGGAGTTGAGTGGTATTCATCATCCGGGTTTCTCAGGGCATTGTTCACAATGTAACGGTCATCAGCATGGGATGTGGCCAAAGGACGTCCACGTCTGCGCCTTTCGGTAACTCTTCCGGTCTCTCTGTATCTCTGTTGCAACCTGCTGATGACCCGCTGAGCTCAGTGGCCACGTCCATCTGAGAACGTCCTGTTTGAAGCATTGTAATGGCCAGGTACTGTTGATCCATTGCTAGGCGTCGTCTTGGTCTCATGATGTCAAAGTGTGAACAGCCTGATGAGGACGACTGTTTCAACACCAGCTGTAATTGAACCAGGACATCTATTGGTCGATTCGAGGATCAGACACCTGCTGTGAATTTTGCCGTTAAGCTCCTCGTTAGAGAACAGCAACATGTGCAAAAAGTACTGAAGCATATAACAGTTGGACAGGTGCATTCAAAAGCTTAGAGAGGGCCACATTAAGTTCACCTGTTAAGGTTTGAATGCATTTTAGGCTCATCCTGAAATTCAACCCGAAAGCCAAATATCCCTAACTTTTTGGGGAGTAGTGTGCGTCCGTGTCCACTTTTGATGTGTCAGAGCTACGAAAGTCGATGAATGATTGACAAGCTTTTATTGTCACACCGAAACCAAAGAACTGGATTGGGTCCAAGCCGACACAAGGTCAAAGGTGGCTGTGACACACCGGCCAAATGACAGTCATTAATCAAGAGTTAAGAGTCGCCGATTGAACACAAGAAAGTAAACTTTACAGAAAGATTTGAGATTTGAAACGTCACCGTTCTTCACAGTCAAAGGTCTTCGCTTGTCCACCTGCGATGATGTGCTCTTTAACTCTGAACGAGCTCGTGAGTTCAACAAAGAAATCAAGCTGCATCTGTTTCCACACTCAGAGGAGAACGCGGGCATACTGTGCAGTTACATAAGACCCGATTTTGATCTTTGTTGCAGGCTTCACAGCACCCGACAGGTCATTATTTGTTGTTAGTGAAACGGGCTGGCATGTGGTCAAGATGATGCATGCACCGGCCGAAGGTGAGTGTGTATGCGCGCGGATCTTTTGTGCCTCGCTGCGTGTATGCCGGGGTCACTGTACTGAATGTGGGGGTCAGCCGGGACCGCATGGGACTCACCAGACCAGCCACAGCGTGACGGAGACCCAGCGGATGTTTCGCGAGCGGAGGAGGTCACAGATGTTGTGGGCCGTCTTCTTCTGAGGCTGAAGTTCTTTCTGTGGGGCGGCGAAGCAAGTGGAAAAACAAACGCTTAGCGAGCGGACCCCGTCCGTCTGGAAGTAATGTCATTAGAGGGAAGCTCGCGAATGCATGGACACTTGCCGAGGGAGCACATGCGAGCCAGTGTGTTCGCACATGGTGTCCCCGAGCATGAGGGTCACAAATTGAAATGGGTGAAAGTTCAAGGAAAGAGCTTGTTCAAAAAAAAAGAAAAAAAACTGAGACGGATACTCTTTTATACCTTCACTTCTTTTTCAATTTATGACACTTTTGATTCTGCTGCAAAATGAAAGTCACTCTGCAGCCAAAAGACATTTTCAGCAGAGTGCCTTCGTTTGAAAAAGGGCAGCAATTTGATGGCTCTGATGATGAATCAGAATCATTAGATGAATCATTAGTTCTCCACATTGGATAACAGAAGTCAAACTGGTTCACAGAAAATAGCAAGAAGAAGCAAAAAAAAAAATTTTAAGTTCAAGTGTTGCAGAAACCAAGTGATTATTCTCCAACAGTGACCAGCTTCATTGTACTTCTTACAATGCTTCTTCAGCAGACGAGTGCTAGAAAGCTAGAAAAAAGTTGTTTTTTGCTGTAGTGTGTCCAAATGCCTCCGTGAGCGTTTCGGGACTTCAGTTTTAATATCTTCGTGTGTCAAACTACAGGAACAGCCGCTGTAACGCACCAACTCCTCCCCGACTCCAATCCCACTTAATCTCACCAGCAAAGGGCTGAAGATGACCTGCGGAGGCTTCGTTTTGTTCATCTTCGCAGCCGCCCGGATGATGGCTTCAGCCTCCTCGACCTTTCCCTGAGACAGCAACCAGCGGGGAGACTCCGGGATGAACCTGCCCCAGAAGAGAAGAAAAGCAGTCTGTGTGTGTAGAACGAGGACTCTTCACACCGAAAGAGTCCTTAAGTCCACATGAAAAAGGTTCGTTACGAATTCAGTGCCCTTTAATATCCGTGTATCTGGGTTTAACTCGAGCAATACATCCAAGAGAGTTTAATAAACAGGGTTGACAGCAGAAGGCTTTGGTAATTTTCAGAGTCAATAAGTTAAAAAAAGTGATCTTTTTTTTATATGAAGGACTACTGCAACTTTTTTTCCAACCAGATTTTTGGCTGTGATGTTTTCAAATATTTACTGGATGAATCAGACAAACTTTTAGCCCAACAACACCGCGACACGAGCCTTCGGGGAACAAACCGCTGGCGATTGTTTCGGCCGCCCCTCACCGAAATACCACAACGGAGTGATGAATACCATCCACCACAGCAAGTGGTGTGAAAAAAGAAGGCCTCAAATGCAACATCGCCTCGACAACGAGCATGCACACACGCAAGCACACACCTACCCACCACCAGAAAGGCACGTAGAGGAAGCCTGGCAGGGCGAGGCCCAGGAGAAGCATCCTCCAGTCCCGGATGAAGAAAGCAGCCAGCGGCAGCAGCATGTAGCCCACACCAAAGAACACACACACCCCCATGGTGGTAAAAATTGTCCGCACGCGCGGATTTAGGATCTCGGCTCCTTTATGCGACAAAGAGGACGCAGAACAGAACATAGAATATGCTGTTTTGGAAGACTGAGCAATCAAACGGGTCAAGAAATGGGACGTGCGGAGGAGTCTACCTAATACAAAGGCGGCCACATAGTTTGAATTGTGTCCCATCCCAACAACAAAGAACAAGGCGCAGAACACAGTCCAGGATGGGGAGAAGGCCTGGATGAGTGTGAATATGGTCTGGACTGCCATGAAAACAAACAACACCGTTTTTCTCCCATACCTGAAAAATAAGAGAAGTAGAAAATAAAGCCGGTGCGTGTCGTGTGGCCTTCTCATTAAAATGTGAGGCACACATTGCAGTGACCTGAAACTTCGGTGACTTTTTGATTATACTGAGTTGTTTTGCTCATTGTTTTGGTTTTCAAGAATACTGGCAATGACAGCTACGTTTTGAAGAAAATGAAGCCTATTAAATGTAGCGACGATGCAGAAAAATGTATTTCACCAGAAGCTGATTGAGAAACAACCAGAACTTCAAGCCCAGCAAGCGTGAAGTCTTCATTTGTCTCTCCATGACGCGTATCCAGCGTTTCAAAAGCCACATCTTATTCAGCACTTGTTTTGAGAAAGCAGCAATGATATGATAAGAAAGGATTCACAAGAACCCATTCAAATGTAAAACTGAAGGAATTGCTCTTTGAAATGCTCCCATTTGAGCAAAAAGTTCTAGTGATTGATTGACAATGTTGCCGACAGGGTGCACAGAGTTCACAGAAAAAAAGATGAGGGATTAAAGGTTGAAGTGTCACCGTGTGCTCATCTCGGTTTAACTGCATGAACGAGCTGCTACCTCACAAAGCACAGATGAAAAGAGCCGTGTCTGTTTTTTTCCCCTTTTTTCTCGCAATCAGCAAGCATTAGTACTGGCCCGTGACCTGTCAGAGAGCTGTCCTGAGATGAAGGCGCCGGTGAAAACGCCACAGAAGAAGAAGGAAGACGTGAGTGGGTTCTTCCAGCTCTGATCACACACCAGGTCCCACTGCGAACATGCACGAGCGCACGCGCGCGCGCGCGCGCACGCACGCACGCACACACACAAACACACACACACACACACACACACACACACACACAGAGAAGCAGTCTTATCAGTTAAAGAAATATGTGTTTGGTTGGGTTGCATTACATTGTTTTCTTGAAAATGTGTCAAAGTTGACAGAAAAATCAAATCAAAAACTTAATGTTTAAAAAAAAATCTGTGCATTTAGAATGCAACAAATACACACCAGAACTGTCACCGACTAAATTTTTACCATAGTAGTTTCTACTTATGATCTCTACTAATAAAACAACTCATAACAAATAATAAAATAAACTCCAATATGACTCATTTGTTTTTGTTTTACTTTGAAAACCCGACAAACTTGCTGAGACAAACATCCTGCAGGAAACGTTTTCTCGAAATGACTCAGAGGAGGTGCAACAAACCTCCGTAGTGATGGTGGAGATGTAGACGCTGCGGTCGTACTGCCACCCGTCCAGGCAGCCTTCTTTGGGCACATTGGTCAGATTGACGTCCACGCCGGGCACCAAGCCCCTCTCCGAGAAGCCCACCACGTCGTCCAGCTTGTACCTGGCGCATCTGCTCGGGGCCAACGCGCCGTCGCGGGTCGCGTCCGGCTCCAGCGGGATGCTGGCGTTCCTCCACGCCGCGCTGAGGTTAAGGTGCGCGGGGAGGGCGCAGCGGTGCTGCGGCGTGTCCGCGAAGAACACGACGCCCAGGACGGCGAAGCCATTGGGGACGGTGGTGAGGCAGAGCAGGAAGAACACCTGCTTCTGGAAGCGTCCCCACTCCCCGAGGAAGGCGGTTGCTTCTTCATAGTCGCTCATGGTTCCCAGGAACCTTCAAGACGCCCAAAGCGGCGCAAAAAAAGAGAACTTTGGAGTGGGCATTTCTTCAGCAGGCTGTTTTGACTCGGCTACTAAACCAACCCACCCACCACCTGCTGCATAAACTTTTTTGGCACTGGTTCAGTATATTTAACTTCGTATGCAGGGAACAACCAACCCGGAAAAGTTCAATAAAAAAAAATAAAAGTCTTCACAATATAAAATGAGAGGAACCCCTTAAAATACACAGCTGAAGTAAACTACTTTCATATTCAGCTCTGGCCACTGTTGGTTTCAGCCCATTTGAATGTGAACATTCTTCAACATGCAGATCAGAAACGGTCAATAAATCGAGCTTTCATGATCAAGGTGGGACGTTTCCAGGAGTCGGACAGCTTTTGAGGCAACCAAAGACGCACTGTTTGCATTGATTCACCAAAAACAGAACTTTGTTCGTCCTCGTCACGTTTGCCAAATAATCTCCTCGAGTCATTTGCTGAGATGTGTCCCAAGGGAAACCTGTCAGTGGCACAATGCAACGTGCGTGTTCCACGTGTGAAAGCTCCAGATGGTGTTTGCAGTGTCACGCTGCCAGCAACTATTACGACGAGGAATTCAACGCCGAGGACGACGACATTTTCAAACTCTGTTTTTCTTCCCCTCACTTGACACACTTGTACTCTGGACCTTTTTATCACGACAAAGCCAATTGAGAACAATGTTCTTCAGTCCAAGGACTGAAACAACCAGACTTCGCATATCCTCCCCGATCTGTTCCTGTGATCGGTGACCTACAATCTAATTTTTCACACTGTTTATGATCTACCAATCTTTATTTAAGTGCCCCCTTGTGTGTTTGACATGATCCAAGTTATCTGTGTTTTTATTATAGAGTGCATTATAAAATAAAACTGCAGTGTCACTTTGTGATTGTGTGACTTTGCAATCTATCAAACTTCCCAACTAATGGACAAACAACAGTGGGGGGTTTTTATCTTTGGAATAACTAAATAACTGAAGGGTGCAGATCTTCATTGGCTATCACATGTTATAGTGGAGCTGGCTTAATGATTACACAAACTACTTGCCCCACAGGGGTGGTAGACACAAAGTTTCACACACAGACTGCAGAAGAGAGTTCATATCCTTAATGATGAGATTAGCGGACACCCCCCCCCCCCTCACCCCCAATAGCCAATGCAACCTTTAACCCTGAAAGATAGCAGTCTGCAAAGGAAGACAATGGCCTTGATTGACAACATTCAGAACAACACATATTTATTTGTGACTGCATGAAGGCACACATGTGGAATTTCATGTCAGATGGTGTAAGAGCTCAGTCATGATCATTTCTTCTACATGAAATCTTGGGATTAAGTTGGGAAAATTCAACACTTTGTGCAGACCTCACTTTGTGCTTCTTATTGAAAAACAACGAGTTGAAAATGTTTACTTTGCCACGGTTTTTACAACACGCCTCATCGAAACCCCCTCTCTTTCTCAACTTTTTCAAACTTGAACTGTTTTCCAACAGTTCAAACTCACCCTTTCTGGAAACCACTTTCTCATCAGAGCAACGCGGATTCACCATGATGCCAGCAGAGCCTTGGCTTTTTTGCCTTCAGTTTTGTGGAGCTGCAGGAGTCTGTCCAGACTTCTGGACATCCCACCACAGCCCGTGCTGAGGCGAAACGTCCACATGTATTGACCTCAAGCCGAGCACAAATATGTTGAGTCCAGGTAAAGTACACGTCAATAACAGTGGACCAAAAAAGAAAAACAGTTCAGGGTTTTTTTTGTGTGTGTGAGACTTAAACTGCTCGCGCTGTTAAGCACGTCAGACGATTCAGCTCGCTGCGACATTTCTCTGGCTTACTTGCCTCTACTGTATGACTTTTAAATAGTCCAGTGAGAGTCTTAGTGCTTCTTAGCAACATTTAGAGTACAGGCACGTGGACTTCTTTGGAGTATTTAAAAGTGAGGAATGTTGTTTAGAGAAAATGCCCACAGCAGTGGGGGGCTGGGTGGTCAGATTGGTCAGAAGGTTTTGATTATTTACCTTCCTGTAAATCCAATCAACTTGCAGAGAGAAAGAAATTTCTCTTTTCTTGGCAGCCTGGTAGATGTGCCGACTTTCAGGAGAAGGAGGGCAGGATCCTATGGTCTTAAGGAGTTCCTTGCTTTGGGATGTAAAGGCTTTTAAAGGGGGTTTCTGTCAGGGCGAAAAAGTGCCCTTTTTTCCAGTGAGACTCTGTCCCACGGAGGGACCTGCAGTTCCTTCTCCCCCACAGGGAGTGCAGCCCCACCACTCTGGTACTAAGCTGAGGACTAAAAGAGGAATACTGCGTCTCATGCTCTGAGGAATTTTACAGAACACTTTTTCCTCCCTCCAGAGCAAGGAGCCCCCTTTTTTTTCCCCAGAGAGGATGGGGGACTATGATGAAGACACCGCGTTCCTCGGACAAACTGGTCCCTACTTCTGGGCCACATTCTTTCTCTTGAACACCGTTTTCGTGTCCACGGGCTTCAATGGACTCTACATTGTCTTCGCAGGAGCGGCGCCGAAGCACCACTGTCTCATTCCGGACGTAAACCTGACTGAGGAGTGGAAAAACGCCATCATTCCCATCAGGACTGTGAAAGGCGAAGAGGTTCAGAACCAGTGCAGCAGATACAAACTGGAGGTGGTCCGAAATCTGTCCACTGAAGGATATTCTCCCGGAAAGGATGTGAACCTGACGAACTTGGAGCAGGAGAGATGTTTGGATGGATGGACCTACAGCAAAGAGGTCTACCAATCCACCATAGTCACTGAGGTCAGAGAGAGATTGAATGCTGATTATCTGACTGTCAGAAACCTCTTGCATGTTTAAGATTTGGTCCGTCCAAAGATGTTTTATTCATTTCACTTTTTTCATGTCCAACAGTGGGACCTTGTGTGTGACAATCAGTGGAAAGTCCCCTTTGCGTCTTCCACCCTCTTTGTGGGATACCTTGTCGGGTCCCTCATTTCAGGACAGCTTTCTGACAGGTAACTTTTCCACTTTTAAAACCCGAAGTTAACCAAAAATTTGCGAATTGATCCATTCATTTATTTTCTTTTACTGCTTATCACTGTGTTATTGTCTACACACTGGTATAAAGTCAGGAAAATCAGGAATTTACTGTTAGGAAATTGCCACAGATGTATGCCCTGAGTAGGTTGTTGGAGCAAGCTCGTTTGCTCACATCATGACGAAAGCGCCATCTAGTGTTCAATTGTAGGGCATTACATCCTGCTGTTCTCCCTCGTGGTGATATGACTGCTCACCCTGCCTGGCCTCTCCTGCCAGAAGACTGTTGTTGTGTTTTTGGACTTGAGTTGGACTTTAACCCCCAAAAAATCAGTGTCCGAAATACCAAAACGTTAGTCTTTCTATGTTATTTTTTCAAGTTATGTGTCCGAGTCTCTAACCCACAGTTGTTTCTCTTCAGGTTTGGGAGAAAGAAGGTTGTATTTGTCTCCCTTGGGGCCCAATGTCTCGCCGTCCTGCTTCAGTCCTTTTCACACTCGTGGCGGATGTTCTGTATCATGTTCCTGTTCGTCGGAGCGTCTCAGATATCCATCTACATTTCGGCGTTCGTCCTCGGTACAATTATCTTGATTGCGTTTGAACTTTGTGGCAAATGTGTCGCACCGTCTGCTTTCAAATATTAAATGGCTGTTTCCATGACAGGAACAGAGGTGTTGAGTAAAACAATGCGAGTGCTCTTCACGACTCTCGGGGCCTTCCTGTTTTACTGCATCGGGTACATGACGCTGCCCTGGATCGCATACGGCATCCGAGAGTGGAGGACTCTGCTGGCTGTTCTGTCAACAACATCTGTGGTGTACATCCCACTGTGGTGGTATGTGTCCCCCTATGTCCACTTCCTCATCCCTTTATTTACTTTTTTTTTTTAAACATTTTGCATAGACCAACAGCAGCCTGTTTGGTTGTAAATAGGTTCATTCCAGAGTCTCCGCGCTGGCTCATCACTCAGGGAAGAGTGGAAGAAGCAGAGGCCATCGTCAGAGATGCTGCCAGGAAAAACAAAGTGGAAGCGCCACCAGTAATCTTCAAAGAGTCGAGGGTGAGGCTCTTGAGTTTCCTCTCTTTTTTCATTCCTTTGGCAATTAGTTTATAGAAGTTTTTTTTTTTTCTTGCCAATAAATGAATCAAACAATAACTCGGTCTAAAAAAAAAAAAGAGAAAGCTTCTCAGGTTTCAGAGAAATGGCTGCTCTTTGGATGGAAAAAGGGGGACGGTGCGTTGAGATGTGAGCCTGCAGCACAAATGCCATTGACCTTTCACACACAGGCCCCACGTTGAGTCGACACAAAAAGCCTGCTCATTCCACCTGGAAGTGTTAGTTCTCATTCAAATGGTTGTCTTAAAGGTTTAGTTTAATCAGTGAAAACAACTTTTTCGTCATTAAAAAAAAAATGCCAGTATGGCGTTATTATTCTTGTTCATCTGCTGGTTTTAAATGTGGTCACAAATGTTGGGCATTTACAGTAGAACTGAGTTGTTTTTCTTCATCTCAGTTGCAGACGGTGCCTCCCAGCAGGAGGTACACCATGCTGGATGTCCTCAAATCCAGAAACCTCAGATGCATCACACTGATGTGTCTCCTCTTGTGGTAAATGTCTTTCTCATGGACCCCCCCCCACCAAGTTGGCGTCTGTGATTTATTCTAGCCTTCTCTTTTCCTTTTTTCCAGGATGGCCATTAACATCGGCTACTTCGGTCTGTCCCTGAACACCTCCAACCTGAGCGGCAACCCCTTCATGAACTGCTTCCTGTCCGCCACCACTGAGGTCCCGGCGTACGTGGTGTCCACTTGGCTGCTGGGGAAATGTCCGAGGAGAGCACTGCTGTCGTCCTTCCTCATCATCGGCGGTGGAGTTCTTCTCCTCATCCAGTTCATACCGGACAGTGAGTAATGTTGTGCTCGTGTGAACTCATCGGAACACTGGTATACACTTTATTTTACCGTAAGGCAACTGCGAGAAGAATTTGGAGGATAACGTGTTGGCATTTTACATGTACAATACAAAACTTAAATTAAACAGTCAGAGGCAATCCGTTACTAGAATTTGTTTGAGTTTTAAGAGCTTATACGTTTAGCTCATGTTTGTCCAACGTCCAAGGTGAAGAAACGAAACAGTCCGTTTATACATTTGCATGAAAAAGCACAGTTGTTCACTAGTATTGCTCAGAGTGGTGTTTTTGTTGCACTGTACTCGCTATCTCACACTGTATCGTGAAAGAGTGATTTCCGATCATTGTCTTTGACAGCGGCGTGAATGTAAAGTAAAAAAAAAACCAGACTTTGTGTCGGTCACGGCTGGTCTTCCACGAATTACATCTTTTATGGCAACACTCAAGATACAGACAAGTCCGATCAGGTCAACCAGATGAATGAAAAGCAAGATCACAAGGGAAGAACAGCCTTAACTGACCTCTTTGCTCAAGCCTGAAATTTGACTCAGAGAGCAAATACTGCAAAAAAAAGTTACCATGCGTGGACCACAGAGAGACGACGACGTCTACGGTCCTTGGTGAATGAGATTCGAACTCTACTGTACTGAAATGAGCCCTTGTTTGACATTGGATTGGAGAGCGCCGACATTCCCCTGTGTCCTTTCTCCTCAGCGCTTCAGTACATTGCCCTGGCGCTGGAAATGACGGGGAAGTTTGGCTTCACCATGGCCTTCAGCATCGTGTACATCTACACCGCTGAGATTTACCCCACTGTCCTCAGGAACGTCGGCATGGGGATGTGCTCCTCGGCAGCACGCATCGGCAGCATCACCGCTCCCTACGTCATTTATTTGGGTAAAGCGATGCAGTTTAAATGTGGCGACTCCGCAAAGGATGTTGTTGAAGTGGAAATTCTGAGTGACGCTTTTGCGGCGATCCCCTCCTAGGCACATACAACAAGGTGCTGCCTTACATTTTAATGGGAAGCCTCACCATCGCCTCTTCCGTGGTGAACTTTTTCCTCCCGGAGACGCTGCACAAGGATCTTCCTGAAACAGTGGAGCAGATGCAAGAATGTCGCGGGTGAGTTTACATCACGTTGTTCAGATGACACTATGTTTTGTCAACTCTGCAGTGGAACAAGAAATTATTTTATTATGACTGCTGCTCGAATGAGAAAAATACAGATATGTTGTGATTATGTCTGGTCTGTTTTACATTCGCTGTTTACCAATTAAGTTACTGTTCAATGCCAGCGTCTTTTTTTGATGACTAATGTTGTTTTGAGAGTTTATGTATAGGTGCGCTTTCCATATTTGCCATTTAAAGCATTACAAGCAAAAGAAAGCACTCAGCTCCATTAAAGAGACGACTTACACCACCACAATCGTGAACAAAGCACTGCCTGTCATTGATGCATCGGTGTTAAGTGTTAACGGTCTTCCTTGTTGCAGACTGTGCTGTCGACCCCAAAAGAAGAGATACGCTGAAAACGGAGCACCGGGTAACACTCCCATCCAGCAAGAGGCCAAATCTGATGCACAAACTGTGACTCTTTAGTTTCCTGGACGTGCTTCGGCCTGTCAGTGCATTCCCCCCCCCTTTTTTTTTAAATAATCTTTGAAATTCTGTAAATGAAAAGTTTAGTCAGGATGTAGAAGTCAACTGTGACTTTTTTGTACGTGAAAGATTTTTTTACTCAGTTGATGTTTACTTTTTCTAGCTACAAAAAGAGTTGTTTGGGGTTTTTTGTATGTAATTGAACTGCATAAATCCGCACGGTCTTTCATATTTTTCGCATTCTGCATGAAATAAAACGATGAAACTTCTTACAATCAGTCCTGTGAGCGAGTGAAAATTCAGTTACATGCTTCTCTTTAGCCCTGTCCTGAATATGTGCACATGGTTGAACAATTGTGGTGCTGCTGTGACACATTAGCTGAGCTCTCAACTTCCTGTGAGTCACTCTGAAAACTGATTCACCCATTAAGGTCTTGAGAAGGTCAGATTTTTTTTTTACCTAAATGAAGACAATGTCAATCGTACCGTCTCTGAGAGAATCACGACAGCCAAGCTGCAGTCACTTCCTGTGGCAACTCCTGGCAATGAGGCCGGGGGGGGGGGCGGGGGGGGGAGAGTATTAAGTGTGAGCTTTTCATACCTCACGATTCCCACACACGTTTTCAAGAAGCATCACAAAACGTGACCCCAGCAGCCCAGAATGATAAACATTCACCAGACTTACCCAAACAAAACTTAAAAAGCAAAGTGTAAGTCGGCACTGGGCGCAGTCCTGACAAGTGTGACTGTACACACCAAAAAGGGGGGAAAAAAGTCTGTTAAGCCAAGAGGTCAGGACCTCTTTATCTTTATGACCCCTGATTGCATATACACTTGAAAAAAGAAAAAAAAGAGGCGGGGGGGGGGTGGGGCTTCATCACTCTTTTACAGCTGTGTGAGAATGATTAACTGTCTTCTCAATGATTCCTCGAACGAGCTTCTGTGGAATCGCACGTTTTATCGGAAAAACCTCCAAGTATTTTGTTTTATTTCTATTGAGTATCATGCACTTATGACTGCAGAAATCATTGGCATCGTGGATTGTTTGGGGAGATAAAACATAGGTGTGTAATCTCAATCAGCTGAGTAGTTTTGTAATTTTTTTTTACAGCATATCATGTAACAAAGTGCAGGTGAGGCCAGGTTATAAATATGAACTCTGCTTCAGTGGACAAGTGCAGTCTTGGCTGGTGCTGCTCGATGCTGAAGCAACCTTAGAGTTGTATGTCTTGCTCCTCCACTATTTTGCTTCTCTACCATCCAGACAGGTTTGTGGCATAATGGGCAGCGAGAAAGTCCGAGACTTTGACACCATCACGTCTTTCCTCGGGTCCTGGGGACCTTTCCAGCGGAGGATCTTTTTCGCACTGGCCATCAGCATCCTCCCGAATGGATTTGTGGGTATTTATATCGTGTTTGTGGGAGACACTCCACCTCATGAGTGCTACGTCCCGGAGAACGACCGACTCAGTGAGACGTGGAAAAACGTGACCATCCCCATGGAAGCAGTCGATGGCGTCGCAAAGAGAAGCTCCTGCCGGAGGCTCAATTTGGAAATAGTTAAGAATTACTCTCAGAACAACCTCATCCCAAATGTAGACGTGAATGTGAGTAAAATCCCTTTGGAGCACTGTCTCGATGGATGGACGTACAGCAACGAGATCTACAAGTCAACGATTGTGACGGAGGTGAGCAGCCAGTCGTGGTTTCTGTAAACCATTTGCTATGATTTTCCGTCCTTGACAATTACTGTGCTCACCAAAAAAACAGACACCCAATTCTCTTATCATGTGACACCTTTTTCCAACGAGTGAGGAGTGTTGAAGTTAATTACCAGTGTCATCGTTTTTAGACATTTTTAAACTGTTGATTTGCAGCCAGCAGAGTCAGCAAAGTCTGTTCCACAAGCATTGGAAGAGTTTCGATCATTGAATAGTGAAATTGAACATTGCATCAGTGTATGTGAATTAAATGGAGATCAAATTGAACATTAAAAAGATCTCTATCTCATGGTGGGAAATGTTGTTTTTGCTGCAGTGGGACCTGGTGTGTGACAATGCTTATAAAGTGCCACTGACCACCTCCATTCACTACATTGGCGTGCTGGTGGGAGCGCTGATCTCAGGCCAGTTGTCGGACAGGCCAGTACAAACTTTACTTTTTTGGGGAAGTTGCTGTCAGAAAATGTGGTCTTCCAACTGAATCTGGCCCACAGGTATGGCAGAAAGCCAGCGCTCTTCGTCATGATGGCTCTGCAGAACGTGGCGATCACGGCGCAGATTTTCTCCCCGAGCTGGGAGATCTTCACCTTGATTTTCTTCTTCGTTGGTGCCGGGGGATTCTCCAACTACACCGTTGCGTTCGTGTTAGGTAGGTGTACCGTCAATCTGGCCCGATCTGACCAGAAATGATTGAAGGCCAGGAAAGGATCAACCCACTGCTGTGACCACCCACAGGGTCCGAAATTCTCAGTCCCAAAACCCGAGTTGTCTTCTGCTCCCTTGGAGTCTTCATGTGCTCAGCTCTGGGGTACATGGCGATGCCTGCGTTCGCCTACTTCCTCCGTGGCTGGCGCCTGCTGGTGATTGCTATGGCAGCATCTGGCCTGATCTACATCCCCCTGTGGTGGTACGAACGACTGCATGCCGCAGTGTCTTTCCTTACTGTCCTCTTTGGTTTCTTAACTCACACGGTGAGTCATTCATGCCCTTCTTTGGTTGTCCTTTCAAGCAATTTTCTTGCTGCAGCAGTTGGTTAGACGTGTAAATTCTAGGAAAACTAAAACGACTTCTTCTTTTTTTCTTTTTTTTAACTTGACAGAGTTTGTGATTTACGAAATGTGTTCATCTGTTCAGGTTAATCCCGGAGTCTCCACGCTGGCTGTTTTCTCAGGGCAGAGTGAAAGACGCGGAGGCCGTGCTGAGAAAGGGCGCCGAGTTGAATAAAGTCGAAATTCCACCATGCATTTTTACCAAAGCTGAGGTGAGTGTTGGGAATGGCAGTGAGAACAACACAACTTGTGACTACAGTGACAGAAAATCGCACTCATCGAAACAGAACTCGAAGGGGCACATGCTAGAGCGCATACCTCCACCACAACACCTGTTGGCCCCTTTTTGCTTCAAGCTCTTAAAAAGCCACAAATTCAGAAAACACACCACAGAAAAGATGTTTTGTGAACATTTCGGATCAAAGGATGACCAGGTATTAAATCACTTGTTTCTCGGACCACCTCCCAGACTGTCTAGAACTGAGTGATCCGGTTGACAAACCAACTGACAAGCAAACAGTGTTGGAAACACTCTACCCCCCGGGGTAACGGGTCGTAATGCTAAGAAAGAAACGTCTCTTTTACAGGTCGAGAATGCGATGGTCATGAAAGACGAGAAGCCCAACATATTGGCCATCCTGAAGTCCTGCAATGTTTTCTCGATAACGTTGCTGTCGTCGTTCCTGTGGTGCGTAGCCAGTTCACACACTTGATACAATTCGAGAGAAATGCAATCAAATGTTGAACGTGACTCATCTTCTGTGTGCTGTCTCTGCAGGTTCATCATCACCATCAGCTACTACGCTCTCATCCTCAATACGTCCAACCTGCACGGCGACCCCTACCTGAACTGCTTCCTGTCTGCTGTGACGGAGGTCCCAGCCTACATAATTGCCCTGTTGCTGCTGCAGTACTGCTCCAGGCACATCTGCCAGTCTTCCACTCTCTTCCTGGGGGGCGTCATGATCTTCTGTGTTAACCTCATACCGATAGGTAACGCACAAAAGATCATTTCTCTGGAAAACCTCCCAAATTCAGTACAAATCACAACATTTTCATTGTCCACAGGTTAAAATCTCACTTTTTTTTCCCCAAAGAGATGTTGAAAATAGATGAACTGAGCCTTTTAATGTTTGCTGCTTGTCATTTTTTTAAAATTCAGAAAAACAAAACATTTCAAAACAAACAAAATTTAGAAAAACACATTTTAACTGTACAACTGATTATTTTCCCCCCCAAAAAAATAGGTTTGAAAAAAAAAAAATCTCTTTTTTTGGCAGTTGTGAATTATCAAAATGTTCCTCCGTCAGATTTGCCAGGTGTGGCTGTGTTTCTGGAGATGCTGGGGAAGTTCGGCATCACCGCCGCGTTCTGTGTGGTGTACGCCGTCACCTCTGAGCTCTTCCCCACCGTGATAAGAAACACGGCCATGGGCTGTTGCTCCATGTCCGCCCGCATCGGTACCATCATCTCCCCGTTCATCATTTACCTGGGTGAGTCCATTGTCAGAAGCATTCTAATTCAAAACATTGAGATTGAGCAACATCTCACCCGTATCAGCCATGATCTTATAACTACGGGAACATAAGTGGCTGAGATGTCCTACGTTACTGCAGTCCAGTCTCATCTTTTCCTTCCTTTTTTGGCAGGACAATACTTCAAGCCACTTCCATACATCCTGATGGGAGTCTTAACCCTTACTGGGGCCGTTGTATGTTGGGTGCTGCCAGAAACACGAGGAAAAGCTCTGCCAGAAACAATATCACAGATGCAGCATATTTGCAGGTGAGTCAAAATGATACAACGTTCGCGTGGAAGCTGCCTCAGGGTCTTTGCCAACTGCTCCGTGGATATGCAGCTTCCATGGAGCGGGATTCTTCATTTTCAGTCTCACTGATGATTTCTGGATTTTCCAGCAGGACGCGGAACAAAGCGACAAAGGAATCTGAAATTGGAGAGGAGGCAACAGATTTCCAGCGCAAAGAAACAAAGTTATAGTGTTATTGCTTCTCTTTGTACAGTTTTTTTTGTGAAAATGTTATCAAATACTTCTGTAAACTCCTTCATAAAAAGATGTACTTTGACAACAGCTAGAGATATTTAACCCTTTTTCACTTTTTAGAGATATTTTCTTGGTTCTGTTTTGAAGTGTTCAGCATTGTGTGCCCTTCATATTGAGATTATCGTCAAACACTTTTTGAATGTTGCCGTATTTATATCGCTTGTCCATAAAATGTATCGTAGTTTCTATGAGCTCACTGTGAATCTGTGCACGTAATGCAAACCTTCAAATAATAAATTTGTTTGCAAAACATGGGTGTCAAAAGGATGAAGCTGACAAAGTCTCTCTTTTTTTTTTGATCACGCTCTGTCATTTTCCCGCCACGGGTATAACAAAGTCCATGGCTAAGATGCACAACATGCTCACCAGGATAACTTGAGGAGCTCATTTGTTTAATAATTACTTTTGCTCAGTCAATGTTATGTCTGGCCTCTGTAAATGATTACAAGTTTTCAGGGAGAAGAACAGGAGTTTGAGCTTTGAACATCTGAGGCTGGAATTTGTTCATGTCAGATAAATCACAGGTGAGAAGCTGAGCAAGAAGTTTTGGTCACTGCAACATTAATAAGAAAACATATTAGGAGTTTTGGAGTAAAGCGGGACTTAATTGCATATTTGATGATGAAGAACAAGTCACAGAATGCTCTGATGTGCCGACTGAAGAAATATGTTTCATCCAATGCGTGAAGCGAAAGTTGTAAAACCGAGGAATCACTGCAACAACGTGACGGTAGATTTGCAATAATTCCATGAGATAAGATAAGATAGACTTTATTGATCTCATAATGGAGGAATTCACTTGTTATGAAGGGAAACGCACAGAGGGGTGCAGAAAGAAAGGGAAAATACATTTTAAAATCCCAATGAAAGTTAAAGCAGTGGCATCTTATGTATAGTTAATCCCCCCCGCCCCCCCCCCCCCTCACGTGTTCTTTCAACACAACGTGACTGGTGAGGTGAGAGCAAGAGCTCAGATCGCCAGCTTTCTTGTATGAAGGCACAGAAAATTGTGGAACCTTGTGGGAGCTTTTGTTGACACTGGACCAAGTCACATTTTGTCACCGAGTGCCGAGCCACAGTCCTCACTGGCTTCAGTCCACAGCTCCATCAATCATCCAAGCAAAATAAGTAAAAAAAGCTCTTTATTTCTTCTGTCTGTGTGTACAACGACGGGTAGCTTTTGATCAGATTTACATTTTTGTTTGTAACTCGTCACTATGTTCACTCTCAAAGAAATTCAAATTGCTCATCACTTGTTATTCGCGTCTCATGTAAAAAACAAAAAGAAGAATGAATCTCAGTCCAATCTAAAGTCATGAGACGGCTGAAAAGCTGTAGGCACAATGGCGCTGAGCTCAGCCAAGAGGCAAACTTTAGTTTAGCACACCTACACTTGTAGAATTATTACATAACAAAACAGCGCCTGCCTCTAAATGATAAACTAGATATTCAGATTTTATTAAAATATGAGTGCTCAGCAGTTTTTACCAAGATAGTGCATAGATGTTTCCACATTTATTTTTCTCTCTTCATCTCTTTATGCCTTTCTTTTTGTTGAGAACTGCAGCCGTCGTTCATTTTGACCACTCACATTTTGTCACATGCATGTTGAGTCAGAGTGGGGGTCAGGTGGCTTTAATGCAGTCACAAGGCTGTACAAACAGTTGCGTATGCAACATACCACGACTCCTTTTTATTGCACTTGGACCCGGGTGGATTATCCAAACTGCCAGCTCAGGCAGGCAGCACATGGGGGAGGCGGCATAAGAGTCTCTTTCATTAACTTTGCATTTTCACCATCTGAAGGGATTATTCCTTCGTGACAAAAACTTAAACTCTATTTTTATACTGCTACTTTTAGGAAGATCTGTGCAATTTAAAAAAAAAAAAAAGCACTCATCACTTATCAATCTTTGGCTACAATGAAAGATCGATGAAAGTTTCTCTTTCAAACTGTCACATATTTTGGGCCATTTGCGTCGACGACACTTTCAGATCTACATAATGCATATCTGGAAGTGTTGTCAGATCGGTAAAGTTGATGGTTGTGGTGCTCAAACAGAGTTCAAAGTGTAAGCATTTTGTTGCCTGTCATGTAACAGTGCTTTCCAGGAGCAATAAAATGCTGATTCAGTTTCACGGTTCATGTTGTTGCCACGTGCATGTCATGGAGTGGTCCTGCACACTGTGTCTTGTGCCCACCGAGGCTGAAGCAGCCTTGGATTCTCTCTCTCCTAATTTCTCCTCAACCGTCCAGACAGTCTGGGGGCACAATGGGCGGCGAGGAAGTCCGAGACTTTGACACCATCACGTCTTTCCTCGGGTCCTGGGGACCCTTCCAGCGGAGGATCTTTTTCGCGCTGGCCATCAGCATCCTCCCGAATGGATTCACTGGCATCTACATCGTGTTTGTGGGAGACACTCCGCCTCACGAGTGTTACGTCCCCGAGACCTACCAACTCAGTGAGACGTGGAAAAACGTGACCATCCCCATGGAAACGCTCGATGGCGTTGAAAAGAGAAGCTCCTGCCGGAGGCTCAATTTGGAAATAGTTAAGAATCACTCTCAGAGCAACCTCATCCCAAATGTCGACGTGAATGTGAGTGAAATCCCTTTGGAGCACTGTCTCGATGGATGGACGTACAGCAACGAGATCTACCAGTCTACGATTGTGACAGAGGTGAGCAGCGAGTCGTGGCTTTGGATCAGATTTACAGCTTTTGTTTGTTACTTCTTACTGTGTTCAATTTCAAAATTTCATGGAAAAAAAACATTTGAAAAAACATTCAGCACTCATTAGTCTCCTAATACTTAAAAATCAAAAAGGACTCCACAGGAGGAAGTGGCAAACTTCAGTTTGGTCCATTAACTGGATATTTAGATTTGAATCGAGTAAATTAGCAGCTTTTTTTTTTGCACAGGGAGTTCACATATCTAACATGCGGCCATGACTCGTTTCAATTGCACCTTGACCCAGGTGGACCGCGGAGGGAACGGGGTCCAAACGATCAAAGGCTCTGCATTAAGCATCGCTTGTTAACTTTACATTTTAACCATTTCAACAGATTCTTTCCTTGTTTGGCAGAAGCCGCAGGTCTAGCGTGGCTAAATAAGTGAACTGATGTTGGATTTTTCCCTGCAGTGGGACCTGGTGTGTGACAACGCTTACAAAACGCCACTGACCACCTCTATTCACTACGTTGGCGTGCTGGTGGGGGCGCTGATCTCAGGCCAGTTGTCAGACAGGTCAGTAAAAAAAACAAAAACAAAAAAGGTCATTTGAAATCACGTTCCTAACATGCTTGTTCAGGACGTGAGCATGTTTTTTCTTCGAAATTGCTCGTTCAGCTGATCATTGCCCACAGGTACGGCAGGAAGCCAACGCTCTTCATCATGATGGTTCTTCAGACGGTGGCGATCGCGGCACAGATTTTCTCCCCGAGCTGGGAGATCTTCATCTTCATTTTTTTCTTCGTCGGTGCCGGGGGATACTCCAACGTCATTGTGGCATTCGTGCTGGGTCCGTATCACCTCGAGCTGCGACGGAGGAAAGCGCAAAATCGATCGTGACACTTGGCGTTTCCGACTCGCAAACGCCCACAGGTTCAGAAGTTCTCGGCCCCAGAACCCGGCTCGTTTTCTCGTCCCTGGGCGTCTTCATGAGCTCAGCCGTGGGCTACATGGCGATGCCTGCTGCAGGCTACTTTCTCCGTGACTGGAGGATGCTGATGATCCCAATGGCTGCCTCCGGCCTGATCTACATCCCGCTGTGGTGGTGAGAACGACGCCATGCAGCACATCCTAACAAAATCTCACCAGAGAGTCTCATCAGAACCTTGAGGTCTTGGCGAAACTCTTTCTCGTTATTGCCCTTAATTGTCAGCGTTTGGTGTCAAGGACCACCGGACCAAACTGTCGCGCGACTTTTGGCCGATTCGGCTGGAGAATCAGTGTGTTCATCCGTTCAGGTTCATCCCAGAGTCTCCACGCTGGCTGTTCTCTCAGGGCAGAGTGGAAGACGCCGAGGCCATACTGAGAAAAGCCGCCGAGATGAATAAAGTCACACCCCCGGAGGACATTTTTACCAAAGCTGAGGTAACAACAGGGGAGACTTGAAGATTTCAAATTCAAAGCAAACTACCAAACCGTATTCTCGCTTCCATGCTACATATTTCGCTCCCTGAAACAAAAGCAGTGGAGTTGCTGAAACGATTCCTTTGTCCCCCTCAGCTCGAAGACGCGATGGCCATGAAGGAGGCGAAGTCGAATATCTTTGCCATCCTGAAATCCTGCAACGTGTTCACGATTACATTACTGGCGTCCCTTCTCTGGTGTGTAGTTTTTTCTTCAATTGACACAAATTGTGAAACGATCAATCGAATGCTTTCAACAGTGTGAGCAATTGACCAAAAACATCGGATGCAACCCTCATCGGCCCTTTGTTTTTAGGTTTTACAGTCTCTTGTGTCTCTGCAGGTTCATCATCACCATCAGCTACTACGCTCTCATCCTCAATACCTCCAACCTGCACGGCGACCCCTACCTGAACTGCTTCCTCTCTGGAGCGACGGAGGTCCCAGCCTACCTCATCGCCTCGGTGCTGCTGCAGTACTGCTCCAGGCACATCTGCCAGTCTTCCACGCTGTTACTGGGAGGCGTCATGATCTTTTGCGTGAACCTCATACCGATAGGTAACCCACGAAGCAGATTGTTTCTCACTTAAAATCACTGGAAATAGCAATGGAGCCGCACAATCTAGCGCAAGTGTAGACAAGAAAAATGTTTGGTTTTTTTACATTTTTATTGTGCTTCTTTCGCCCCAGATTTGCCAGGTGTGGCTGTGTTTCTGGAGATGTTGGGGAAGTTCGGCATCACCGCCGCGTTCTGCGTGGTGTACGCCGTCACCTCCGAGCTCTTGCCCACCGTGATCAGAAACACGGCGATGGGCTGTTGCTCCATGTCCGCCCGTGTCGGCACCATCATCTCCCCGTTCATCATTTACCTGGGTGAGTCTCTTTTTTTTTTTTTTTAGGCTCACACCAGGACAATGATGCCAAACATTCACAGTGATGACATGTGTTGTCTTGTATGGAGCTTGTATTCATTGCTTTATTTCTCCTTTTTTTTCTGGCAGGACAATATTATAAGTCGCTTCCATACATCCTGATGGGAGTTTTAACTATTTTTGGGGCTCTTGTATGTTGGTTCCTGCCAGAAACGCGAGGAAAACCTCTGCCAGAGACAATTTCACAAATGCAGCAGATTTGCAGGTGACGTTCAGACACTCGAGCGATCACAGCCTACAGTGGGTCACGACCTGCACCAGCGTTTTGACCACATATTTCATGAATTTCACTGCATCCACATGCCGTCTCATCGTTGTGCTTTTGCCGTCTCAACAGGATGTGCGACAAGAGTTCAAAGGAAGCTGAAGATGGAGAGAGCGATTTCGAGAGAAAAGAAACCAAGCTATAGCTTGATATGGTTTCTATTTCCTTTGGCGACTTTTTTTTTTTTTTGAAAGAGTGACAAGTTGTGAATCACTTTGATATCCGGTTTAGGCGAAATATATGTAGAACTTGTAAACGACACCATTTTTGTTTGTATTTGTGTGTTCTGTGTTTCCCACTTGTATGCTGTAACATGAGAATAGGTCATATAGTTTGTCCAGGGTCAGTCTCAAAGTGTAAAATTCGGTGAAACCTTCAATAATAAATGCTGTTTTCACATTCATTTCATTCCTCTGTACTCGACTCTTTCATTGTTGCCAGCTGTATGTTCACATGACCTTTAACCCATCCTTAAGTTTACACCTTCGTGAGGAATGCAGCTTGATCAGCAGAGTATGGAAACGGATGACGATGGCACAATTTGAAATTCCATCATATTTTGGAAAAACGAGTTCCCAACTCAACCTGACTGAATTATTAGTCGTAGTATTAGTATTATGGTATCAATAATAATAACACTAAAACAATAATACAAGATTCGTGGAATTATCTTGTTAATTTCTCTCTTCCACGACGCCAATTAGCGACGTTCAGGCACCTGGCTACTTTTTGTTCCGAGTCCAGTTTTACAGCAGTGCGGGGGAAACGCGCCCTTTTGCTCGAAGTTCGCAACAAGCGACGGCAGCCCTGCTTCAAGGCAATTCACATTCTGTATGTATGCGAACTAATCTGCGGCAGGCTGCAGCTTGTGGTTTCAAATAGGCCTTTACAGAGCACGTCACCTGTTTCCGAGGAAAGATAACGCTTTCGTTTGACGCGCAGAGCCTTCACGCAGGCATCTCTGAACATACACTCATTCGTCTCTCTTCTCACTGGGTTTGAGCGGCTGTCGACCACTTGTCGTGGCTGTCTTTGAGGGGGGGCTTGACGCAAACCACGGTGAGACTAAGCAGCTGCTGAGCCAGGAGGGGAGTTACTGGCAGCGTCTCTCGTTTCGCCTGAAGGCGTCACCGAAGTAAAAGTGAAAGTACTTCAGCGTTCAAGTCCGCCGTCCGCGGCTCTGTTTCTGCGTTTCTCAAGTATTTTATGCCTTTCGCGAACATATTCGTTAGCCAGCGCACCATCAACGTGGACTAATGTAAAGAGGAATAATTCGAGGTGAGGTTTTTTTCTCTTTATTGTCGACTGTATTTGCCAGATCTCCGTCTTCTTTTCACGGTTTTGTTGAACCCTTGTCACCATTCCATGCCTGCGACCAGTTTAAAACGCTATCGAAAAGGCTGAATAGTTCTTTCTTTCTATACAATTATTTTGTGGTTTACAATCGTTAAAATGTATGCTTTGGAGCTTGTTGTGTCGTGAGGGAGGAAATCTATCGAAATGTCAATACTTACACGTCTCAAACTGTACAAATAACCAACTCCGTCATTTCCTTTCCATATATTTCTCTTGATATTTTGTTTTTCAGCCCTTTTGGGGCTAGTGTCGTGTATGTCAGTGCACTTTGCTGCTGTGATCGTGTGCTTCTTTAGTATTTTTTTCTTCCTTTTGTACAGTTGTAAGAGTTTCTGTCTTATATGTGTATTTTTGTATGTATTTTTTGGCTAAACGTGAAGGGTTTTAATAGAAATCAGGAGTAAGGAGGGGGGGGACGAAAAAATCAAACGCAAACGTATTATTTATGTGGGTTTTTTTTTTTTTTAATTCAAAAGCTCTGTAACAGACCACTCCCCGTTTTAATAAGATTTGCCACGGCACAGGAAAACGTCCCTGTAAAAACAGTAGATTTGACCGCTAGATGGCGCCAAACGCAGCCTCTGAAAAATGGCATGCAATGTTTTGGTTCGGTTGGTTTTGTTTTGGGGTGGGGGTTTTTTGGGGCAAACAATAAGTTATCTGGCTTTGTTCAGATTTGTCCTAAAATAAATGTTTTACAATTGAGTCTTACACGAGCACGGTTTAAAAGTAGCTGTGCAATATTCACTTCCTTGTTATTACTTGTTCTTCAAGAATGTTGCACATTTAGACTGTAAAAAACCGTAACACTAAAAACAGTGTTGTGCTGTTGCTAAATTTTCAAAAAAAAAATAAGTGAAGAAAAATTAGTACTGTTGAAACCTGTTCAAGGTGCACAGCAACTCATTTGATCGTGAACTTAAAATGGATCATTTGATCACATTTAATATTCTAGTTGTTTCAAATGTGTATTTAAACATACTTTTCAAGTGCTAGAACTCGACGTCATTATCCGTTCACATAAACTCGTGGCACTTGTGATGACAAACCTTGCAGAATACAATTAAAACACTATGAAGATGTTAAAATGGATTTTTTACCTGTGTTTATTGTAAAAGAATTACCACAGTGTTTATATGTGTATTATTTGTTTGATAAGGGTTTTTGTTTTAATACCATTCAAGTAAACAATGCTAATGAAATAGGCTGTGTATCGACATGGGCTCACTTTTGTTTCCTTTTTTGAACTTTTTTTTCCCCTTCAAGCAAAAGATTTTCTAAACGAACACAAGATGGCACTACAGATAAATAGTTTGGGGGGAAATACTGTGAAACGCCACTCGGTGGCATTAAAGGACTTCATGAGACGATTAACATGAACTCAATTCGCCGTGCTCGCTATGAAAGGAAGTGCAGAATGGTTCCTTTGTTCAGACCC
>JASSRZ010000006.1:11032332-11042746 GCA_032164315.1 Malacoctenus gilli
GTGACTAAACAATTGTCAACATTGTGTTGAAAATAGAGTGCAGTCAGTCACATCTTTTTGTGAAAGATTGTTTTATTACTTAAAAAAAAAAAAAAAAAAAACGCTCACATGAACACAAACTATGTACACAGATATTTACAAATGACTCACACGATTTTAACAAGCACAGACATTTTTGATGCCAGTTTGGATTATATTATGCCTTTTAATCCCGTCCTAACTAAAAGCTAACTGCATTTGTAAGTATGATTTATGAGTTTTACCCAAAGTAATGCAGAATCGTTGTATGAACCAAAACCAAACAGAAAAAAACAAACTGAACTCCAAAATGTTTTGTACCGGACAAAACGTAATGATAAAAGACATCAGAGATCTTAAATGCAACTTATAACTTCGATTAACAACTTCACACAAAATATGAGAGAGATGAAGCAAATTGCTGAAAGGTTCTGAGAGAGAGTGCGAGAGACATGATGTTATATCCATGTGGACGTCGAAGATGGATGGAATTGGGGGGGGGGGGTTCAGCTGAGTGGAGGGGCTCCAGCGCGGACGAGTTGAGGAAGGATGAGTCATTCAGCAGTCTTAAAAATGCCTTGTGCTTTCAGATCTCAGAGCTGCGGGAAGTACTGAAAATTTTGGTTTGCCAGGATTTCCTCGAGCGGTCTCATGAAGGATGAGCCCAACGTCAGGTACTGTGGAATGTCGTCGAGATCGTCTCCTGTGGAACAAACAGAAACACAACGTCAGTCATGGTTGGAGGGAGGGCAAGAAAGTTATAGATTAAAAGTTGTGGCACATCCAGAGTTTATCGAAATCCACAGGTCAAAATTCAACCGCAGTGAACGAGGCGTGTACAAGCAGAACTGAGCAACACAGCCTGAATCGTCAGCTGGCAACGTTTACCTGAAGAACTGTCACTCCATATGCTCTCTGGACTTGTGCATGCATCACTGCTCAGGAAGCCCCCGATATCAAGCCTGTTTGGGCCTTCTTCCAGTTGCCGACAAATCTGAAAGAGCAAAACTGGACTTAGTACAGCTCTATAACATCCAACTGGACGCTTTCCATCCAAACACTGTTTAACATTAGGCCTCATTTCCCACCCACCCCCAGTTACTTCACAAAAGCCAAACAGACAGTATATGACAACTGTGGGTTTCCTGTCAATGACAAATGCATGCTTTGTGAGAATTGAGCCAGAAAAGCCAAGCTTACCTCGATAATATCTGTGTCGTAATCTGGAGGGGCCGCGGCACCAAGGGGAGAGAGAAGAAGTGCAGGATAAGAACCATGCTTGTACTTATTTACTCGGAAACACTCAACGTCTGTCTTTTTCTCAGCCGCTCAAGTGCGAGCGTGACACGAGTCTCGCCGTCTTACCGTGCGAATGCGCTGGGGAAACTTCGAATCTGTGGTACAAGTCTGAACAGGGGTTTTCTGCGACTTCGACCGACAAAGACCAGTCCGGAACTTCAGAAAGTGGCACGTACGGAAGCTCTGCAAACAGCAAACAGTTGTTGTTGTTTTTTTTTCAAATGTTGAGAAAAAAAAAACCCAAGAGGGAATTATCCACTTCTTCAGACATATTAAAACTAAACACCGCTCACCTTCGTGATCCGTCTGCACGGTGCTGTCGACTCTGTTTTCCTGAGTGGACGTGGACGAACTTTCCTCGACATTTCGTGGAGACTGAGCCTCGCTGTCGTCCGAGTCACCTTCCTCCTTCACAAGAAACCTCTGCAGAAACAAAATGGGAAAATAAGCTTAGAAAAACCGCACCTGTCGCTCCAATTAAAATATCCGAGTCGTCATGAGAAATGCATATTCTGGACAGAAAGTGTTGCAAAAGTCTTTACCCTCCTCTGCTTTGTCTGTCTTGGTTTGCTGCGCTTATCTGTCCAGGGAAAAGAAGAATATTGTCGTTATTTGATGTCTCAAAAGAGACGTCGCTCAACAGAAACTATTAACCGTGCCCCAGGGTTGAACATTACAAAAGCGGACCCCGCTTCCTGTCTCACCTCGAGATTTCGGGGAAGATGGCAGCATTCTGTAAACGCGCACGGCTTGTTGGCCCTTGTTGATGCTCTTGCCTTTCACCTCCTCGACGTCAGGCAGCGAGTTCATCGCGCAGCGGAAGTTGGCTTTCCACGTCTTCGGGTCGCACGTCTGGCCCTCGACGTACTTGCCTGCGAGATGCACGAGCACGTTGCCGGCTTAGCATATTTGGCTTTGCCTTTAAAAGGGAACGTCTTTGCGTTACTTCGCCCTCGTTTGCTGCTTGCGCAGTCTCGCCCGCTCACCTGTGTGGATGGCCCACTGCTTGAACAGACACGCGTCTTTGTCCAGCTCCCAGCCGTGGCGGGCTGCATGTTTCCAGGGGATGGAGAACATTGTTCTTTCCTGAAAAACACCCCCCAGTTCAAAAAAAAAAAAAATGAGCAGCAGGTCCATGATGATTTATTCTTGTAAATGAATGCCAGATGCACACAACTTCTGTGGCCAAGGATCAAACCATCTCACCTGGTCCATCCATGTCAGGCCGCTGACCGTGTTGGAGTCGATCTTCTCCTCCAGCCACTGCCTCATTCGCATCCTTGAAACGGGCATGGTGATCCCCTGTCGACGTGAGAGGGGGGGAGGAGAAATGATTTACAAACGTAAGATTAACTCGGGGTTGCAGCGAGAGAAGTGACAGGAACGCAACTCCCACGTCTGCTTCGGTTCAGATTTGCACTGCCGCTCGCTGGCAGAGTGAGGAGTTCACGGCCGGGGCAGGGGGCGTCCACGCGTAGAGGGGGGGGACGGAGAGTTTACAGCAGCGCCATAAATACAGTTCCGGACTAAACTTGTGACTTCCCCCCCCCCCTTTTTTTCTTTGAAGGAGGGTCTCTCAAATTCAAAATTTGATTTTTGATCGGACTTTTTTTTTCTGCAGTCAATAACAAGGGGCAAGAAAAATGAGCGAGTAACGCGCAGACCGACACGCCCCTCCCTTTGCACTACTGTAAACGCTCGGATCGCACATGCTTAAAACTCCTTTTTCCAGACGTTAACTCCCCCATTATCAACTAACAAGGGGTTAGTATAACATAAGGACAAAGTAACTGAATACTTAACAGGTCGACAGATTAATGGCAATAACAATATTATTTTTTTTATGTTTGGCTTTAATCGATCGTTCCTCAGATAAAGCCTTTTGCTTATACAAAACACCCACAATGTTGATAGAAACTGAAAAAAAATTCAAATGAAAAAGTGGCTTTTCAAATCGTATTTTTTTAAAAATGCATTCGTATTTGTTGTGAACATTAAGAGGAAAAAAATCGCCATACTTACAGTTCTGACTTGCTTTGTAATCCAAAACGAAGTGGAAAAATATCACAATAAAAGTAGGAGAGGTTGAAGTTTGTCTCAGAGAAGCTTCTTCTCGCCCCGCAGTTGGTTGCCAGTAATAGTCTGAGTACTACAGTGCACTGACATTCTACGGCAGGGTTGTTCGGTTTATATACGGCGGCGGGCGGGCGCGCGCGGGTAATCCCCGGAGTCAAGGAGGCGCGCGATCTGCACTGCAAAAAATGCACACACCCAAAAAATGTGACCATATCACACAGCTCAAGATGCGTTTATGATTCATTTTGTTTCTAAAAACACTTTTTTTTTAGTTGAAAATGCCATAAGTGTAGTTCATTGCAATTCCCTCCATGCTTTTTTGTATTTGTGCTGGTGTATCCAAAAGATTTGGCTTTTTTTTACAGTGTACTACCATTTCCAAGAAATCACATGGCTGCGAGAAAGAAGGAAGTTCTGAACGTCGTTGATGCAAGTACATGAAATTTAGCCCGTGTATGTGATGCGTTTTATTCAACTATTTACAATCTGCGGTTCATCTTTCTGCAGCTCAGCTGCAAGTGCTCAATCATTGACATTAAATGTGGCAAATTGCATATTGTGTCATATAAATTATATAGCATAAAGTACAATCTCCAAATATATATTTCTTGTATGGAATCTTTCGAATCTTTCTTTCACGTAGAGACAATAGTTGTCTTTTCATCAAATCGATATCATGAGTAATATTCTGATATCAAACTATTTGTGCATGTAACTTAAATCATTACACAAAAGGGGTGATTTCCAGTGGCGAGCACACATGAGCGCGCGTGTCAGCGCGCAGTATTTACAACATGCCAGAGTTCATGCTGGCGTGATACCGTGCGAAGGGGACCAGCCCATTTAGTATAAACAGACACCGGTTGAAGAAATGAAGCGTTTCTTGTAAATGGTGTAGTAATTCCTGTGTCCAGTAGGTGGCGTAGTGCACAGGCTCAAGCGAAGCGTTTGTCTTGCAGTAGGGTTGCGAGTTACTACAGTGTACGTGAGGCCCGTGACAGGAGGTGATGGGACCCCCGGTCGAGGTTATCGAGGTTTTCGCAGTGTGAGTCATAAATGCGCACCGCGCGTACTTTCATCCGGAACCGGCATTCCTTCATGTCGAGCTTAGGAATAAATCAACGAGCTCACAAAAATGCAAGGATGAAAAAAAAATGCACGGGACTCTTAATGTTTTAGTGCATTTAATTTTCCCAAACGTTCAGTCCTGATGAATTCAGGTGATGCCCCCCCCCCCTCTCTTTCTCCCCAGAGAATTTGGGGAAAATCCGCAGATGCTGCGTCGCGTCTGTTGCTGTCCGATTCGGGGTTTCCCACGTCATGTGGCTCGTTTGCGCGTCCTCGAAGGCTGCGTGCCGGCGTTTAAGGGCGCGCGCGCGTGCGCGCTACCGGCAGGGAATAGCAGGGAGTTTTCCTGCAGAGTTTCCAGCGGCAGTAAGTTTCGTGGGTTTTCCCGAGAAGGACAGAAGGTGTGATGAAATCCTCCTGGGTACTAATTCTTTTGTTTGTGAGCAGCAATCGAGGTCTGTAGTTGGAACCCGGATGGAATTTACCGTAGTTTGATCTAAGACCAATTTATTTATTTCAAAATCTGCCTCTTATTTATGCCCTTTAAGGAGTGAGATTGGCCAATTTAAAAAGTATGAATTCAAGTTATTCAGTTTCGTTCCTCAACTTAAACTATGAGTATTTCAGCATTTCTCCTAATAGAGGCTCTGGATAGGAAATGTGGCGGCTCTATTGATCCTCCATCAGAAAAAGTGCTTACAGCATCACCTGGCGTCACCAGCGACTCGAGCCACGTAATAACAGTGCGACGCTGCACGTACCCATCGCGGTACTTACGATCTTAGACATCAATACGTATTAATGTCTATGCTTACGATTGTCTGGTGTGGCGTCAGGTTTTCTATGTGAATTTTATTTAATTTTTTTTATCTTGTTGGATTAAAACTGCTGATTTAACTTCAAAACAAACCTTTTTCAAACTTCATTCATATATATTTGTTTGTCTATTTATTTATTTATTTATTTGCCACACCTGCACTGATTCCTGTGCAGTTTGTGCATTGTGTGCACACGGGACAGTGAGCCTCATTATTTAGGCCACCTGCAAGGATAAAACAGTAATTTGAGGCTTTGGCATGAGACAAGCTGCTTGAGCATGCAATCTCCCCCTTGACCATCTGCTTTGACAGTTCAGTGACACTGGATCACGTTAAAGCTCTCCTCCCTTAGCCGAGCAATTAGATTGGGCCCTGATGCAGGTGGGAGGATGCAGTCAGTTTTCAAAACAAAACCGGATGTTAATTTGTTCGCTTGTGATACACTTTTGTTCCATCTCCAGTCTCCATTTGCAGCCATTTCTTTTACTTCTGTTCATGGGAATTGCAACATAACTTTCTGTCAGTTCAGCATGGTTTCAACCACATTTACCGTGAGGATTTTTTTTTTCAACTGTTCTCACTTCACATATGTGTTGTCAAAGAAAAATCCTAAAAAAAAAAATCCAGGAAGTGTCAAGCTGGTGAACATGCCACGCTGCTTTTCCTCTACCTTACAGGCAACCCTTAAGAGGACTGTCACCAGGAACACATGTGTAGCTGCAGCTTGATGTTCAAATCACGCGGAGTCCAAACATTATACTAATAACGATCAACAAATATATGATCCGGTTTTCGAGTAACCTTGAAGTGAACTGTAATCAATGAATGTATAGTTTTTGGGGCGGCGTGACAGGAGTGATGCAAAGGCAAATGGAAACATACAACGGAGGGTCAAGTGCTTCAAATATAAAGCAGCAACTTCCAACAGAATTTGCACAGAACTTAATCTCGAGGCCAAGACGTTTCACACAAGCAGCACGGGAGCTTTAGCACCCTCAGCAGCCCACTCGGTGCACTGGCAAGAAGAAATGCGACAGTTCACCATGATGTGTGTGTTTAACGAGCAACGAGGTCACTCTGAGGTTTCATCAAGACCCGTGTGTTGTTACGCGAATAGAACGACAGTATAAAAAGGGACAACTACACCTAAAAATAATGCACCGAACCAAAAAAACCCCACAGTGGCTGAAAAGCCTTCATGACTTTACTTCTTTAATAACTATGATGAACACTTCTTAATATGTAAAAGGGAGTTAAAAGTTTTTATTGAGGAATTTCTTTCCTGTAACAAATGTGCATGAGGTTTCAACGTGACCATGAGACTTTGAAAAGTATGCGTCTAAAACAAGAGTGTTTATTTTTGTGCGTCATACATGTTTGCGCCATAGTCTTTCTGTGTGGCTGACAGGCTTTTAACATGATGGATCCACCAACAAAGCCAAGTGAGATAAATTGGCCAAGACCAGGTGCAGAGAATGTTTGAATAACTACCTAAAGGAGGCCTCTAGCCATGGCACTCCCCCACCCAACCTCTGCCATTCTCCCACCTATTTTATCACCCTATGCTGTTATTTATTTCGACTTTGACCTATCTCACCCTGTAATGTCTGTGCAGCCTTCGCCAACGAGATTTTAAGTCTAACGCTTGTGACGAATAACAGACGCCATACATTTTGTTGCCATTTATGGAGGAGGTTTCCACGGTCCAGGCGATATCGTGTGTTTTAAACAGTCTTATCCGCAGTGCAGTTGACAGAAAGGGAAAGTTTGAAACCTGTGGTGATAAAGAGTCTGCAGATAGACACTGTACTTTGTTGACTCTGTTGAAAGTTCAACCAGAATATCGGTGCAGGGCTGGTGACGCAGTACACTTTTATTACGTAGTAATAACCCATCAACGTGACGTGAGAGCGATACCCACTTTGTGGCCCAAGACAAAAGCATCAAAATACAATTCTGTTGAATGTCGCTGGGTCTTATTGGGGTGAACTCGCTGCACATCATAATCATTCTGGGCTTTATGATTGGATACTGATTAAACCCCAGTAAAAAAATCCAATAATAGATCTACAAATAAAAATACTTTTTTTTTTCCAAAGAAAAAATTAGGCATAATCTGTTAATTGCCAAAATTTCATGCGGGAGAAATGTTTACCTTGCCTGTTGAGTTGTCAGATGACTGCATTTACTGTCGTTTTATTGCAAGATCTCAGTTCCTCCCATTGTTGCATTATGCTGTCTTATTTTGTCTCACTGGTTCCTGTTTTTTTTTTCTATGTTTTTGCTCATTTATTTTTCCTTGTTTTAGCTTTTTGTGAGTGTGTTTTGAACCAAACACGTACAAAAACACTGAAAGTTCCCAACAGTGCTGAGCATCATCATTTAGGCATGACTCCCCACATCACAGACAGAAAGTGTTGTCTTCATAAGTTGAATAAAGACCATTCAAAAATGACATTTAGCTTTGTTTTGTGAACCTTTGTACTATCTTTTTTTAATCTGTCTTCTTGACTATAAATGGTATAAAAGATTAAAATTTTTTTTTAAAGATTATAGGTTCTAAATCAGCAGATGAATTTTTTTTTCTCTCACTCACTGGAGAACCTCTGATGTGTACTTTGATCCCATTGCAAAGTAAATAAACTAAGTAATCGCCAGCATTTTTGGTGCAACATAATTCACTCCACTTGATTCCCGCTGTCTGATAAGGTAACTTCATTGCAATGTAGTCGCCAGTGATTACAGGAAACAATTCAGTTTTGATGTCCATGGTTTTTCCACTTTTTTTCCCCCTCCCGTGTGTTTTCTTTTCCAGTGGGGTCAGAAAGAAAGGAGCGCTGCGAGGTGACTGGTGGCACACTGTTGGTGAGTGGCAGATTACCCGCTCCTTACCAGTGACCCGTTTAATAAGGTCAGTCACTTGACAGCAACAAAATAAGACGGTGAGCATGTTGGCCACTGCTGGGGGCACTGGTCAAGAGTTTGGGGTGAAATAAAACTCACAAAATACTCAAATTGGCATGGAAAAAAACCCGGAAACGGTCGAAAAACAATCAACAATGTAATTATTTTTTTGTATCATATAATAAGGGGCTTGAGAGGACAAGTTTGGTTATTTTTTTTTATTTAAAAAAGCATTTATTGCTTTTTGGGGGGGGGTTCAGTCTTTGTGCATGATCATGTTGATACTCGCACCCTCCGTCTCTTTGTCAGCCTCTCTCAAGGTTACTCCAGTTCATTGGGAGTGTCTTCGCGCGTCACGTGACCGTGATGCAAAGTTACTCGGTGTCAGAGCGCTGCTGGGCTGCAGGATGGCGTGATGTGGCCGCCACATTTACCATTCATCAATATTGTTAGAAAAGATTGTGCCGTGTTCTTTTTGAACAAAATATTTCTGCAACGGTTGTTGTGAGCTCGCAGTCACCCACGTGATCACAACCGAAGACAGCGCAAATGTCTAAAGCTATATGAAGGATTTCGAGACGCAATTTGGGGGAACGTTCACACTGTTTAACAATAAATGTCAAAAAGAAAGCGGATACCGGTGTTGTGCGTTTGGGTGAGGAAAAAACAATGTTGTTTCGCAATAACCTTGGCGTGGATCGGCGCCTCCGTCCGACCTTACGAGCCCCTAATATTCAGCAAGGGTGTCTGCTATGGCGCAGCCGCCAACTGGGTGAGGGTGGAAAAGCCGCCAGGAGGAAGGATGCTTCGCTAGGCTGTCGGGTGGGGGGGCGGGAGGGTTGGTGGGGAGTCTGTTTCTTCGGACAACCCGTTCAATTTTGTTTTTCTTTCTTTCCGGCGAAAATCTGCACAGTGAAAGCCGCTGGACACCGCCGGCCCCTGTCCGGCAGCTCCCCCACTGTGGTCCGTCTCAGATATATTGTCGCCCCCCTCCCCACCTCCCCCTCCCTCCTTAATCTGCCAGATTGTCGGCGACTTGCTGCAGTCGATGCTGCAGTTCTGAGCCGCTCCTGCACCTCTCCGAGCTGACTCAATGAGAAAGACATGCTCGCATTCGTGTTGGTTTCTGGCTCGCTCTGGATCATATTAGGTGAGTTTTCGACGCTGCGTCTACATTTTCCCCCCCATTCATTTTCACCGCGTTTCCGCGTCGCCGGGGCTGAGGCCAGGGACGGTGCACCTGTCTCACACGGGCTGAGGCACATTGTGTCTCATTCATTGCCGGCTTTTTTTCTTCTTCTTGGTTTCGCCGCGCGCTGCAACCGTCCCCTGCTTTCCGCGGAAAGACGCTCAGTCGAGCCCCTTTTCCGCCTTCGGCTGCCGCATCTGGCGCCTCGCCCGCACAACACTGACGCCGGTGACATTTTTAGCTTTTTTTGCTGGGACTACACGTGCAGGCCCGTTGAACCTCAATGCGAGCGTCTTCCTGTGACAGCATCCGTCCGAAACCACAATGAATCGCTCCCCCCCTTGATCATAAGATCAACGGGGGAAACGTCGAAGGATGCTCGGATGCTTGTTAGAGTTACATTTTAATCAGACGTGCGTGGGGTGGATAAAGTGCCATCCGGATGGCATCCATGCGGTTATTCTGGAAATGGGTGACTCGGGTTATTTTTTTCTCGTGGAAGTATGTGTTTTACTATGAAATCAACCTATAATTAAAGGCCTATCTGTAGTTTTTCAGCCAAAGGGGGTGAAACGTGGGCATTTAAGGGCCGTCCAGATGCTAAGGTCGTGTGACATTGTGCGTAAAAACCGGACACACGTCATTTCAAACGATTATTCCCCTTCTCGTCCCCGCCTGTGTTTGAAATACTCGATATTTTACGTTGCGTTTCGACTTAAACCGGACAGCGGAGCCAGCCTCTCCCTGTCTTTTTATATAGAAATGCACATGTTCGGTGGCCGGGATGCCGGTTGTGAAAGTCAGCATTTTGCCTGCGATGTCCTCCGCCATGTCTCAGAGATGGAGGGAGGGAGGATGAGGAGGATGAGGGAGGATGACGCGCGTCAAAACGCCGCAGCTGATTGGACGGAGCTGTCCAGGAGCGAGCGGTGCTGAAAGTCATGCGGCCTACCGGCAAACCGGAGCGAGCGAGCGCAGCATGCTTCCGGGGGGGGGGGGGGGGGGGGGGGGGGGGGGGGGGGGGGGGGGGGGGGGGGGGGGG
>JASSRZ010000006.1:11081044-11093119 GCA_032164315.1 Malacoctenus gilli
ACACACACACACACACACACACACACACACACACACACACACACACACACACACACACACACACACACACTCTCAAGTGGCAGTGGAGAGAGTGCGGTTGCTGAGCGGTCAGTGCTGGCTGATGTCAGACTCACTGCAGTCTAGGAAACAAGATTGCTTTCTTTTGACCTTTGCTCCTGGGTTGCTTTCAGGTTTCTGTTGAGCTTGATGATGGCCCATCAGATAAATTGAAACAAGGAGACAATCACAGGTTGAAACAAAGTGCTCGCCCACTGCCACAATTGTGACAAAGACCTGCAGACAGGAATGCCATCTAAACATCTTGTTCGTAGTGCTGCATTTAGTGCTGAGATGGATTCTATTTGATTGTAACTGTGTCATCTGATATAACGTCAAGTAGCAATCTCAGTTTATAAAAATGCATTTCAAGCTATTTACGTTAGGCCGAAGAGTTGCCAATTGATGTTTCATTTTTTAGTTCTGTCTTGCTTGACCACTTGCTTACTTTCCCTCAGACAGCCTGAAGTCAGCTGGAACTTGTCACAAAACCAAAAACAATGCATTTATCTTTGGGCATATTTAAAGGAGAGTCAGCATTTGGCAAACTTTGTATCGGTAGACTCTTTGTTTCTTTGCACTTTGCGCCTTTGTTTAAATCGACCCGTTGTACATTTTAAATTAGTTTACAAAACTAGAAACAAGAAGAGGAAGGAGCTCGAGGGAGAAACAAACAAAAAGAGCAGGATTACAAAACAACACACACACACAAATCCCACTGTCACTGTCTTATCACAATGTGCTCTGGCTGTCAGCAGTCCAGCCTCACTGCCGTTGCTGCCTCTGTACTGTCCAGCACACACAGTGTTCCTGCGATCACCTGATAGTCTCATGTTGTTGTGTGAATTTAGTTCACCGCTATTCTTAGACCCCGCTTTGGCTGAGAGAGGAGAGGAGAGGCGAGAAGCATAGAAAGAGAGAGGGAATGAGGGAGAGGGCTGGAAAAGACTGGCAGACTCGCAACGATGCCCAGGTAGGAGTTGGTAATATTTAACCTGGCTTTCGTGCATGCGAGCAGACACGGCAGTGTTGGTCAGAGGAGGCTGGAGAACAATGCATGCACTATTTTGATTTCTCCATTCTGCTCGTGTTGGCCCGTTAAACTAGCCAGCTGGACAGCACAAGTAGTTTGTTGTTGTTTTTTTGCCATAATGCTGATGATCAAGATTGAGTCTATCAGTTGCAGTCATGTTCTATGATGTGGATTGTTGCAGTTTCAGGTCAAGCTTATCTTTTGTTCGGCAGATATATCTGTTCAGGTGGAGTTTTTGGTGAAAAAGTTCCAGTTTTGCATTTCTGTGATGACACATTTGATAACTTGATGAACAATTGCATTCATCATGCAAATATGTTAGGATCCTTACTGTTCTCCACCTGGACGGAAAGCGCTTCCCGCCATTTGTTTCCAATGGCTTTCCTTGTCAGTATCAACAGGTTGAAGAATTATTTAGGTCCTTTTTTACCTGTGTTTTTGAATTTTGGTTGTTCCCTTCGATCCGAGACTACTGAAGTCACCAGAGTACAAGTATGTAACAGTCGTGAAGTCATGTGCTGCTTTTATGAATGACTCCCCTCTCTCCTCTGACAGCGCTGTGACTGTCACAAGCTCACTGATGGGGTACTTCCTCCTTTGCTCTCAGACTGCCTTTTCT
The DNA here is from genome assembly GCA_032164315.1 of Malacoctenus gilli. Taxonomy (NCBI): domain Eukaryota; kingdom Metazoa; phylum Chordata; class Actinopteri; order Blenniiformes; family Labrisomidae; genus Malacoctenus; species Malacoctenus gilli. Next base: position 11,082,754 of record JASSRZ010000006.1, read on the forward strand.
TTCTCTCTGGTGTTTATCTGACTCCGTCAGATGTTTTTGTCTTTGTGGTCTCAGTGACCTGAAAAAATGAATTTTTTCTCACCATTGTTTTTGACTGACATTTTCACCTCTTATTCTTAGAGATTTGCTCTATTTTGTCTTCCATGGAAATATAACCTTTCCCCCTTTTATTTTTGTTTCCACTAGGTTGAGTTAATATCCTTTTCCCTTACATTGTATTATCTTACTGATGCATGAACTTGGTGTCCAACTTTTCCATACCGTTTGGGATGTGATGTTTTGCAAAAAAAAAATAAAAAAAATACAACGTTATTTCCTGCTGCACTCATTTTGTAAGAGCAAATGTAAAGCCTCAGCACATGACTCCTTCCCCCTCCACTTCCCTGCAGCAAGCATTTTTGCCGTCGAGAATGCTGGTCTTGCACCAGTGTTTGGTAAACAAAAGCTCACATGCATGGAAATGATGCACAGCGGCCCTCTTAAGTACTGCCACTGCCATTCCCTGGCCTGTCTGACCCGCTGAACACCTTTTGAAGGGCTGCTTTTGAATGAGCGCTTGTGTGTTTGACTGGCAAGTCAAAAGGACTCAACTGTTCCTTTTCCATACCTCCCCTAAAACCCGTTTACAATAAACACTTGTGTTAAGGGATGCCCCGACTGGCTAATAAATGGCTATATTTAGATTTAGCTCTGTGTCCATCTGCTCGACCCATCTCTCTGTCAGATCAGACAGAAATCCTCGACCGTCACTCTGTCTGTCCAATCTCCTGTCGTCTTTATAGCTCCCTCTAAATCACCCAGGGGACTGAGTTTCACTGAAAGCACAGGGGACCAAACAGAATGCAGCAGAGGCCTGGCAGTCACACACAGTGGGGTCCAAACCTTCAATAGCATTCTTCACAAAATTTACCTGAGATGCCCGGCAATATCAAATGAGTTGAATGAAGGCATGGGTTTCTTGGCAACAGCCCGAGTGACTATGTGTAGCCAAAACAGCTTAGCCCTTACCTAACTGTTGTCATGTGTCTGTTTACCAGAACAAGTGCACAAACATCATTACATTAGTGAAATCACATTAGTGTATGGACAGATGTAAATAGATGCAGCATCCTTTCAGTTGCAGAATTAAACTGTTATTATGAGCTTTTAGCATTTTTATGATAAGAATTTATTATAAGCTTGGAAACGATCGATGGTGTCAATGATGTCACTAACTATTCTTACTTCAGTAACCTGAGGCTCCTCGCTACTCTAAATTACATTTACTCTGTGAGCATTTTGAGTGGCTGTGTGTTATCTCAGTACTGTGTGTAACTGTAAATCCGATGAGTAATATTTTGTCATGGCATGGTTGGTGGCTCCCCACTGGTTGGTATATGAGTGATGAATGGCAGCTATGGCATTGGGTCTGCTGGCTCTGCCATGTCCCCCGGGATGGATGACAGCTTTAACAGTTCATCACAAGCCTACGTATTTAGGTTGTCCGCTGTTAAAGAGGTCTGGCGGATATCTTTGAAAATGGCTACTTTTGGAACTCCACCATAACAATGTAACATTGTGGCATGACAGCTGTCAAGGATCATTTTGGCTGGGCAGTTGTCTGTTTATTGTGAAAAAACAAGAAGTTTCTCATGGATCTGCAAAGGAAACTTCACAAATCAGGCCAACAACGATTCAAGATATAAACAACTTGTTTAAGTTTTTATTGAATGCTGCTTTATTCGTTCACTTTTGCTAATGTCATTTTTTTTTCTCCCTCTCACCCTCTTACGCCCTTCTTTCCGTCTTCATCACTTTGACTTTTCTGTCTCCATTCTCTCTCTTTCCACCTAATTTTTCCTCTGTCCATCCTTCCCACTATTTAGCTGGCCACTTCCCCAGCTGGAGCCAAGTCAGATCAGGCTGATCGTGTACCAGGACTGTGAGAGGCGCGGCAGAAATGTCCTGTTTGACTCCAATGCCAAAAAGAGGGGCACGGAGGAAACCCCGAATACAGTGAGTCTCCTGTTCGTTGTCCATATATGTGCAGATGGAAAACTGTACCAAAAAAAAAAAAGATGTGAAATTGTTTTGCAGAACATTGATAAATGCCAAATTCCTTAACAACCACTGTTGTGTTTTCTGTGCTTACTGTTGTTTATTGTTAAAGGCCGTTGTCAGATTTACCTTCAACTGTGTCCCAGTTTGTTTAATTTAAACTCAAACAACAAATAAAAGTTCTGAATTCTTACATTTACAGCCTGATGATGTGCAAAGACTTTTGGAGCTCACAGTTCATCACCGACACCTAAACCAACAGGGCCAAGTCACACAGACGTAACATACACTATGTCATGTGCCTCATTCATGACGTTCAAAGGACACACAGGCCACACGTAGCCCTGTTAGAACCCTCATTGACCCGAGATGGAGATCAAGAGTTTAAGGCATGGGGTGTTTAGGGTTGAACTGTGAACAGGTCCTGCGTGAATGTTTGTTGTGTGTATAGTTGAGGCTTATCTTTTCTTTTACCTAAAGGCTTTGCTTTGTACAGTGCCCTAATATTGGTCTCACTCATCTCCCTCAAGCAAAGATTGAAAATTGTGTTTGAATATCTGGTTGTTTTTGCTGGTGAGTTTTATTAGTTTTTAGAAAATCCTTGCTATCTGACAATTATCTTTGGGATTTGTCTTTTTATCATCAAGTTCCAATGATATCATTAAGGCTGTTATTTTCGCATTATTGTCATCTTTTGTGAATTGGCTGGTTTGTTGAGTGCGTAGGAGACAGTTAATTGTCAGCGCATCCTCAGTCGCCAGTCAGACACGAAGATAGAATGATTCATTACACTGTTGAACACTTCTTTGATATGTACAACAGGAACTTCTGAGCAAGTTGATGATCTTAGTTGACTTCTCGCTTTGGGTGTGTGGCCTATCCTGTGCCGTACCTGCCAGCTTTCTTAACCTCACGGATGAAAAGGGACAAATTTTCATAAGAAATCTGAATACCCTGCTAAACGTTTGAATGCTGCTGCATGTACCCGTGTGATGCAGACCGGTTTGTTCTGGTGCTCTTATCTCCAATAATAATAGCCTCAGCTGACAGCCCGGGTGTAAGCAGCATTCTTTCATCCTCACATGACAGCTGTGTCATTCACTGTTTGCGTTTCCTTTTCTCTGTCTTGGCTGTATTCTTCCATCTTTGGTTTGGTCTTATCTTATCTCTACGTGTGTATCATTCATTTGTGTGCCCTTCTTTATGGCCTTTTTAGACTGTTCTCTTTTCAAATATAGTTGTCATTTAGTCATCATTTATAAATCTTTTACCCAACCAAAATCTTTCTTGATATTATTTGACTTCACTTATTTTGACCATGTCCCCTCTCCTTTGCCCAAGCCTTATCATCATGTGCTCCTCTTCCACTAATTTGCGCAACTTGCCCTTCTCATTCCTTTTGACTTTTTAAAGAACAGCACTCGGTTGACACTGAAACAACATGTAGGTTCACAAAATTGAATGCTCTGACATGTCCTTTTCACACAGTGACTAAATACTATACAGGGAAATTCAGCAGGCATTAACTACTCTGTGTATTTAAGTGTTGCCTGGCCCGATGTCAATGTATTTGGTGCATTCTGCATTGTTCGGGCTTTGCCAGCCACTGTGTGACTTTTATCACATGATGAATATTTTTGTCCAGTCAGAAGTTTATTTTGGCTAAATCAACAGGGATAGAGGGAAGGAGGAATAGAAAAACAAGGGGGCAAGCAAAAATATACAAGGAGAGATGCAGGTCTGAGCTCATTTTGGGAGCAACACAGGCTACAAAAACTGGTCCTTTTAGAGAAGTGAGTGGTTTAAAGAGAAGAAAGCAGGCTGCGGGAATGTGTAGTGGAAGGGGAGAGAGCGCGAGTGAGAGGTAGAGGGAGGGAATGATTGCAGTGCAGCTCAGTCACGAGTTCTCCAAAGAGTCATATGACTGGCAGTCACATGCTGCTGGACTCGGTGTACATACCTCACACTGCAGTGCAGCGGACACACACAAAACACACCCATGAGCGTACGTACTGAAACGTAGCTCAGACAGATTCAAAGCACGTGTATGTACATCCTGCAAAATCCTGTAGATTTAAGAAAATCAGAATAGATGCAAAATACACACAGTGGTCTATATTTAAGTTTCTATGTGTGTGTTTTTGTTCAGAAGCAGTAAACTTAGAGTAGACAGCAATCTTACTGTCACTCCCCGTACGCTGAGAGCAACAGTGGTTTCAAGTGAGCTACTACCAGAGCCATACACACGCACGCACGCACACACACACACACATAGACAAAGACACACACAGACACACACAGACACACACTCACACACACACTCACACACACTCACACTCCCCTACCTCCCTCCCTCCCAAATGCATTCCTTTTGACTCTGCTGCCAAGTAAAGAAGGCACATGACACATGCTGATTGAGCTCACATTGCTTTTAGTTAGCTGTTTACACAAGTGCCGCAGGATTGTGTTTCTATGGTTTTTGACCTACACGGTGTGTCATCATTTGTGTTTATCCAAAAAAAAAAAAATCAAAAATATGGACTTTCTGGACACAAAATTGTCTCGGTAAAATTACACTCTTCTCCAAAAAAATGAAGACGAGCAAACATGTTTTGTTCTAAAATTCTGCTCACACTGACTGAATATTTCAGTACTCTAATGTCTTGTGTGGATTGTTGCCACATGAATTGACCTCAACTTTTATTGTTTCATGGATTACTACTACATTTTTTCCTCAAGGATAAGTAAATCACAACAAAATATCAGGCATGCATTTCATCAGCTGCATCTGGTTTGCGAAGGCCAAAACTGCACTAAAGATGTGACCGCAAGCAAAGCTGTAGAATGTAGACACTGTTAAATAAAAACAAGCAGAGATTGTGTTTTTGTTCTTCTTAAGGTGTCTGCACCAGGTGGCTCCAAATAAATACAATTTGTTTCCGTCACAGAGCACAGAGGGCCAGGTGAAGATGTTTGGGAAATGCTGCCAGCTACGTCCTACAGGAGGCAGCAGCAGTTCCCTAGACAGCTCATCATCCTGCGCATCCGAAACTAAGGAAACAAAAGAACAAGGCCTCCGCTTCCAGGTAACACGTGTGGACCAAATGAAAAGTTAGATCCCTCATTGTTTTTTATTGAATAAAAAGACATTAAAAGCCTTTTCTCCTCTTATCCCCAGAGTTCAAGGTGTTCGTCAGATGTTGTAATGCTGGGGGAGATGATGTTTGGCTCTGTGGCCATGAGCTACAAAGGCTCCACTCTTAAAATCCATCAGATCAAGTAAGAAGCAAAACAGATACAGGTTCCGTTTATTTTTCACAAAAAGTATCACAGGCAAAAGGAAAGTGTAAAGATGAAGAAGAGTAAGGTGCTGAGTGTGTGAATTGATGCGTAGATGACCAAGTCTCGACATGAAAGTCACACAATCGTGCGCGTGACCCGAACACATGCTGATAAATGTGATCTTTGTCTCTTCACTATCAGATCACCACCTCAGCTCATGCTGAGTAAGGTCTTCACTGCCAGGACGGGAGGCAGTGTGTATGGCAGCCTCAACACGTAAGCACTTGCATGTCGATACACATGCATGCAGAAAGGCGCACACACAATTTAGTTTGATTCCATAGGTATAATTTTTCTGAAGTCAACAGATGCATAAATGCTTTGATTTGAGTGGTTTTTTTCTCTTATTCATCTGTTTTTATTATGATTCACAGACCTCCCATCATTTTTGCTAGAATGTGTCCAACTGTTGTCTATTCAAACCTGTTCACTGCTCCAGGCTTTTGTCTATTTCATGAAGAAACAGAATCTAATGATCATCATAAACCTCATGTTTTTTATTGCTCAGTATCGGTTTCACTCTTCCCAGGTTACAAGACAGCCTGGAGTTTATTGGACAGGATAGCAACACGCTAAGACCTGAGCAAAACACTGGGCCAAACAGTCTCCTTGGGAACATAGGTAACCATAGCAACTCATAAAGAAACGAGTTGCTTGTTTTTGTCACTTCATTTCCAATAAGTATACATGTTCTTGATGCAAGTCATTTCTTGTTTCAAGGACTCATTCAACAGCATAAACAAGCTAAGTTCAGATCACATAAACTCATTAGAATTTCCTTTATGCCATTGTGAAGATCCGCCTCCTGTAAAGGATTGGATTTTTTTTTTTTTTTTTTAAATCTCCTCCTGATGTTACTTGTTGCTGCTGTGAATGAGACTCCACTATTAGTTGTCTGCACTGATAGAAAAATAGATTCAGGCTTTGAGAACCCATGAAATTAAACAGTTTTATCCATCAATGCAGACAACTGTTTGTCAAAATTCTATCATTTTGCGATTTTTCTGTCATCCTCACAGAACAACAAGGATGTCATTGTTTATGTGGGAGTGTAGAGATTAACAGTAACTTAAAGATTTTTTTTTTTTGCTAAATTATGACTGTTTATTGGTAATTTCTGGAGCCAGGTTTCTATACAGCTGTGCTTTCTGTGAGTGATCCCAACGTTTTCAACCCTCTGTCTGTCTGACTGGCCTGCAGATGATGTTGATAACTTTTGTTTCAGACTAAAAAAAAAAATCTCCTGTCACTAACGGGATGTTTGGACAACAGGAGGCAGCCATTGTTTCCTCCTTGCTTGTTCACTAATCATGGTTGACTTTTTTTTTGTCTCCTTCCCCCTCTTCCTCCCAATTTTCTTTTCCATGTTTTTTTTTATTTGTGCTGCGCAGGATTTTCTCAGCTCTGCAGCCCTCGACGGGCCTTCTCTGAACAGGGCCCTCTGCGCCTCATCAAGAGCGCGTCTTTCTTTTCATCAGGTTGGCGCTTAAAACTGGCCATGTGTGCCAGTCGCATGCGTGTGTGTAGGCTTTAGTTTGATTCATGGTTGTGCAGGACTTGACTTTCAGTGGCTGCATGCCTGAGTTGCACTCGAAGTGGTAGGAGTAGCCGTAGCATGCATTAAACACAGCATGTCTCCGAAGAACCTGAGTCGGATACGTTCTGCAGAAATTAGTTCACGATGTTTGAGAAAGAAATCCTTTGAAAACACAACGTCTTTTTTTTAAGGAGTTTATTTTGGAAAATTTGGATTGACATGCAGGTGGTATCGATTACCTGGAAACATTTTTGTTTTTGTTTTTAATTTCCTACAGTTTTTTTCATTCTAAGATTTGCTGCTCCTTTCAGGCTTTGTCTAGTTTTTCTTGACAAATGATGCCCTAAAATTTACCCTAGATGGATAACTGGTGAATTCTGGCAAAGATATTATTTGCTTCATACATCTTTAATTTTTTGGTGTTCTGTTTAGTACCAGTGAACAGCCTCAGAGACACCTCGAAAACTATCTGTCAGTGGTATCTGACTCAGGTCTGCAGGTGTATTGTACACAGCAATGCATGGGGATGCACTGGTGTTGGCAGCTGTCGCACTAGACGTCGTTCAACTTTCCTTCTTCTCTTTGGGTCACTCACTCACTTTGGGTCACTAACTTTTTTGTGTCTGTGATACTTGGGCAATGCCATCAGGCTTTCTGTTATTGAATGTTTCAAGTTCAAGTTTTCCTTTCGGACATTTCAGAACCATTCGAGTAATCATGTGAAAACTGATGAGGAGTGTACTCACAAAGGAAGATCCCGCTTTCAAACCGTAAACAGCGAGTTAAATCCCTCCTCAAAGGCAGCATTGCAGTATTTTTGTAATATAAATATGACTTGATCTAATTCTACTTTCAATGTTAAATCTTACTCGTCCTGTCTAAGCACTGAAAGCCGTAGTATTTCAGCCTTAATCCCGTTCTGCTGAATGCAGGACATCACGGAGAGCCTCTAAGGGGGAATTCCCCAATGCGGTTCACTGTGACTGTGACCAGCAAAGGTCTGTGGCAATTGTATTCATACCTGAAATATAGCACTCACTGCATAGTTCTTGCAGAAAGTGTTGCTTGGAAGCTTGCCCATGTATCATTACTGTGAAGAATAGGACTAGGCCCTCTCACAATGTGCTTGGTGTCTTCTCTCCAGCAGTATTTCATTGATATAGTATGTGAGTTTTCTCTTGGGTATATTTGCTTGACGGTGTTGACGGTGATGTTTTTTTTTTTTAGGATTTCCATTGAAATATACTGAACAATAGCAACATTTTTTGATTCTGCTTCGTCAACAAAAAGACTCGAATTTCTTATATTCCACAGAACTAAGAAAAATGTTTTGTTACGCAACCTGAAGTAAGGATGATTTTCACACACTCGAGGAAAGATGTGTTTATATTAGTTTGACCTTTTGGGATATTTTTGATGTATCTTGTTCCAAGCAGCTGTCGGAACTTGTCACATTTTTTTAGGCTGAGTGTTTGTTGTGGTGGTTATTTTTTTTCCCTCAATCAGACGAGTCTCATTTCTCGCTCATGGTGCTGCAATCACCAAAATTTTCAAAGTGCAGTAAGTTTTACTCCAGCCTCGTAAATGCACCTCCCTAATTGAACGTTCTTAGTCCCAATCACCAGTTGTTTTTGGTCTCTTGTTTGCTCATCATAACATTCGACTCGATTGTTTTGAAACGGCTGAATTTCACATCTGAAGTGAAAGCGGTTTCCTTTGCAAACCCATAAAGTGCATCCTTCCATTGGCATGGTATATCGCTCCGTCAGATATGCAGTGATGAAATGGTCATGAAGAACATTGAATAACAGTCATTAAATGCCTCATCCAGAAGTACTCCACATTCAGATGCTGCCTCTGTGGTTTTCACACCTGCTTGCTGTGAGAAGCTCTGACATTTTTACTGTTTTGCTCCAAAGTGTTGACATAAGAGATTTGGAAACGCCAAAAACAAGCCTTGTGACATGTCGGCTGTGCGATTTGTTTTGGAACGTTATATCAAAATTGTTGCAGCTGTTGTAGATGGTGACAGTGAGTGACTCGTTGAGCAACAGCGTGTTACAGCAGTCGCACCTGTTTGCTTCGCCTGTAACACATCCTGTTGTGGAAAGTGCAAAACAAAGGGTGAACTAAAAGAACGCTAATCACTCAGCTTTTTCTCCGAGGAATTAAAGTCTATCTGAGTGTTTATTATTGGTTCCCTTCAGATTGACTTCTTACGATTTAAATGCAGCTTCCCAGAATTGAATTGAGTCCTTTTTTTGGGCTTACGGAGACTCTCTTGCTGTACCTCAGCGATAGTTTGTGATGATATGAAGCATATAGGACCATTAACTTCACTGTTTTAGAATGCAAATTTTGACTAATAGAAAAATAGCATCCCTATCATAGCTGAAAGTTCGTTATGCCAATAAAGTCACACCTGTTCTCACAAGTTGCTCTTGTCCGTTTGGACTGTTTCCCCTTCATCCCCTCCATGACGTTTTACTCACTTTTTCATCATTTAACTGGCTCCTTTCTTTCTTTCAACCCCCCCACCCCACTCCTTTCTCTAGGCCACAGTCACCCGATGGACATGCCTGGCCGAGGTCTGCACGACGAGAGGGACAGTGGCATCGCCAGGTCAGGTAGGTTAATGAGCCTAGGATTCAAAGCGTGGATTGACCTACACTGAGTGCAGCTTTCAGCACTAAAGCCAAGCTCTGAATCGTACCTACGTTTATTCTTGTCAAGCATAAAGAGGTCAAGAACATTGAGAGTCTGTCAGGCACTTTTGCTTGTTCACGTCGGATGCACTGCAGATGTTTTTGATCTTTTGCCTTTCTTTGTGTGATTCGCACAAGATACAAGTGATTCTTCCATGAGTGTTTTTTTTACATGCAAGTATCAGGCTGATTGACCCGCTTCAGAATTGTCATAGTGGGTTATTAGACTGAATAGTTACAAAAGAACCAGTAACTTCACTTCGTATTGCCTGTGCCTCATATTTACCAATGTGGTTGGCGTTCAAAGGTGAATGCGTTTTCCCGTTCGCTGAATTAAAAGGTTTTTCCTTTAAACATTGAACCCTTCTGAACAAAAGCTTGTGTTGTGGAAGAAATTATTGAGGTGTTTACACAGCCCTGTGGGCCTGGAAAACCTTGTCCTGTGGAAACTGACCTCTGCCCCCCCCCCCTTTCCACAAACACCACCCACCATGTCCCACTGGCATGACTGGTACGCGGAGAATTGTGCTTTCTGTTCAAACACGAGTCACATGTGGAGTATTAAATATAGCAGCTCTCAAACTTGCTTCTAGTAAATGAACTTCTAATTTAAGCCTTGTCCTCTCCACTTTCTCCACGTCCCCGCTGTGGTTGGGCAGGAGAGGGCTTCATCCACACACACACACACACACACACACACACACACACACACACACACACACACACACACACACACACACACACA
>JASSRZ010000006.1:11099530-11120517 GCA_032164315.1 Malacoctenus gilli
ACACGCACACACACTGAATGCCCCCCCCCCCCCGCAATGCATTTACTTCTCTGCCTCCAAAAGAACTGTGAATGAAAAGCTCCCTGCCAGCCTCTAACTGCCTATTGTTGCTGTAACAAAGCCCCGTCCAGCCACAAAAACTGGACATATATGAACTGGTAGCAAGGCCTTCATTAAAGACATCACAAGAATATTCAGTTCGGCAAATTTTTACATGCTGAACTTGATCTTTGACCAAGTTGACCTCTGAGATAAGGAAATCTTTCATTTTTGTGTGTTGATCGCTCAATAAGAGGACAGAGTTTGAGTGACTGCGATCCTCATTGTGTGTTTCATGGATTGGTTTATGGTAAATAACATTATTTCAGTTTAGACTCATTTTTGTGGTAACAATTTTTTTTGTAAGTTTTCGTTCTTTCTCTTTTTCTGTGACCATAAAGCTGTTGCTTGTTTACACAGTGACATAATGTGTAGGCATGATAAGTACAGGCAAAGGCTGAATTTGAAGGGGCAGTTTTTGTTTCATGGCTTTACCGTACCTACCGGGTCCCCTTTTGAATCCGTCACCTTCATTTCCTGGTTTTGCGTGGCTCTTAGTTTGAATCATTGCCTTTGATCATCGTTGGTGATAAGAATTCATGCAACGACGTGTACATCTTACTGACTCATGTAGGGCATCAGGTTTCTTTAGAAACCAGTGTTGTATCATGTTGTGTGATGAGGTGTCTCGTCGGTGTTCTTGTGACCGATGGTTTTGGTGACTGCGGCAGTCAGGACTGTGGTCTGGCACGTGATTGAACTCTACGAGTGTCGTTGAGTCACAAGACAGGAAGGGAAGTAGACACTTGTGGTCAAAGTTGAGAAGTGAATCACGCATGTCTTTGCATGTGTAACAGAGTGAGTCTTTTGTGTGTGTGTGTGCGACTCAAGAGGAAGTACAACTGTGGACAATGTTCTTTCCCTCTCTGACAAAACTCTGCCTGATATTTCAGATTCCTCCCTGCGTTATTGACAGCCATCCTGACCAATCATCTGGCCTGGGTTCCCACCGTCATGCCCAACGGGCAACCTCCAATCAAAATCTTCCTCGAGAAGCACTCGTCTCAAAGTGTTGACATGCTGGCAAAGACACATCCTTACAACCCCCTCTGGGCACAGTTAGGTGAGAGTCCAACACACTCCAGTAACAAGAGATGTTAGATGTACCATTTTGTCAAGTAGCTTGATGTAAAGAAAGTACAATACAACAGCTTAAGTACTCGGCTTTGGTTAAAGCATGCCAATGTTCATAATCGCTGCAGAATGACAGGTCATGACTTGCCTTTTTTCAGTACAAAAAGTCTTTCCTCTGTCTCTGTATATGAGCTTCTAAATTTTATAGGTGGGATCATATGTTTTTTAGTTTTCAATCATGTTTGAGGCACATTTATAGCAACAGCATCTTAAAGATTTGAATACTATACTGTTTAACTACCCTTCGGGATCAGTAGTTCATGGAAAGGTAAACATCAGGTTGTTTGCGCGAGGAGCACGGGACACTATCTAAAAAAAAAACATTTCCGTGCTGATGTGTGAACACTTGCGCATGATTTGTGGGAGCGTATAGGAAAGTGATATCCTCATGAATAAAATGTAAAAAGAAATGTCTTGCAGAGTGTTTTCAGCTCTCAACACTTTCACCTCAACTGACATGGAAAAACACTTGTAAAGTGGATTCATCATGACACCTAGTGTTCACAAATGAGAACTGCAGATCAGGGACAGCTATATGAACTCAATAAATACAAACTCTAACTTACACAGACCTTTGTAAACATTTGTGCATAATTTGACTGGATCTGAATCTGAAAAGCATCAGACTTCAAAGACGATGATCTTTTTTTTTTCTCCTGTTGTGTTTTTTTTTCTATTTTTCAAATCAAAAACAGGAGACCTATATGGGGCCATCGGGTCACCTGTGCGGCTGTCCCGGACGGTGGTGGTTGGACGCAGACAGGAGCTGGTTCAGAGACTCCTCTATGTCCTCACCTACTTCATCCGCTGCTCGGAGCTTCTGGAGACCCACATGCTGGACAGCGCAGAGGATGAGGCCATCGTCATGCCCGGTTCCCTCATCACCACTTCGCTGAGGAAGGGAGAGGTGGAGGAGTCGGACTATGTTCTGGTTACTGTCCATAAACCCAGCGGAGACTACCTGTCTCAGGGGGCCCAGAGCCAGCAGACCGAGGCTGAAGACAGCAGCTACCCGTCCGACAACAGCCTCCAGAGCAGCACATACACAGATAATGAGGTGGAGCACAGCTCAGGGAATGCACCCAAGGAGGAGGACGAGGACGAAGAAGATGAGGAAGATGAGGATAGCAGTGAGAGTCAAGGGTCCAGGAGCAGTGTACTTCAGTCGGATCAGGGCCAAGGAACGATACCTGTTGCCAGTTCTGCTGAAGTAACTGAGAGGGGGACTGGGGAGCTGCACAAGGAGTCCAGCAGCCCGCTGGCCACAGAAACCCGGCTGGAGACAGTGCTACGTGTTGGCTCGGCCTCCCCCAGGGAACAGGTCTGTGTGCTGGATACGGATAGCCCGGGATCCATACCCACAACTCTAGCATCAAGTCCCTCCCTGAGTCCCGTCAGCGCACACGGTAAAAGCTCTGGCGCGGAGGCTTGGACTGATCCAGAAACAGCAGAACAGCCCAGCAAGGTGATGGCTGCTCGGCCTTTGGGGATCACTCCGGAAAAGAAACCCCCAGATAAGAGTGTGGCTGCTGCTGTGCCAGTGCCGGGGATTTCAGGAAACCCAGTGACGGACCCCATGGCTTTGACGCTGACTGAGGAGGGACAGCCGGCAACGAAAGTCACCTTCCTGATTGGAGATTCCATGTCCCCCGAATCGGACACGGAAAGCAGGGGAAGGAAGGTGGAGGAGGAATTCAAAAAGCACAAGAAACATCTCAAGGACAATAAACCACTTCATCTGCCGCTGTTTCATCAGCAAGGGCAACATTATCAACAGCAGCCGCAGCAGCTGCAGAGAGGAGCTGATTCAAAGACCAGCAGCATCAGTGCATTAGAGGACCAAAGCAAACAGACCAAGGTTACTTCGGCTCTGCAGCGGGTATCCAGTAAGATGCCCCAGTGGAGTCTGAATTGTGTTGACCATTTTGACGAGTATTTTAGCCAGGAGAACCCTGTGGAGACCCGGACTATTGACGATGTGGCCAAACAGCAGGAGGCCAGGAGACACAAAGACGTGCCGGGCCCATCGTGGGTCCCCGCGCACGAGGACTTTGAAGATCCTAACTTTCGCAGCTCGGGCAGGAGCCAGAGCTTGGGACTTTGTTTAGGTTCAGGTAGTGTCGAGTCTGGGTCCAGCAGGAAGGGGGACACTTTGTCGGGTGTTCAGAGGAGGTGCAGGTGCGGCGCCACAGACCTGCCGGACACCTGCCGCTGCAGAACCTTTCCTGCTGAGCAGGACAAAACTCCCGTCCTGTCAGTCCTCATTCCTCAGGAGGGAAGCAGCAGCAGCAGCACCAAAGAGGACCAAAAAGGCAAGATGGTGCCTGTCAGCGACTGGGAAATACCCAGGAACGAGAGCTCCGACAGCGCGCTGGGAGATAGCGAGAGCGAGGAGACTGAAGACTGGCAGGAGGAAGTTCTCGTGCCCTTCCCTGGGTGAGTAAATGAAGCGTGATTCTTGTGTTGCCAAAATTTTGGTTGCAGCCGCTGATCAGTTCGAGATGAGCCATTGTGTTATATGAAAACGCTCATATGTTGCTGATCGACAGGTCAAAGTTGGTGGAGAACTACTCAAAGCCAAGCATCGCAAACTTCGGCCGGTCGCTCTTTGGAGGCTACTGCCCCACCTACGTGCCAGACTTTGTACTGCATGGGATGCCCAGTGATGACAAGCTGCGACAGAGCCTCATGACTGAATTAACCCATGCTGTTCAGGTAAAGGAAAGTTTTCATCTGAATTTGACGACATAACTTTCTCACAGTTTTCTATATTTTTGCAACAGTTGAAATTGTTCAAATATTGTTGTGAACACAAATGAATTGGATATTTTACAAGGATTCTCTATTTGTTTAGTGTTTTATTTTTCCATTGCACATGTGCTGGGCAATTGGTCATTTACCCTGCTGTTGCTATCTTTTTCAGCATCCTGTGTTGGATGAGCCCATCGCTGAGGCCGTCTGCATTATAGCAGACACAGACAAGTGGACCGTGCAGGTAGCCAGCAGTCAGAGACGAGCGACAGATGTCAACAAGCTTGGAAAAGAAGTCCTGGTGTCCAGTCTAGTTTCCAGTTTACTCCAGTCAACTCACCAGCTTTACAAACTCAACCTTTCACCCAATTTTGTACGTTTCTACTTCTCTTTGTCTTTTTGTTATCGAGTGAAATCGCATCATTTCACAACAAACGGAAAATATTTCACTTGGCTGTTGTGTCTAACTAACCGCGCTCCACCGTCTCTCCTCTTCTTAGTGTATCATGCACCTTGAAGATCGTCTGCAGGAGATCTACTTTAAGAGCAAAATGCTCGCGGAGTATTTAAAGGGCCAGACAAGAGTTCATGTGAAAGAACTGGGAATGGTCTTGGGGTAAGCACAAAACTCTTACTAAGCTCATCGGTGTTGTCACACTGCTAAAAGGATACGATACAATCACTCAAAGGTTCACTGAGAAAAGTTGTGCTCCTGTTGCTTTAATGATTTTTCTCTTTTACTGCATTCATCAAATTTTAGGACCTTACTGGGATGTTTTTTAAAATGTAGAAAGAAGGTACAGACCGCAGAGATTAAGGAAAATAGAAATTGAGTCAAGAGGAGACATCGTTTGTATATGTTCTTGCGCTTCAAGGCTCAGTTTGATATAGATTGAGTCAGATGTGCCTGGAAAAAATGGAAAGTTTAATATTTATGCGCTATTTTTTTCCACCTGCTTGCAGGGATATATTAAGTAGATACCAGGAAATGCAGACGGAATTCACAACCCAAATGTGCAAACATGTCCAGTCAACTAATACTTGTGAATGCTGGTTAAAATTGAAAATAATGAGCGGTCTCAGCAGCTGGTATTCACTGTGATTCTACATCTTCATTTCCTGACGTTTGCCTTCTTTTTGGGTCGATTCAAGATGATTTCTTAACCTTTTCCCGTCTTGACCTTTGCAGAATCGAATCCAGCGACCTTCCTCTGTTGGCAGCGGTGGCCAGCACTCACTCCCCCTACGTTGCCCAGATCTTACTATGAGACTCCACTGACACTAAGGTCTCGGGCAGCTCGCCGCTCGAGACCTGTCCGACCCGCGTGACGCCACTCTGGCCCAGACCACCGGCTGTCGATGCTCCACAGCTGACCCCCTGACTTGCATTTGTGACACTCCGTGTGTGGCCAAAGAGTGATCGCTCGCGCTCGTCTTTTCTGGACCACAGTCACAGCTCGAGCCAATATTTTCTATCCTTGCTGCTGAGTTTGGAGCAATGTCGATGTTGCACCACAGGGTGGAGTCAGAGACCACAAACCCTCATAATGGAGCAACACTTGGTGGGAGACTGAAGCCCCTTTGGAAATGACCTTCTCCTGTTGTTCGAATGTTTCTTTGAAGAACTTTTGTTTTCGGACACACAAGCCAAAGACTTCATTGACTTTTTCCTGGGGAGAATGAAAGATTGAGACACCTACAGTATCATAACAATAGTTTTTATTTCTCAACTGCTTTTTTTCTGTACAATCTCAGACTCGATCACACAAAACAATGGACTACAAGTACAAAGGAAACAGAGAGACATTACATTTGGGTAAATATCACAAAGAACGATATCAATCTCTGCCAATTCAGTCATTTTGTTTATCGTCATGTAATTGTTTACAAGCCAAATTTTCGGGAGCTATTGCAACAAATCTAAACAGTTTAGTTTTACACAAATAAACAGTGCCCACCTGGTTGGGTTTTTTTTTTTTTTGGTCACATGAATTCTCCAACTCATCATTTGTAGTTTTACAACCAGTTTTTTAAATGGCTAAAAGTGGCATTGACATTCTTATCATAGGTACAGCACTACCTCAAATCTCCCTACGGGCAGTAGATGATGTACCCACACACATTTACAGCTGCCCCACAGAATAACCCTGAGGTAATCTTTCTACCATATTTTAATCAGAAGAATTTCAACTGTGCAGACTCTATGCTGTGTTCTTTTATAAAAAGAAAGGGAAAGCTGTTTGATTCCTGAGGATGATTGACGCACAATTTAAGGGGAAGAAAAACTTATTTTCGCGTCAGAATGTGATCACGGAGGGTCCCTTTATACTGTGGAGAAGCTAAAACATGCATTATCGACGTATATTTTACAACCAAAATGCTGAGATATTTTCACACTTTTATAGCTCCGCCACCTTTCTACAAATGTTTACGGCTTGGATGTTTGCTGCAGCGAGAGGAAGAGAGGAACACAGTAGGCCTTATAGTGGATGTGTATGTGTTGGCTCATGCTATTTTCAGGTATGTTTCAATGAGTTTAATTCAGACAAAACGCTCCAAATGCAGATCTGTAGGAAGACTGTTTGGGTTTTTTTTTTTTTTTTCATTGACATTGACAGATTTCTGATTTTGGTTGCTATGACATAAACAGGGTGCGATTTGATGAGAGTATAATTGAGGTTCAGTAGCGACAAAGGATTTGTCATCTTGAATGGGCAGAAAGTCAAGAAAAAGAAGTTCATACATTAATCCAAACACTTAACAATACACTAACTCATCATTACAGGTGTATGCTTACTATTGAGTGTAACTTGACATCAGAGCAGCAACTTTGTTATTCTTCAGTGTCAAATCCAAAACTTCAGAAAGTCTCATGTTTATTGTATCCGTCGGATCCGGGAATATTCTCGTTGGTCAGTTTCCAGGAGGCCTCTCTTTTGACCATTGCTTTGCCATTCAAATGAGTATCATGCACTTGTAATTTAACACCAGTCTCATTGTCTAATTTGAGAGAGCGCTTGGAAAAGATGACCATATTTGGAACTTCCAGACCAGATGACATGAGCTCATATGGCTTGACTGCATTTGCATATTTCTGTAGACCCAAATCGCACCCTGAATATAACCCAAGTCTTAAATAAGAAGTGGAATGAAAGCATCGCAGACTTTCATGTCAAGAGCTCATTTTGATGTTTCGAATGGATTTGTACATGCTTGTTACTGAATGAAAGGGTGAGGGTTTGGGATGCTCTGCTATATCAGCCTACATTTTGTAAAACCCAGCCATTATGTTTTAGAAGGTATAACTTTATATCTGCTTATTTCCCCCCCTTCTTTGTATATGATTAAATTATTTCTTAGCCCATGGTAAAGTGTAACGGTTTGTGTAAACTGTACATACTCATTTTTATTTCCATGTATTTGTACAGAATGTCTTTCAAGAACTGTCTCTTCAAATTATTTTTTTCCCAATTTTATGGGAACGTTGTGCAATAAAGATGCTGATGAAAATATAGATGTCATCAGGCATGTTCTGTTTAACATAACCAAAGAGAGAACGAAAAGAAGAGGATCCAGGGTTCCTTTTTTTGTTTTAATGATTGTCTTTTTTAATTGTCAAACCACTCGGTCTCGAATGAGTTGTCCCATGCAATAACCTCATTGGTAGTCAACTGACTGGGTGGCATCTATAAATAGGATCTTAAGAATAGCTCTCTTGTTTTTGATTGGTGGTATTTTGGCTTCCAGTGGTCACCATCTGGTCCACACATTTTTACCCCCTTTTTGAATTTACCACCCTGAAAAACTGTCCGTCACTCGCCCCGCCTGGAGGGCGGGGCAGGAAGGTAAGATGAACCGAGCGCTCACTCTCTCCCGCTCACCGCAGTTATGTAATAAAGCAAGGAGTGTCCTGGCTGGATCAAACACGGGGCCAGCGAATACGAATGTTTCCGCCCTGTCACAGCTTCAAAGTGAAACTTTCTCTTCATTTGAGCAGACTACTAAAAAATCAAAACTAAAAACAAGGTCTGTAAAATAAATGCTGTTCGAGTTCATTCATGTTCGAGTTTGAGATAAAGCTAAATTTAGTACTGTTGCGTAAATGTAAAAGTGCATTACGTTAATGTAAATTGTTTTGCTGTTAAACTAAAGCCCTGTTTGATATCAGCCGGTCTGACTTCAGTGTCAGAAGTCCGGGAGGATCTATGCTGCGTTTAGGTGCTCACTCTGGAGGTCTGACACTCCCGATGGCCAAATTAGTGAGTACGCCTGTCTTTGGCGGTGATTAAACAAATGAAAGATTGAAAACAAAATTAAAGTGCAAAAAAAATAGCCTCGAACTTAAAAACGTTTGCTATGGATAATGCATTCAAGGTTCCACAAGCGAGCGGAACATCATTGAAACACACAAAACAGTGACAAACGTATCATAATTACGGAATTACTGAAAGCAGAAAATGAACAAAATTCCAAAATAAGGCGAAAATAACTACTGACATATTACACATTCGTGAAGTTCGTGCCCCGCTATCCCTTCATCGCTTCCACGGCCGTGAGAACAGCAACATTTCCAATTCCGATAGCATGTGAAGGCAGCACCATCTCCGGGTAGACAGATGTCGTCAACTCTGCTCTCAGAACAGGAGGAGGGATCTAAATCTGAACTCCTGGATCGGACTGACGCCAGCTACCGAAGAGGATACCTCGTTTCCTCAAACATGCCCAGAAATCAGGACAAGACGTCGCTCTCATATGACTTTCTGTCACACGTCGATTGATTTTACGCTCTTTCGGACTCGCAGTAACTGCCGTGAAGCGAGTGAGAAGTCAAAGTTTTCCTCCTCCCCCTCCCCGTCTCCAACTCTCTCCTGGTGGAGAAGAAGAAGAAGAAGAAGAAGCAGCAGCAGCAGCAACAGCGGGAGCAGCAGGAGAAGAAGAAGGAGTTCCCGGGTCGGTCCGTTTGGAGTAAACTGCATCCATGCTTGGCTCGGCGGGGACGGGACCCGTGGGAATGTGAACTTATCAAGCCCCGGTCGGCGACCGAGCAGCGAAGGAGGGACGAGTAAGCGAAGCGGGGAGACGAAGGAACGAGTTGAGGGAAAGTCTCGAGGTGGATTAGAGCTGAAGTTATGAAAATGACGGGAGCCATGGAAACCTCTTTCAGAGTGGCATTGAAGAAGCCGCCGCCGCTGCGGACAGCAGAGGTAAACTCAGCCGCTCTTTAATTAGCACTGTCCTGCTAACACATTATCCCCAGTCAAACTTTCACCTGAGCTCAGCTGTCAGACGACTTTGACTCCACATTAGCGCTTCACAGCGCAACCACACGCTAATTAGAACACGTTGTACAGTCTGGCAGTAAAACAACACAACAACAGACTAAATTGTGCTACTTTTGGGAGTTTGGGTCTTATTATTCCAGATTGGGTACAGCAGTAAACCTGAATATGTGTATATGATGCCTCTTCTTGGTGGTCCATGAGAAACGGCATCATTTAGAGACCCCTCACCCCCTGTCAGCATGAATATCCTCCAGTCCCCATGATTAGGAGCGATGAATGGATAAAGTTTTCAGTACCAACTCTTCCTCTAACTGTCCGTCCACATGCAGATTTTGTTGGCAGAATACAAGATGAGTCATATGCCCAATGAATACACTGACATCTAAAGGATCAGCCCAGTGTCATGCCATAATTATGCTTCAAAACAAATTACCATCTGAAGAAATCCACAGAAGCAATTTCATTTATTTACACCTTTTATTTTTTTGGAAAATGAAGAATCTTCACTTCATAAACATCCTGAATGGTCAATTTGAAGCCTTGAACTGAAATGCAATTTTGGAAGTGCCCATAAAATTTTGACCAGTCTCAGACTGAGCGTTATTGTTTGAGAAGCACTCCTGAACAACAAGGTCCACTGCCCACCACAAACCAAAAATGACCTCAAACTCTATCCTACTTGATTATGTCAGAAAATTTTACTGCCTTTATGAATCAATTCTTCAGAGTCCCAAACTTACTGTATGTAAAACCCTGCCTTTCTTTTTTTTAAGCTCAGACTTGTTTGATGTACTTGAGGAGTTGAGTTCCAGTAAGAAACGTACAAATGTTGTTTGTCAAAAGTGTAAATGGGTTTAAAAGGTGCCAGTGTGGGAGTGCTTGAGACTTTAAAAAGAACTGTGGTCGTTCATAGCCGAGTGCAGACTCCTACAGGACTTTTCTTTGTACAAGAAGGGATTTAAGAGGAGAGCTGGTGTTTGGGAAAACCCTTTTTTTTTTTTTTTTTTTACTGCACTCCATCCTGCTCCCAGGCTTACTAAACAAAACATAACGTCACAGCTTCCCATCAGGCGGCTTATGCCCTAAAACCCACCAGATAGTTTGTGTAAACGTAAGCCTGAATGAAGCCAGTTAAATTTAATCATTGCTCCTTTCCCAGCCCTCCTTCTCCTCCTCCTCCTCCTCCTCCTCAGCAGCCTCCTCCCTGCATGAAGCTGTGGAAACACAGCTGGCTTGTCATTGCTTTAGTTACGCTTGCTGCCCAAAAATAGCGCGCGCCGTACTCCCTTCCATGTACAACTGCTGCTAATAGTTTCGAAGAGCAAGCAGTTTTTCAAAGCGCCATCAGAGTACAGAAAATGTTTTTTAGAAAAGCTGTCAGCTTTGCATGATGCTTTTGAAAAGGTCCCTTTTAAAGGCGCTGATCCTCTGTTTGTTTGTGGGTGTATGGGAGGTTGAAAGCCTCTTTCACACCTTCATAGAGGGCTTTTGTGCACTTTTGAACCAAACATAACAGCCATGTGTAGTCCACAACTATATGAGTATTTATCAGTGGTACCGTGGAACTGCAATTATTTGACAATATGTGTCCTGACTGCAAATCTTTCAGGAATATTTGATCTCTACATCCAAAACTCTAATCTTTTTATGACTGCAAGTGGTGACAAACAGAATGTAGACAGCCAATAAATCAATAAATGGCTTGATGTGTTACATTTTCTATGCGTCAGTGTCTACAATTATAAAACATCTCGCATGTGTCATCCTGGAACACACATTGGAAAACAATAGCAACAGTTTCTAACTGGCCTTATGTTCAGATAACTCCATTGTTGCGTTATTAATGATTCAATTAACACCTTTTTCAATTCTTGTTATGTGAGACAACTCTTGTTTGCTTCTCAAACTCTGTAATATGAGTGCTAATAAGAGTTGTTTGGTTCTCTTGAAAGGGACGACAGGGTGGGGTTTTTTTTTCTTGCGCACCAAGCTTCATTTTGGCCAGTCTGAAAGCCTGTTTGAACTGCGATGTGGACCGAACACTCGAGCTCTGTTCCTCCTGAAAACATGGATCACAGCTCACTCTCATGTGAAGCCTGATTCATTTAGTTTTTGGTGTGAAGGGCAGTCAGACTATTGAGAGGACCAAAAGGAGAAGGTGAGCCTTCGGTCTCCCAGCATCTGTGTAACCGTAGCAACGTCTTGTGTCTCGGTCTTCTCGAAATTGAACGATCAATTCTTGCCAATTGATGAGCCGAGTTCTCTTCTAACTTCAGACTGAGTCCGAAGAGTTTCCCGGTGTGAAAGCCCCCCTGAAAAACGGTGTGTTTTTCCCAGAATTGCGCTTCTCTCAGTGTTTCTGATGTCAGCTGGTTTTCTTGGACACACAAAGGAGCGCTGTAGGTTCGTCCATCTCCTCTGCAGATGTTTGGCTCGGTGGGTAATCTCTCCCACCGCAGGTTTAATGCCTCGTCAACCTTTTCCACTTTCATGGGTTTTTCTGAACAGCTCGTCTCTCTCTTTTGTCCACCTTTCTCCTTACCATCCAGACTGCCTGGTGGTAAGAGACGACAAATCACGTCGGGGCGAATTTATGGTGGTTTTGGCTGCGCTCGCTGCAGTTTGGACATTTATGGGAATTCCAGCCGTCACAAAGCCGCAGGCCCCCCAGGGAAGCTGCGAGTAGAAGGGAGAGATGGAGAGACGCACTCGGGTGGGGACTTGAGGCTTTCCGAGCGAGCGTTCGAGTCACTCCGGAGAGACCGGAGGAGGAGAGGGAGATCAGTGTGTGGTCTGTCGGTTCCGTATACTTGGAGCGATTGCAAAGAAATGTGTCTCAGCAGAGGTTAGCGAATTACCGGGGTTCGCTCAATGCTGACGCAGCTCCACGAGTTAAAAGCTCCTGCCGGTGATCTTTTTTTTTTTTTTTTTCTTTTTTCGTTTTGTTTGTTTATTTGGTTTGTGCCACACGACCAGGTTCTTTCGCTCATCAGCTCCAATTTCTTTGCCTCTTTATCCAAATCAGGGTTGCACTGGAGTTGCTCCCAGTTAACATTCGGCTATGGTGGGCTAAACCCTGGACAGATGGCCAGTTCATCTGAGAGCAAGCACAAAAACAATCACACACACTCGCGCCCAACAGCAATAGACAGTGCTTGACCTTGTGACTATGTTTTGGGACTGAGAGACAAAACTGGACTACACACAACGACTCCACGTACAAGCATGTAAACTCTCCACACAAGAAGGACCCAAGCCTTGGCCAGAGTTTTTCCCCACACAACTGTCAACTACTATGCTGTTTCTCCCTCTGAAAGTAGGAATTTGAGTGGATTCCTTCAGTGTCAGTGTGCATTTGTGGGTTCGGCCGAACCGTGTAAACGCAACTTATTCCAACGATGCGGCCATTTGTCATCAATCTTCGGAGACGTCCCTGATCCATTTTGGTGGTTTACTGCACCCTGTGTAGTTTTGATTCTCAGTTCTTCTTTGGAGTTGATCCGAACCCACTTTCTGACTGACACCTGTCTTCCTGTTTTTGAAAAGGGAAGTCTAATGGAAGAACACTGGTTCCCAAACCGGACTGAAATCGAATCTTTTTGGTTTGAGGCTTTTCGCTCTGGTGTGGGCTGCTTTTGCGAGACCATTTAGGTCACAGACAACTGTGGGGATGGAAATAATTAAAACTTGAGCTTCGAATTTGTGTATGGTGAAGTTTGAGTTGGAGTAA
The DNA here is from genome assembly GCA_032164315.1 of Malacoctenus gilli. Lineage (NCBI taxonomy): Eukaryota > Metazoa > Chordata > Actinopteri > Blenniiformes > Labrisomidae > Malacoctenus > Malacoctenus gilli. The sequence continues at coordinate 11,112,527 of JASSRZ010000006.1, forward strand.
GTCTGTAGGAAATGTCTGCACATGCCCCCAACGAGGCGTAAAGACACAAATCTACATGTTGTTTTTTTTTGCAGTACACATGTACACACATGCACTCAGACACTGACACGTCTGAGGCGCTATGTGCTTGGAAACGTTTTTTTTATTTTTTTTTTCTTGTGTCCCTTTTAGAGTTTCCTGACTCGTTTCTGGAGTTGCCTGGGGCATTGTTCTGTTACGGTAGAGAACGCCTCAAACGCGTTTCCACTGTAGTTTCTTTCAACAATAAAGACAACGTGTGATCTTGGGAAGTACATGGAGGTGAAGACACAAGCAATCATGAGCACTTGTCTTTTTGTGTGTCACAGTGTTGTTGCATTGGATTGGCACATGCCTTCCTGTTGACTTTCATGGGGGTTGGACACTTAAAAAAACAGCCTAACATAGTTATATTCTTAACTCAGTTTCATGGTTGGATGCATAAGAAGTTTCTTTTAGATGATCTCAACGTTTTGGAACACCAAGGATATTGCCCACTGTTTCTGTTTACCTGCTGCAAATACTCTCAAACTAACCTGAGCAGCCCTGAGTTTATAGAACTTCCTGCAGCGTCACTGATAAGTACAGTAAAAATTGGTCCGTAGATATTGGAGGCATCAGCCACAGTGTGAAGACTTTACATGAGACGAGGTGCCGCTAGAAAGTGTGAGCAAACTTGTGTGTGCACAGCCAAGGTGAAGACACACGAGTCATCTTGACACTTTGCTTGAGGCTGATCTTTGAAGTTTGGCAATGAGTCAAGTGTGCTCATTTTCCTATTTCGGGGAGACTTAACTACATTATTGACTCTGCAACTGGCTTTACTCCCACAACTGTAATTGTATTTTGGTATGTGTTTGGGACTTCTTTTTGATGGTCTCCCCTACCACTGAAATGTTGGGAAAAGTACTACTTGAAGTCATTGTGTGAAAAAATGCAAGGTGAACAGTCATCTCGGCTCCTGAGACAGAAAAATGACCTCAAATTGTCATGATTTACATTGGGTATAAAGCTCTTTACCTCAAAGCTGTCACCAAACACCTGTTTGCTTTGATGTGGTTGACTGATTTGCGCTTAAAAGAATGACTGAGGAACAGCTTTACATACTTTTTGCGAAATTGTCACAACTCCCTTCAGAGCCGCCGTGTACGTCTCTTTCGCGTCATTTTAATGTCACAAAGTCAGAAACTTTTCATTCACTTCCTCCTGCGTCCTTGTCATGGCTTGGTCACTTCATTGACACATCTCGTTGCCACATGGCGAGGTGCAGCGAAAGGAGGGCTGATTCATAATCCAACTGCTTTTGTTGAGACACGTTTGAAAATCGTGTCATGTGTTTTCAAGCCTGAGGACAAGGCTCATATAGCCGGGGTGGATAGCAGGCCGGGACGCCGTTAAAAAAGGAGCTTCTCGCCCTCCACACACAACGTTGGTTGCTGCTGAGAACAAACGACTTGAAAGTAGACTTTGTGACACAACAGAAGAAAACTGCAGAGTATTTCTCAGGCTTTGGGGAGCCAATGGCATCAGTTTCTCACCCCTGTCGAAAGACTTGTGGTTTTGGCGTCTGTTCGTGCGAACCTGAAGTGGTGACACTTCCTGTCACCGTGGCGTACTTTGAACCACATCACCCGGCATAACTTGCTGGCTCGAAGCGCATATATCCTAAACAGCGTGTGAACAAAATACAGTAATTGGCATTGAGATGGTACGATGAGAGGAGAAAAACTTGTATTCGTCAAAAATGGCCTCAGCAGAAAGCGGGGAAGCAAAACCCTGGCTCATAAAACAAGAGCCAGAAAAGGATGGCAGAGAGATGCCCTCTGAGTTAAAAGCTATTGGAGGTCGTCACTGACTTAAAGAAGCGTGCGAAAGAAACAAACAATAAATCAAAAAAGTTGCCTCAGAGAGAGCGGGAGGGGGATTAAAGATGTTTAAATTGAGGAAGCTGAGGCGTCAGCACATTGAAAGAGAGCGACAGCGACATATAATCAAATGTCGGACTGCAAGAACGAGATGAAAGCTGGGAAAGCCAATTTTCGAACACCTTTTTGATCCTGACTGAATGGCAACATTCTGACTGAGTATCTTGAATAATCTCTTTATTCCTTTATTGTTTTGATTCTCATTTTAGGATTTTGCCTTGAATGCATACAAAGCAAGTCTGTGTGTGTGTGTGTGTGAGAGAGAGAGAGAGGAGTGGAAGCTGTGTGTTAGTGTTCAAATGGATGAATAAACACAGCCGTCGCCTGACCCCGCACGCTGAAAGCTCTACTTGTGGATCCAATAAAGGCCCCTGCTAACTGGGCTGAAGGGGCCTGTGCACCGGCAGGCAGACAGACGCTGAGACAACTGGGAGCAGTGAATGAGCGAGCGACTTCTGAACCATCGCCGGCGTGTGATTCGCGGTCACTTGTTTTTGAAGAGCTGTACACCAGTTTCCCGCTAGCGTCCCAAAATGGGTCCTGGAGTTTGAGAAATGGATAGCTGCAACTTTGTATTCATGTGAACGATCAAGTGTAGATTATCTGTCAAACACCGAATGAGTGGCCTCCATTAATTGTGACAAAACTGCATCCTGAAATCGTTTTTTTTGCTCCATAAACGTTTTATCGACTCTGCTGTGGGAGTAAATCATAAGTCACCAGTAATTCAGTCGTGTTTACTGCCTTAATCATGTTGTTATGAACGTTTTACTACAGCGTTTTGATTCTTAGGCTGTGCTGGAACTGAAGCTCGAGCGATGAAAAGCTCGTCTTTTGAAATGCTGTTTGGAAGTCCCTCATTCGCACGGCGGCTCGCGACAGCAGCCGGGCTTTGTCCCGCTGGGTATTGTTTGAATGTAAACACGTCAGCTTTCCCTGTGGGTACCGCCGCTGCCGCCGCCGGCCTCCCAGGCCACGCAGCCGGGGGGGGTGTGCGAGCATGTTTGCCTGTACGCGCCTGTGCAAACAGCGTAGCATGTCATCGCTACTGTGAGTGTGTGTGCTCAGCTGCATTCCACACGGTTACAGCAGGCGTGAACAGGCAGATATCGTCAGCTCTGACCTGTTCGGGTTGCAGGGAATGCACATCGAGGCTACACACGGACTCATCCCCGCATAGTTCAGGCGTCCAATCACAGGGCCCACCTTGACGTGCTGGACATCACTCGGCGATCTGCTTTCCGTCAAGCATGATTTGCAGCGTGGATCATCTGCATGGATTTGCAGCGAAATCGGCAGAATCATGTCACAGGTTTTGTCTCTTAAAAATTCCGAATCGAACCTTTTCTGAGGTGACCGTGTCCAAGAATAATCTTTGCTCGTTATGTTTGCCCTCTGGCTGGTGCGGTTATTCAGAGTGACCTGCCATGAATGCAGTGACGGCTTTATTTCTGAAGATGAACAGTTTCCCCATCCAGCAGCGAGGAGCTCATAAGTCAGACGTGAAACTCACTTTTAGTGTTCCTGTGACCGCGAAGAGGTCACGCACAAGCACGAAAAGAGAGTTGTATAAAGCGAGAGTAAGTAAGAGCAGTTTTCAAGAAGAAAAGCAGGTATCAGTCCAAAAACACCTCTCTTTTGTATCGGCAAATGCAAACGAAACAAGACCAAAAAGGGTCTGTGGATTCATAATGTCACTCAGGATGTGCTGCCTAAAGGTAGACAGGAGGAATTGCCCAGTCTCGAAGTTGTGCGTCTGCCTGAGCAGAAGTAGGTCGAGACGCAGCCTGTGCAGGGACCTGTCACCGAGCTTTTATTGAAGCAGTTTTACAAGCTTGCAAAACTGGTTCGGAATGCGCGTCCGGAAAGGAAAAGCAGCCGATTCTTCTCGCTGTTTTTGTTTGTGCTGCAATCATCTACTTTCCTGATTCGAAAATGCTACATCAGCGTGTGCGCTTGTTCACAGAAAGATCACGGATGACCAAAAGGTCTCATCGTATCCAGTCATGGAGGACTTAAAGATGACCATCCTTTTTGATTATTTTTTTGGAGTACAAGAATACATACTGTGTTTTTCCTGTTGCAAATGAAGGATCCAGTAAAAAAAAAAAAGATTAAAAAGACCCACTTATTCAGCTCTGTTGCACATCCCACAAATGCATCGGTACAAATATATTCCATAAACGATCTTACTTGTTGTGCTTTGTCTTCAATCTTGTGTTCTACTTCAAAAAGTTACGTGCTGTTGTGTGGCTAAGGTTTCATTATCATTGCATTATTACTATTACTAGCATTATTTTTTTCCCCCTGTTTTACTTCCTGTTGTTTTGTTTTCTGTGGTACCTTTTATGCTTGCATTTTTACTCTTTTAGCTTCCTGTTTTTAATGTCTTATCTGCCTGTACAGTGTCCTTGGGTGTTTTGAAAAGGCGCTCTCAAATAAAATGTATTATTATTATTATTATTATTATTATTATTATTATTATTATTATTATATGAGTGATTTAGCAGGTCATTGAAGAGAATTAATTTCTCTGTGAGCAGTGAAACCAAGGGGGCCTGAGTGTTCTTTAAAAGTGATCTGAGGTCAGATGGACTCTGCTGCGCACACAGTCAAAAATAACCTCCTGGCCGTTCAGCCAGCATCAAGCTGGCTGATGTCAGCAGCTGCAGGATTCTTGTCTGTTGGTTCGCTGTGCTCGCATGCAGCGAAACCTCCTGGGCTGGATTTTGTTCAAAGGCTGGACATCCTGCTGTGCAGCTGTGATTTCTCCTTTGTGTCGGAGCAGATCTGATCCTCCGGACATGGACAGCTCCCTCATTACTGCCAGGATCATATTCCCGAAACCAGTTTTTCATCGTCAAGACTGTGCTCACCCACGCGACATTGCAATTAGCTGCTGAGCGCGTCTAGTACATGGAGACTGTCGGGCCACATTGTATAGAGCTGTCTAATCACATGAATATGGAGCTGCAGATGGTAGAGAGACGCAGACAGTCTGGTCTGTCTGTTCGGCACCAAAGGTCAGCTTTCTATAGGGGCAGAAGGAAACTGCAGTTTGAGATCCAGCAGGAAGATAAAACTTTGATGATCAAGTCAGTCCAGATGGAAATCTGACTTTAAAACTGCTAAAATGGTGACAAAGCCAACCGCGATTTCTTTCATGCTGCAAATAAATGACCGACAAACTGATCGTTCGGTATATGACGCGAGTGTTATGATCCCCTTTAAACCACCAGTGAAATACCGCTGGTGTCGTAAAGTTCGTTTCATTGTGCAGGATTTTGCAGTGTCACTTTATGCCCGTGATAAATGAAATACCTCATTTAGTCGTACTCGTATTGTAATAAAAACCTATTTTTGTATTAGTTGCATTCTTTCACTAGAAAGAAAGACTCTTCTTACAGCGAGTGCTTATTAATGGTATGATTTATGACCAGCAAACCCTTCGATAGGTCCCATTAGTGGCTGACCTTCTCTGGACCCATAAAGCAGAAAACTACACTCAAACAGACGTTGAAAGTAATTTGTGTAATAGTTTGTGTTCCCTGTGTTATCTCTGTCTCGTGAAGGGGCTCCCTGGTTTACAAGACTGAAATAATCCCTCCTTGGTGCAGCGACATGTTTATCAAGCACCTACCAGAGGCTGGAACACAGTTGTTCCACATGCTGCCGCTTCTTGTGTGTTTTCCACCCCCTTGAGTTTTCAAACACTTGTGTCTGTTGCTGCAGCAATAAAACGCGTTTTCCCCCATGGGATGCGAATTCGTCCGACCTCTGCCGGTGCGTCGGCTTCCACCTTCCTGGCCCTGCCCTGCAAACCCCTCCGAGGCTGGGTTCGCAGTCAACGGCGGCAGCAGCGGTAGCGGCATTCCTCCCGGTAGCTCAGGCAGCACTTACACACGAGGGAACGCGACCTGTAAAAAGAGCCGGCGTGCGCTCTTATTTTGAAACTTGGATGTGCTTCTTGGTTTGGCCAACGAGAAGGGGGGGGGGGCGACTGTCAAGAACAGTGCAAGGTCAGAGCACATGTTCCCTCCAGAGGTCCCGGCTTTTGACAGTGAGTTATTCTGTGTCTTGAGATGAGTCAGGACTCTGAACACCAAAGCTCAGAAAACCTGCGTTTACATAAGTGTGTCTGTGTGTGGTGATCGTGTGTCTCTTTGACTCCTCTTTGAGTCATTTGAGTTTCTGTGAAGCAGCGCAATAAACGTCAAGTAATTTACAGGCTTCATCCGTGAAATTGATGCAGCTGCTGATGCACCGATTTTCTGATTTATTCTCTTCAATTAGCATTTTATCTGGTGACTGGGAGTCTTCTCTGCTTTTATTGGGTGCATCGCGCAGAGCTGTTTATCCTCGCACTGTAACCCAAGACACTGAAGCACCACAGCACAAACCCTGCAGGTTCAACTCCGAAGGACAATTAATACCTGTGTTTTCGAAACATTTGGCAAATTCACAGAACAGTTCACGTTCCGATGCCTCTGATAAAGTTTGGAAGATTATCAGGACTGAATCTGTCGGATAAACCGAGACAGAAATGGCTTTTCCTTGGTTTTTGATCTTGTTTTTCAGGAATGCTGCTTCTCACCTGTTTTTCGTCAGAACTTTGGACACCACGTTGAGGTTTTTGGCAAAGTGCGTCATGCCACGAGACACACCTGCTGCAAATCCTACCGGTCTCGGCGTATCGCTCCTAACTCTTCCACTGCGGGACCTCAGCGGCGCCTTCATACCGAAGGAAGCCCACTCAGTCGCTGTTTTTCCCCAACATGACTGCACGCCGTTGGCCGCCCACGACCTTTATCTGACCGTGATCCATAATTCAGGAACAATTGAGGCTGGGTCTCTGAATACCTACTGAGGTCTGGGGCTTGGAAATCACACATGTGCACATTCAAAAGTTTTTTGCACAGCTGCGAAACAATAAATGGCCTAAATGCTTCTTTGTCACAAAAAACACAACACATTGTAAGACATCAGTTATGCTCTCACAATACAATTTTTGAACTGATGAATTTCACGTGATATTTTTCTGCGGATCATTGTATTGGAAGGAGACGATGAGATGTGGGTCAGGGTTGAGTCCTTGAGCAGGCCACTGGAACTCTCAGTGGTGAGAGCGTCTTGCACGATTTTTATCCTTTGCGAGTATCAGTATGAATAGACGAATGCGACTTGCAGTGTGAAGCACCCTTTGAGCAACATAGAGCAAATGTACTTTATATCAGTGCCGTCCGAGCTCTATGCTTTGGCCCAGCAGCCAGCGGTTTCTCATTCACGTGTCAAACAGAGCAATATGCTAAAACGTCTCTCGAGCATTCTACAAGTAGTTGTTCAGTCCAGTGTGTAATGGATGCCGGTAATGTGTGGTCTTCTTTTGCCGTGCCCGCCTCTCAGCCCGCCACTTTGGCAGCGTCTCAGCTGTGGGTTTTCGGAGAAATCGGAAGAAGACAACTCATGACAGTAACTAAGTTTTTAGATTCATCTTTGGACCCCCCCCCCCCGTGAGTTCGATGGAATCGCAGCGCCGACGGAGGCCGTGTTGTGGGAGGCCCCGTGTTCGGCGGAGCCCGCTGTGGAAACACTGAGTCACTGTCCACATCACAACACTAACCCCCAAGCTGCCGACTACTGTCGGCCCTCCGCTTCTCATTCAACCCCAACCCCCCCCCCCCCCCACCACCACTACCACCACCACCTCTAAACTCTAAACAAAAAGCAGCGTGCTAGGATTACAGCGTCGCATTGCACCGGCCACAAAGAACTAAAGCCCGTTCAAAAGAGGGTTTGAGCGTTTTTCTTGCCGAACATGCTTTGCAGAAGTGACAAGAAAGTTGTCTGTATTTCGTTTAAGCTCCGAAGCTGCCTGCGGTGCTTTGTTTGCATTTTTCCCCAGTTTGTTTGAACTGCTTGCAGCTGCTTACCTCGTGTTTATTACCATTTTTTCCGCATTATAAGGCGCACTGGATTATAAGGCGCACCTTCAATGAATGGCGTGTTTTAAAACTTTGTTCATATATAAGGCGCACCGCATTATAAGGC
>JASSRZ010000006.1:11139090-11153429 GCA_032164315.1 Malacoctenus gilli
TAAGGCGCACTGTCAGCTTTTGAGAAAATTGGAGGTTTTTAGGTGCGCCTTATAGTGCGGAAAATACGGTAAATTCCAGGAGGGACAACAGCAGTCTCAGGAGAAAGCGTCCATCTTCAAGTACCGAACACTTTTTTCTGTCCGACAGTCATGTACCTTTTTTCTTCCATATATCATATCGATCAATATTATATGATTTAGATCCAGTTGAACAGCATCTCATTCGAAAGTCAAACGATTAAGATAAATCTAAAGGATACACTTTCTGTTGTTGGGAGGGAAAAAGAAAAATGAATTCTCGGGCTGTTTTCCTTTGTCTCAACCAGTAGCTGTGACCTTGTACAACGTATGAAGTGTTCCCCTAAATCTTCATCCCAAAATTGACACTCATGATTCATCTAATGTCCCTTTCTGTTGAGGGATCCATTAGCAGTGATCTTATCCCCATGACACCGTTTTTGGTGTTCTCTTTTTTTTTAACTCGATTTGATGAGCTGGTGCTCATCGTGCAAGTCCGTTACTCAAGTTTCCCCTCACGTCACTGCTTCCAATCACGGTACATCTAAGGTTGCGTTCCTCTCACTGTGTACCGTCATGGGCGTGAGTCATATTCAAGCTTTGTGGTAGCATGCTGTGAGAAGTGGTGAGAAAAGTGCCCCGTGTCACTTTTCATCCTCGCGTCAAATGGGAAAGTCTCCGAAATGGGCCGATGGGAAGATTATCGTGATTTGTTGCTATTTTTAAACCATCAGATGATTCAGCAAACCCACTCCTAGGTTACTTCCTCGCCTCTGCTTATAATTTGGGTTTTTTGAAGTCCAGTTTAACTCCTACAAGCTGGTTAAACAGTGACTGTATCCGTAGGACCTTTGACGCGCCAACCGCTGTGCTGTTTCGCCGAAAAAATCCCATTTCCTGTGCCGTTTGTTTTGGATTTAGCTCAGTGGTGTCAGTCAGACTTTCCGGGGCTTTTGGTCGGCATCATGAAGCTGTTAACATTCCCATCATATTCCCGGCTTCCTTTGTGTTGTCATTAGTCCACTTGTGGACATGTGGTTGACAAAAAAAGGCACATGTGCTTTTGCGTGTAGTGTTTTTTTTTTAGTATGGATTTATTCATCGTCTTCAAAAATATACAGCAGTTTTGTGTCCGCCCCTTGTTGCTGATCGACTCGCCCGTGTCTGCGCGCAGGACTGAAACTCTTCGGGCTGCTCGTGCTTGAAAGCTCTCTGCTGCTCCTTCTAGGCTGCAGTCCTCTCCCGAGCTCATCTGGTCTCATTCTATCAGAATGCAGGTGGGGCCCGCTCAGTCTCGAGGGTCTTTAGCCAGTTCTGCCACTGTAAGACCGAGCTGACCCCCCCACACTAAAAATTTGTGTTTTTCACTTTGAATAATGGGAACCCAACAACCATAGCCGCAATAATATCAGGTCTCTTTCCCCCTTCGTCAAGTAACATAATTGAGCACAATAATGAATGATGTTACGCTGTTTAATGGGTTTTAGATTGAATTATATCAACTTAGGTATCCATTATTATGCTGTCAAGAGGTAACAAACACAGTGTGAGCGAGTACTTGAAGTTTCCAGTGATGGACCATCTTCCTCTCGAGAACAGGATCAGTAAAAGGCTACTTTTGCTTTTAGATGAGTCACTGTTTCTGTTTTGAAATTCACACACCCCTCCCCTCCCGTGTTGTTGTATGCAATTTCAGGGTTTTTTTTGCATTAAAAAAAACCCCCTGAACTGAATTGAATTGCAAAACATAAAAAAGGAGAAACATCGAGAATGTTTTTACACTCGTCTGCGGTGAGAAGAAGCTGGCAGGCGCATAGAATTGTAAAGGCGCCAAACTCGGATCGATAGAACAAAATGAAGTCTCCTCAACTGCGCCAGACGATCATGACCTTCTGACAAGCCAAGACCCCCCCCACCCCACCCCATCCAACTTCCAATTAGCACAAGATTTATTTTCATCATGACACATTAAATGTCGAAAAAGTTTATACACACTCTGAAGAAAACACAACAGAGTAACATTCGCTTTTTCGAGACGATACGCTTGGACGTACTCAGAATCAAGTCGCGTCAGCGTAGGTCAGAGTAAAAACCCAAACACGTTGTGACTCAGAAGAGAAGGAAAGTCATTCGGCAACTCCTTTCTATTTCAGTGTCGAGTTTTGACCTGTGTCACATATCCTCTCCCTTTTTTCCTGTTTTCCTGTTTGCGCTTTCCATGTCTTGCAAAGACGAGAAAGCATAACATTGACCTTTAAAAAGCAACAATCAAAAGAGAAAGGACAGAGGAAGGTGGGGGGGGAGACGGGTAGAAACAAGGAGGGAAAAGGGAAGCGTAGCAGAGAGCGAGATGAGAGAAGGGGAAGAAGGATTTGACAGTTGGATGAGATAATAAAAGAGGTGAGGAAATGGAGAGAAACGTCTCTGTCTCTGAACCTAATAAGAACAAACACAAAGAGCTGGTGGCGAAGAGACGACGCGAAGGGGGATTAGAAAAAGGCGGGTGTGCAGGCACGAGGGTGGCTCAACTGAAATCAAGAGGGGTAGTTGTGGAAGGATAATGGGAGGTGAAAAGCGGAGGGAAAGGTAATGGGGGTTGACAGCCCACGAAGGGAATGAGTGAAGCAGAAAGAGGTGTGCTGGTGAGTCGTTGGGATGGAGGGATGAGGCGGAAAAAGGTGAAGGTTGTGGAGAGGTCAGATGGGTATTTAGTGGGAGGATGGGGTGAGAAAGGCAAGGTCGTGGTGGGGGGGGTTAAGTCTGGAGAGCGAGCGGGCGAGGAGGAGGAGGAGGAGGAGATTGAGGATGAATGAACCTAACAGGGGTTAATAGTGCTTGGATGTGACACGATGCATTTCTCTTTATTGCCTCAACCATTAGCAACATGGAGCGCTGAGCATTAAGAAAACCTTTTGTTTGAGTTGAATATAGATGACCAAATTGTATTTTTTAACTCATGCTCGATAAAATCTCTGTTATTTCGAATTAATTTCGAAAAAAAAAAAAAAACAGTCATTGGCACACTCAAAAGGAACAAACAGCACCCGCCGATAAACAGATAGGGTTTTGTCCTGTTCTTTGTATTGTCTCTTGAAAAATGATTACTCGCTCACTTTACATATCGTTCATTTACACAAAATTATAAGATGTGTCCACCAGAATTTGGTACTTTATTCAGTGGTGACAAATAATGCATGAGTGAATTATGTTGAAGGGGACTTAAAAGGAGCCAACGCTCCAGTGTGGTGACAGTCTCCGGCTTTGTGGCAAAGAAACAAATGCAGAGAAAGGAAACGTCCCAATGATCGTTCACTGATGCCCATGAAGGTTCAACCCAAGACTCCAGCCCCATGACCCGTCTCTGCTCACCCACACAATGACTTGATTCTTTGTTAGTCTCATTTAGTTCCTTTTTCGTCAGCTCCGTCGCCTCACGTGGACGGTGTTCAGGAAGACTTTGGCTCTCATTTATTGACGTGCGCGACCGCTCTCGTGACCTTCAATTCAGTGGAGGTCGTCCGCTTTGCACATATCGAACTTGACGTCAAAAGTTAGTGTGAGCGAGCCGAAAGCGTGCAGCTTGTGACAAGCGAATAAGAAGAGTAAGGGGGGAAAAAAATGCAGGCATTCATTACACTGTTTTAGTTTGTTGTACGCTGTCAAGTCATGCATCTCTGCATGGAAACAGGAAAGTAATAAATCATTCAACTGTCAGAGAAGGGGAAAAAACCCCCAGCCAAACACTGGTCAAAATATTTTCGCACTGAAACAGCCGGCAGGGTCGAGTACAGCCACCACGTGCCAATCAATGACTTGTTTACTTCCGCAAATTGTGACTCAGACTCCAAATACTCCACTCCGTCTCGGACGGATTCCTTCAAATAGTGGACAAAACCGCAGACCTCTGTTTACCAGAGGTGCTCCGGCCGTGCCGCTGGACTCCCGCTGCCCCCACCGGCCATGCGTAGAGCTCGTGTCGATACGAGGCTCTGCGACTTTTTCTCAGAAAGGCAGCAGCACCAGCGGATAGTTCATGCAGATAATGTCTCTCTTTGTTCAGTTCTCCTACAGCTATGCCACTCTGTTTTCTGCTGCTGAAGAAAACGTGGTTCCAAAAGCGGGTACCGTATTTTCCGCACTATAAGGCGCACCGCATTATAAGACGCATAGAATAGACGCTACAGTAGAAGCTGGGGTTACTTTATGCATCCATTAGAAGGAGCTGCGCTAAAGGGAACGTCAACAAAACAGTCAGATAGGTCAGTCAAAGTTTATCAATAGATTACAAACCAGCGTTCTGACAACTCCGTTCACTCCCAAAATGAATAAACAGCCTTCTTTACTTGGCACAGGTCATCTTGTTGCTTCCTCTACTTCCGCACCATTCATTCGTTAATGTTAAATTCTCTCACTGCTGCTCTGTTCCCGGGTTCTACTGCGTGACTGATTGCCTTGAGTTTAAACTCTGAGCCATAAGAGTGTCTCTTAATCGGAGCCACTTTGGGGTCTTTACATAAACACACAAATTGAAATGAAACAGCACGCCTCACGCAGTCATATATCCCAGCATGAAGTCGGTTGCTGCTTACCGTAGTTGCGAGACCCGTTGTGGCTCAATATTGGTTCGCACCGGATTATAAGGCGCACTGTCAGCTTTTGAGAAAATTGGAGGTTTTTAGGTGCGCCTTATAGTGCGGAAAACACGGTACTTTTTCTCACTTGTGCCAGCAATCAAAATGGGTGTGAATAAGTTTTATTTCCCAATTTTCACATTTGAAACTGCTCTTGGAAATGCCCTTTCTAATCCTGCACACATCCTGCCGGAGTTCATGCACCGTGAGCATATGTGGAGTACAGTGCGATGGGCAGCGCAGTGTACCAGAGGGGCACTGTCTGCGGCTGTTGTTGCTGCTAATTTTAGGCATTACATCAGCTGCACTAAGATGACAACCTTGTTGAACTCACTCTGTCCCTCGCTACTTCTCCCCCCCGCTCCCCCGCACTCATCCTCCAAACATCTCTGCTGCTTCTGCTCGTCCCACCTGTCTGATTTTTTTTTTGTCTTTTGAGACCCTGGCTTGATGACTTGTATGTTTTTTTTTCTACGTATGCACAAGCTGGAGGATTTCTCCATCAGCCATTCAGTTTTTCGTTGTCTTCCAGTGGTAAGGTTCGAGTTAGAGGCGAGCCGCAAAGCGGCCCGCGTTTGATGGAGTCCAGACAAGTGCGACTGGAGCGCGAGGAGACGAAGCGTCTTGACAGTGGAAGCAAATGGGTGTTGTCTGCCCAATAAAAACACAATCTATATCCCGAAGAACAAACAAAGCTCTCACCCTCCTCCTCCTCCCTTACCTCTCATTCACCTTGTAAATTCCCGCTGGCAGCTCCATTGCCCCCCCACCCCCCACCCCCCTCCTTCCCTGCCATCCCTATTGTTTGTCTAAATTTTCGATCCCCCCCTGTCTTCCTCCCCCACTTATCCCTGACTCACTTGTCTCCTCCCGTTTGGCTTTATTTAGTCTTTCTCCGTTGCCGACATGATTGCTTGTTTCTTGTGTTATGATAAACATGTGGATGACCGTGGGAGATGTCAGCAACTTTTCCTAGTTTCATTCCAGCAGTTTAATGTAAAATAAAGTTAAATGTTAGTGACATGGACATAATGTGTTTCCTTTGTGGCTGATTTATCTTTTCGACGGATTTCAAGTTTTGGCATCTCTGAGGGGGGGGGGGGTTCCTCGGCTGGAGTCTCTCCCTCAGTGTGTCCCTGCAGGGACCAGGCGGAAAGGGAAGGGCCTGTTTAAATGGCAGGAATTCCTGTCTTGTCTTTTGGCGGGACATGCACACTCGGAGTCACACACACATCAGACGGTGATTAGCTGGAGCTTACGTCATTCGACACGGCAGATGAAACCATTTCAGCATCATTTGTGCAGGAAAAGAGCCGCTTGGGCTCTTGACGATCACCTTTTTTAAAAAAATTTCCTTTTACTGCTCAGAGTGTAAATTAAGTTTCAGTCACGAAAGTTTTTTCAAACTTGCTGATTTTCTCATTGAAGAAAAAAAATCTAAGAAGGACCAAGAGCAAGAAATGTAACCGTTGCTTCCTTTGAACGCAACTTCAATACAGCGCGCTGATGTTTGAAACTGCAGAATAACATTCATGGTTTTTGGTTCAATCAGTGTGATCTGACACATTTGTGCACGATTGTTGGACCGTCGTCTGTTTCCTTCATTGTGTAGATGATACAGAAGCCATATGTAACATTTAACCTGAGTATTGTTGTGATTGGATGTCACCACTTCAGAATTACACCCTTGTTGGACGTCCAGTTGGTTGGACAGCTTCGAGAATGAACTGCCTTTTTCGCGGAGTCGCGGCGGGATACCTTTGGTGCGACAAGGGCGTGGATGTTGCCGTTGAGTGAGCTGCTGCAACTCCCGCTCTGAAGGGCGGGCGACTCTAATGAGGTGGCCACTTTCTCACTCCTGTGACAGCACTTTTGTTGTGTTTTTCAGATGGAGAGGCAAAATAAAGACAATGAATTCCACACTAGTTCCTGTAAAACTACCGGTTTGGGTGTTGATCTTACACGGACACGTTGGGAGCAGGAAAAGTGTCTGAGTCCCTAGTGATCTCTGCTACTACCCAGTGGGGCTGCTGGACCCCAGGTTGTGAACCAGTAGTTTTAACTGGACCTCACAGTTGTTATTTTAATATGGACAAGGTCAGTGACTTCTGGCTGGTGACGGGAAATTCTGTGTGGACTAAGAAATAAAAGTCGCACTTCGACGACTCAGCACTTCCTCGTGTGTATTTGCATGCGCCACTGGTGTGTTCCGAAGCCACAGGGACTGCAGTCAGCTGACTCTGTTTAATTAGCCTTGCAGGACTGATTTCGCTGTGGTCGCCAGACACGGGCGCACGAAATGCAGATGACCACTCTGTGCGAGCTTGTGAGGGCGTACAAATTGGTGTGCCTGTCGCCTCCCTTGGGAGCAATTGTCCCTGTAGCATTAGGGCTGGATGACAAAAAGGGAAGACAGGACCCCCGCAGTCATCGGCGAGCCATGCCACGCCTCAGTGAGCAACACACACACAAACACATGCACACACACACGGCATACAACCACACAGGATGCGATGGGTTGTCAGTGCGCCTGTCTGTCAGACAGCTTGCCTTGCGACTGGTGTCATAATGTCTTTTTGCACACGCCAGTGATTTAGTTACAATTACCAGAAAATGAGCTTGTATTTGTGCGGTCAAAAATGGCAAAATTATGCAGACGATGACAGTTTCAGTCCTCTTTCTGGTTGAAATTAGTTGGCGTCCTCTTTTTCTAACGTTTTTGCTGACTTTCTGTGGTTCTCGCCTTCTCTCGTTTGGCTGTCTGGTCCAGAAAGCCGTCACCTGACTGAACCCACCACATGACCAAACTGTGTTCCAGGAAGTGCTTCCTGTGTGACGTGAATCCTGTCCCCTCCTTCTTTTTTTTTTGCTCTGCGGTCTTTTATAATCACACTCGCTTACAGTAAACATTTGCTTATCAAATCCTGTGCAGACGAGCTCCATCTATGATGTGTAGAGATTCAGAGTTTAGCCCAACAGCGGGGAACCCAGTCACTTTCTTCAGCTTCCTCTTTCCAAACTTAAAGCTTCCACTTTCCACGACTATCTCAGACATGCCACTTCATTTCTGTCTTCAGACGAAAGAGGTTTCCTGACTTCTTTACTGGACATGTGGCGGAATCTGTCATAAGAACGAATGTGAGACGTCGCTCTAACTTTGCTCTAATCACTTCTGTTAAATAAGCTCTTTGATACGGTTGGCTGACGTCAGAGTTTGGTGGCAAAAGCATCGTTTCACAGCATTACCGATGAGAAAGTGCATACTTTTGATTTGGCTTCAATTTTCACAAATTCACAGTTTCGTTTTTAAGAAGCAGGCGACAGCAACCACTGCAGTGTGTGTGTGCGTGTGTGTGTGTGTGTGTGTGTGTGTGTGTGTGTGTGTCTTTTTTCGGTGTCATGCTTTAACAGCAGGTGAAGTAGACACTGTACTGCGTGCTTGTATGCGAACGGAAAAAGACTGCGGCCAATGCACGCGGAAACACACACACACTGTACAGACTTCTTTTCTTGCTGTCACACACACACACACTTACATATATGGACATATACACACACACAAACAAACAAACCATTGATTGAATCCACACACTGGCAGACCCTCCATCAGAGCTGAAATCTTTCATCTATTTATCATTCGGTTGATTTCATCCATATGATGAAGATTGTGAGAGTTTGAGCAGGGTGTCTTGGTGTGGGTTCCTGCGTGTGCAGTATGTGTTTGAACTGCCATCCCAAATCGTCACCTCTCTGGATTCGTCTTTACGTTTCTGCCTCTCGCTGTTGCATCTGTCTTTTTGCGTCTTTCCCTTTTTCCCCCCCCTCTCTGTCTCTCTTGTGTACATACCACTCCTCCGAAGGCAGGGCTCCATGTGCTTGCATCTGATTGGCTGCCGAGGGAAGAGATGATGTCATTCCGAGTCGGGGAGGTGTGTTTCATCTCTTGCGCACACCCACAGAGGAGGGAGAATAGAGGGGAGAGATCTTGGTTCACAGCAGCCAGCCGAAAGTGTAAAAATAGGCACACAGAAAGAGAATGAGACTGATACCGGAGATGGACTGATATGGAGGAAGAAAGAGAAAAAGCTGCTTCTTCCAGGTGAAACAGAGTGAGGGACAGTAGACAATGTTGGTTGTTTTTTGTGGGAATGAGAAGGAAGGAGGGAATAAAACACCATAGTGGAAGAATCCACTGAAAAAGAGAGAGAGAGAGAGGGTGTGTGAAGTGTCTGGTGGTTGGAACGGCTGGAGTCCTGGCCAGCAGAGAGGCGATGCCAGCTCACATTACCAGACAGCTTCTATTGTCTCTTCTTTCAAATTCTTCCCTCTGCTCTTTCTCTCGTCTTTGTCTCAGCGTTTCAAAACCCTGGAGTCTGCAGGAGGAACAGAGAGAAAGGGGTGGGGGGTGGGGGGGGGCGGTTGAGGTGGAGGGACCGACTGGGGCTTCACCCCGAAGAATAATGGGACAGTTTCTCGATGTCTTTTAGCTACTCAGATGGCAAGAGTCTGATAAATTGCACACGAAAGCTGATATTACAAATTCAAAACCTGTGAGTTGAGGTTCACAAGATTATAGAAAGCAATATGATGTTTTTTAGTGACAAATGGCCTCATTTTTTATAGGACAGAATAAAAAACTGAAAAATAATACACTTGAAAAAAGGCAATAAAAGCACTGATTTTGCTGACTGTCCACTTCCATTAAAAAGTACCAGTCTGGTCATTTAAAAAAAAAAAAAAAAAAAAGACTTTCACTTTGCAACCACGTTTAGCTTTTTATTTTTAAGCCTAATTTGACTTTCCAATCACAGCATCGGTGCTCAATGGGACAAAGCTTCTGATTGCACATTGAAAAGCTGCCACGAGGTGCTTGTTGGTCAGGAACTTTGTTGGCTTTCACGTTCGATGGGTTTCAAGATTGCCGTCAGAACCCAGTCTGCTTCACATGCTTCACAGCTCCAGGTTTTTTTTCCTCTCTTCCAGCCTATTGCCTTAATTGCGATAATAATTAAAGCTAAATGATGTGTTGTAGTGATTAATTCTTCTCGGTTATATGTCAAAATCGGCCTTTTGTGTTGGAAATCCCTTTTTTTTTAATATTCTATGAAAGAGGATCATCTTTTATCAGCTCAGACTATTGTGTCACCCCATCACTTTTGGGCAGTATACTGCCAGCGTCTGTCCTTGCATCTGATAGGAGCTTTTGTGATTCATGCGTTTCCCCCCGCTGTCTTTTTTTTGGTGTAATTTATGCGGCATGCTCACAAAGGGGAAGGGGGGGGTGGAGGGGGGGGGATTGCCTCAATACACTCAGCTTTATGTTACCAGTAGATCAATAAAGATGCTCGTTCGTTTTCCCCTCGATCTCTGTCTTTCTCGGTCTCCCTCGCCTGTCCGTCTCCCTTTCTCCCTCATCCACATCTGCTCAGCAGTCAATCCATCTAATGCAGTTTTCTCCGTGCCTGGCTTCATCCGCGCCACCTCCCATCCTCCCTCTCTCTCTCGCTCTCTCTCTCTCTCTCCGTTTCTCTCTCCCTCACTGCACAGGTGATGTCATTCTTTTTCAGCTGGATTCTCCTCCCTTCCCCGTCCTCCCTTCGCTCTCGCTCCCCCCTCCCGTTCCCATTAGCGGCTGGCTCTCCACCGCGCAGCATCCATCCGACGGCAGCGTCTCTCCGAGGGCGGGTGGCGGAAGGAGGAATGCCGGCGTGAGGTGTGAGCGCAAAACGCCACTGGACGAGCGCTCGAAACTGGGGGGGTTACAGGAGCTCAGGGGGGGGGCCGCCCCTGACATGGAGCTGCTGCACCGGGCACGCACATGCATCACTGGACCTTTGTAGAAAGATAAAGAGTTTCAACCCGAAGGACTTTGATAGACAGTGAATGAGGCGGAGAGGAGACCTGCGGGCAATGATCCAGGCTTTTGAGAGGTGAAAGCGGATTGTTTGGAGGACTTGGAAGGTGGGCAGGGGCTTCTTCCCAGGGGGGCTGCAGATGCACAGACAAGACCCTCTTTTTTCACTGTCTGGGCTCGTCTTTCAAAAAGAGGAGCCGCGATCTCTCGAAAGGAGTTCCTCCTGAAGAGCCCGAAATTGATTCTATAAGTTCCCGCCTTTAACTTTCAGAAGAAATAGCTGCTGGACCGGCAGGTTGAGTTGGATGACCTCACCTCTGACCGTGCAAGCTCGCTGATGGGATTTGGTTTGGAATTTTTTCTTTTCGCATGAAAAGCTGCCTTTTCCGTGCTCCTTTGACTGCCTTTGCAGAAGAGAGAACGCTTGAACGATGAGCAAATCCCTCCCGACTTCAAGTCTCTTTCTGTAGCGACACCTGACAGTCATCCAGCTGACCGTCTGCCTTTCGCCACTGACTCAACGAAGGGAGTTTTCCGAAACCCTTTGACGCTTCCCTCTCTTTCAGTGAGAAAGAGTGGCTTCAGCTCTTGCCCTCCTCTCCTCTCCTCTTTATTTCTTTATTTTTCTCTTCATCTCTTGGTGAATCGAGGGGGAAACTTCCCCTCGCTGGCACCCTCCCTCCTGTGGAAATGGCTTTCCTGGTCCGTTGCTATGCCAACTGCTTGCAGCCGTGGTCCTCCAAAGTAAGCGATGTCGTAATCCTTTTTCTGGCCAGTGCCTCTGGCTTAGGATGCTGCCGCCTCTGTGTGCATATCTGTGAGAGTGTATGCGCGTGCGTGCGTGTGTGTGTGTGTGTGTGTGTGTGTCCGCTGTTGAGAGGGGATACAGATAAGGGTGGGGATGTGAGAAAATGAGTTCGATTCATATTCATATGGAAAAAATGTTTTTTTATCTGCTAAGAAACACATGCATGCTTTGCTTCTTTGCCAGAATTTGAATTTAACCCCTCTTTATTGGGTTCTGAAAAATGCTGATATTCACTACTGTTGGTGTCATGCCAAAACCCTTTTTTAGTCCCCGCAGTGGAGGGAAGTATGCATTTTTTACGACTGAAAAACCCCCAACATACATTCAGCTGCAGCAAATACAAATTTGTGCATCAAAGTGCTTAAAGAAAAGCTTTTTTTTTTTTGTAATTCTATATCTGCATTTTTCCAACAGTGATGGATGATCTGATGCTGTAACCATAAAATGTTCTGTACTGTGCAGTCCCAGAAGAGCTCCGATACATGTAGACGTAGGACCTGTTTCTCTGTCTTTGCACCAGTGTTTCAATATTCTCTGCAGCTTCATCAGCAAACACTCCCTAATGTCTGAAGAACAAAGTGATTTGAGGGGTTTCCACAAATAGTCTTAAAAGCCAGAGTACCTCTGGGAGTGTGAATCACGGGGGCTTTTTTGGATCTTTATTTCATATTTTGGTCAAAGTGTTTATTGAAGAACACTGACCACAAAGGATGTGACAAAAGCTGGACTATTTCTAGCATTTAGTAACATTTGCTTTACTTTTTTTTTTAATCGGATTTTATCA
The DNA here is from genome assembly GCA_032164315.1 of Malacoctenus gilli. NCBI lineage: Eukaryota > Metazoa > Chordata > Actinopteri > Blenniiformes > Labrisomidae > Malacoctenus > Malacoctenus gilli. The sequence continues at coordinate 11,151,186 of JASSRZ010000006.1, forward strand.
ATTGAGTCTTGTATGTAGATATGAACTGTCTGCATAGCGTAATCGCATGCAATCCTTGCTGTGATGCCAATTTTGTATATCTACTTTTTTTGTCGCTACATCTGATAGTCCTAATAGTTTATAATCCGTGCGATCCGTCTAATCAGTGTGTCGCCTCCCAGTAATCAGCTCTGAGCTGCTAACGGTGTGACTGTGTGTATAATTAACAGTTGGATGTCCCAGTTTTAGTTTCTGAGAATAATCTGCCACAGTTGGCCTCTGGTGAGCTCCTCAATGATGCAAAGGAGGCAGCTTGCAGTGCCAGAGACGTCGTCTGCTCGCTTTTCATTTCATTTTTCTTTTTTTGCCTGTTGTGTCTTGCTGTATTTCTGTCCCCCCCCCCCCCCCCCAAAAAAATAGACAGATGATGTAAACGACACGCTGAACGACAACCTCGCCTGGCCTGCTCTGCCCCGGCTCATTGACTGCTCAAGCAGGATGACTGTCGGATAAGATCCCCTATACGTCTGTCTCTTAGGGAGCATCTGTCTGGCCCGCTGAAAGCCTCAGAGATGTTTGTCTTCATTATGCATGTGTGTTGCGAGGCTGTTGCGAGCGTGTGTGTGTGTGTATGTAAGTGTGCGTGCTTTCAGTAGAATAAGTAATAATTAGGTCCCTGGAGACGGGGAGGGATACGGAGAAAAGATGTTCAGTCTGGGATAACATATTAAATTTGTTGCACGTGTAATACAGAGAAAAAACATAAATACCTTGTTACTCAGCTTTATTTCTCTCCCTCCCTTGCGTGTTGCAATTTATGCCTGGGACTCTCTCTGGTTATGAGCGAACCTGGAGGAACATATGAGGTTTTTTTTTTCTTATTGTTTCAAATGAATTTTGATTCGTTTGAACTTTGAATAGTTTCCCGTTCCCTTTTCAGGCACCGAACACAGTTGTTTTCTGCACGAGTAGAAACCCAAGTCAAACGTCCATGTGGGGGTTACGACTGGTGACTTCATGGGGGCAGCACGAGTCGAGCTTATGTTTCCTTCCAGCTCGTGCCGCGGAGGTCTCGTCCAGTGCGGCCTGTTTTGTAGTCCATCGTTAATTGGTCGGCGTCTGTTATGAGGCCACCTTTCGCAAAAGGTTAATTAACTTTCCCTTCCCCTTCCCAATCGGCACGTCGCGCTCCTATCTGCAGGTACAGAAGCAATCTAAAAACGCCGCTGTCGGGCTGCGGGAAATAAGAGCAGAGGGGGAGATTTCTGTTCTTGAGCAAGGGTGTGGCAGAGTCATTTTGAGTTGATGTTGTGAAGTTTGATGGGAAAATACAGACAAACAAAAGGGAAAAAAAGAGACAAGAGAAAGTAGAGGCCGCGCATTTGATTGGTTCGTCATTCTTCAGGAAGTTTCCGCAATTTCATAGCTGGCTGTCGACTGAGAACGGTATTGATGTTTTAGCAAAAAAATCAGTGTCTTGGATTGGGGCTGTTCATTCCTGACCAAGGAGTCTTGAATAATTCCTAATACTCTACAGTCAATGCAACTTTTGCTGAGCACTTTCACAAATCAGGAGTTTAATTTTCCTGAATCCAATTCGACAGCTTACAGAAGCTCTGAGTGACAAAAACTTGTTTTTTTGTCCCATTCAAACAATTGACTCACTTTATCCTCTCTACTGGGGGGGGGGGGGGGTTATAGTCCTTTTCTGTGGCAGAGGAGAACCCTGAAGGCTGAACTGCTACAAAAACGAAAAGTAGTTCCGTTTCTTCTGCTTTTGTTCTGTCCTCTCGTTCAGGAGAGCAGCTCTGACCAAACTGCATGTCACACTAGATTCTGATGTCACAGAATGGCGATTGAAATATTGACAGCGTGACTGGAAATTTGGCATCAGACGACAGGCAGCCAAATGTAGGCCAGTGGAGCCTCTCTTTTTTTTTCTTTCTTTTTTTTTTCAGTTCAGCCACTCTATGCGCTTGTGCGGCCTGGATTTATTTACTTCTCCTATAAAAGACCTGGGTCTTTAAACGAGAGGTCTTCCAGATCCTCCCCCCCCCCCTCTGTGAAAGAAAGCAGCCAGTTAGGTATTTTAAGAGGCTTTCAGCGTCTTGCTTACATTGGATTGTTTCATCGAATTGCTTTTTATGGGTGAACTGTCCTTTTAAATCACGTGCTGCTCATCCCCTGCGGAACACAACCTCCGTCTCCGTCCTCCTGATGCTCTGAGACTTGTCAAAATGTTCTGCCGCTGAACTCTCTGATCCT
>JASSRZ010000006.1:11161096-11174271 GCA_032164315.1 Malacoctenus gilli
GTGTGTGTGTGTGTGTGTGTGTGTGTGTGTGTGTGTGTGTGTGTGTGTGTGTGTGTGTGTGTGTGTGTCTGTGTGTCCGTGTGTCCGTGTGTCCGTGTGTCCTTTTACAAACATCAGAGCCAATGTCCTTACCTCTCTAGTCAGATGAGGCTACTCACTGTCATTTCACTCCTCCTTGCTTCCTTTTGAAGCAGAATATATGAAGAGTTTTTGATCCAGCTGAGGTGAAAAAAGTACAAAAGCCTTCTTTGAAAAAAAAAACAACCCTAAAATTAAAGCTCAGTAAAAAGGTGACAGAAGCAAACGACTGTAGAGATGGGGCTCATGGGTATTGGCGGTTTGCATTGAATGGAAAACAGGTTGTAACGTTAATCACGGGAGATGCTCGGTGTGTCAAGGGACGAGTGACTCTGGGAGCCGATAAAACCATGCAAACCAGCAGAACCTGGGATTGAGACGATGAGTGAAGCGGCGAGTTGCCTGCGCTGTGGGTACGATGACACTGATGCTGACTTGTGCAGCGCCTTGCTGCTGTGGTGTGGTTTCTGGTCCAACAACCGACTGCGAGAGCCAATTCGATGCCGCGACAGCTGTTGCCACTGAAGGCTTACTCTATCTCACGCTCTCTGTTTTTCATGTGTGATTATGCGCTTGACACACGGTGGGAAGGCCTTCTATAGGATCTACCTTCCCGTCAACGCTTCTTCTATTTTAAGATGTTGTTAGAAAACCCAGATGCTTAAATTAACACCTCCCACTGCTTCTTGGGGATAATGACGTTCAAAGAACTTGTCTTCACACCACCTCCACATGCAACTGCTTGATTGTACTCCGTTTTCAGCGTCGTCAAAGGAAATATTGCTCTCCGTGTTTACTACTCGAGTGAGGGGTGCGCCGACCATGCAGGTCATGTCAAGGCAGTTTGTCGCTGCTGACATCTACAGGCCAAACGTGTTAGTGTCAGATGCCCCAGTGCTGGCCTTCCCTGCCCATGAACGGCGTGTATTTACTCAATCGGCTCTGACGTTATGAGTTGTGTACGGCGGGTGCTTTGAGCTGAGCGGAGTGGTAGAAATGAGCTGGCAGCGTGGCCGCTGGGATGATTAACGGATTCCTTTCGTGAATGAGGGAGTTTTTTTTTATTTTTCTGCTTTGGTTTACCGTATTTGCGTGTGTTCATTCAGGAAAAAGTACAAACTGTGCTTTGCCATGGTTTGTTTCATGGTCTGTCTATTTGTGGTTTGAATGTCTGTTTGTATGATGTAAAATTAGAAATTCATGCTGCCGTGTTTGTTTGTTTTTTTACTCGCTCTTTTGTGCCTGGCTCCATTCAAACATTGCCAATTGATCTCATGTGACAGAAACAATATTCCTCCGTGATGCTGTCATTTCTGTTCCTCTTTGCACACTTGCAATTTTCCCCCCCCCCCACAGTATTTATTAGCTTTGTTTGTCTCAGTGGCCGTGAAACGACTTTAATTACCATTCGCATCAGGATTTATCATCCTCATCTCATTTTCTGTAATGACTTGGCTTTGTTATTGTTGAATGTATTCTTGTTTTTTTTTGTTTTTTTTTTTACTTCTCTGCCTCTTTGTCTCACGTCGCCATTCGTGGTGCAGTTAATCTTTGTCAAATTCTCCGTCTGCACGTTTTGGTTCCATGCTCCGTTGTCTTGGTGTCTGACTGTGAATGAAAGTCAGTTTGCTTCAGGTAATCAGTCGTTTCACAAAGGCTCACGTTTCTCGACATTCGTCAATAGTTACAGTCAGCGTGTTGAATGTGAACTTGTATCGGAAAAGCGATTCTGTGTTCAAAAAACGTAGTTTGAGCAAAACATAATTGGAGGTAAAGTAGGAGGATTTGATAGGGTTTTAATGGCTTGGCCCCTTCTGGTAGCTCGGACCGACTGCTTCCAGGCTGCTCCTCGACCAGGCGTCGTCCATTAAAGTCCTAAAGGTTTACCAAAACCGTTGGGGCCCCAAAATACCTCTCGCCACGCTGGCCCAGCACAGATTATCTGAGCGCTGAAGATGCTTTTGGGAAAGCCCAGTCTCTTGTCTGCGTAGCTAAATGGCCATTCTGTGTTTTTATAGCCTATCTTACCTCCAAGGAAATAGAGGGAACAGATCATTCAGGTCCACAGCTTGTTCATTTCATTGGTAAAACAAAAAAAAACAAAAACGGGACCCAATTGGGGAAATTGGATGAAGTTTTCTCAAAGAGGGCAAAATGAGGTATTACCTTGATATATTCGGAATGAATCGTTTTCCTTTCGGGGGCTTGAGTACGTCTGCCGAAAAACAAACACAGCCATTAAGGGGACTTAAAAATGCAGAGGTGCAATTTGATTGTTGGTTAATGTGTTTTTCTCCCCTATGGAGGGAAGACAATTATTTAGGGGGGAAATTGCACAGAAATGTTTGATATTGTATAAGAACAGGCTTTTCCTCAGGCGTCTCAGTGGTTGGTTCTGCCATCAAAGCGTTTGTATTGTCTCGGTTGGTGATTTTGGGATTGCGGATTTAAGAATCTGCATGCATCATGTAAGATTATGGTTTTAATATAAGGCAGTAGTATTGTACACTCATATCACCTTCAAACACTCTCTCTTGTCATGTTCTTTCATCGCATTCAAACTGCCAAACTCGCGAAAATGGTGTTTTAAAATGCTTTTGGCTTCTTTTTCCTTGGTAATTCTCGCTGTTCTCTGTCAGCTGCTTCATACGTACAGTAAACGGTCCTACCAGTTATTATGACAATCATGAGGTTCATTTCTCTGGGACTGATCAGACCCTTTCAGTGACTGCCTGGTCTGTTTGACGGCGATAGAACATTTACAGTCTGCCCCCCCCCCCTCCCCATCCATGATTGTGCCACTCGTTGACATGATAGAATTGTACAGCCGAAGGAACCTTGCACATTTATATTTAATCTTCTAACTCTCATCCTTAATGCATGAGGAAAATGGGAGACCCCCCCCCCCTCCTTTCTTACCCCCCACCCCCACCCCCACCCTGTGGTTTGGCCTGCTGGGAGAGGAAAAGAGGGGGATTAGAGCAGGATTAAGTCTCGGGTGTGAATGGGGGCCACGAGACCTCCACATTTATTCGCTTCCCCCCGCCACTCGACGTCCCAGTGCCATCCGCCACCCGCTCAGATACTCGAGCGGATCCTCACGGCCCCCCCCCTCGTCATTTGCGGTCGGAGAACGAAAGAATTGAATTGACTCATTTTTTTGAAGGACGATTCAGATTTTTGGCAGTCTCTTGAAAAAAGCAACAACAAAGGTATTCTGCTGGTTCTGTCTCCGCAGAAAAAGGTTTTTGCCCTCACTGTTGACGTGTGTCTGGTGTGGAGGAAGTTGCGGCTTGATGCCTGTTAGGCATGTTGTCTGCTTGACTCTTCATCACCTCCCGAATCTCCCGCATCTTAGGTGTGAACACACCGGACCACAAATTTCTACGTCTCACCGTCTGCCTTAACACAATCCTCGTTTATCGGCGGATTCATTTGGAATGAATGAAGAGGCGTCTAAACATCATTCGTAACTTGGAGTTTATCCGTAGCCGCGAAGACATCCCCCTCATCCTCAAATGCGATCCATTCCGATGTCAAAGCACGACAATGATCAGTGGACGGACACTGATGTTGAAGTCCTTTTTTTATTGTGCTTCAGTGAATGTGAACGTGGGTAAAACAGACATCTGGCACTCTGTCAGAATGTAGGCCCGAGTTTATCTGAGTCTACCATGTGCCTGAAAAAGTCAGAGGGAGACAAATGGATTGTGTTCGGTCTCAAGTGAAAGTTGTTTCTTGTGGCAAAATTCCCTCTTTGTGTTTTCCTGGACAGACAGAGGAACCCCCCCCCCCCCCAGGGGGAAGGATTGAACTGGAATGAGTGTGAATTTGTTAAAATACAACTTTTTTCTGGTACTCCTTTTTGGTTTGCCGAATCATTTTTTCTCACTCCGAAGCCAAAGTTGAATGGGCGCTCTATTCAAAGGCAGCGCACACAAAAGGAAATGCCCGGCATTCAAAGTGTTTCACAGCTAAAAATAATGTCGGTGAATTTATTTTTCCAATTTCGCATGAAACTAGAACAACTGGAGATTCAACGGTTTGGTTTTACTTCAACAATCGCCCTTCAGAACTCAATCACACCACAATGTTTGGATATTTTACCAATTTTTTTGGATCGCATTTTCTTAGACCGCTGTTATTTTGACTTCTTTGTGTCTGTTTTGTGTCAAAAGTTCTTTAAACCTTTTCCTGTCCCTGTGTGAAGCCTGGTGAATATATCAAATGGATAGTCGGGTGGGAGTTTTCATCATCACCGGCTGTTAACTGCTCCATCACAGAGAGATCAATAAGCATTTACCTGTAAGAAATTAGCAATCATTCTCTGTCCTCCCTCTCGCTTTTTCTGTCGCTTTTCATCTACAAAGTAACAAGTTGTTGCAAAGATTGTTTGTCAACATCAAGAAAAGGAGTAGAAAACAGAAGAAAAGTGGAAGATTCAGCTTGTGTATCCGTGCAAGGAGGTGCAGTTGTTTATTCTATAGTCCAACGCCAACAGCCGGGGATGACGTGTCGTCTGCTGGTCGATAGGTGGATCGCGCAACGTATTCCGCTGCTGTGTCTAATTGAAGGAGCATTTGAGGATAAATAATTTCCAGTCAGGTCTTAAACCTCTAGCCAAAGTCATTACCTGCCCCCGATTGTTAAACTAACACACTTTGAAATGGTCTAGGACTTAACCGCGACATTGTAAGATAAGAAAAAGCCTGAGCTTAATGAGTGTTAATGCCTTAGGAGAATGGTCTATTGGTGTCGTGATGTGTACAAGAGAGATTCAAGAGGAAGATGCGATTGTCAGAGTTTGAGTCCAAAATTCACGCGAAGCAGCAGCACATGGTAACACAAACCTCATGTCGTGGGGTAGCGTTTAGGCTGTTTGAGCGTTTCCTGCGTGATCACAATCCGGGCTTCAGATCCCCCCTTCTGGTCGTCGGATTCCCTGATGCTGCGTGAAGCACGCTCCACATGAATTAATAAATTGAGTGTCGCCTTTTTATTATGCTGCGCGTTATGAACAAGCCACTGAACTTTCTCTAACTCCGCCCTCCAATTCTGGGGTTTCCCTGTGGGATTGGGGGATCGGGGCTGGGTGGGTGGGGGGTTGAGTGATGATGATGATGTTGTACAGCACAACAGGCCTATTAGGAAAGAGCAGTAAGGGGGCAGTACCCCCATACTCCCATACTCACCGTCTTTAATATTGCATGGAGACACGGTGGTTCCTCTCCCGTTCAGCCACCCTTTGAGCTTGAGTTTGATTCCGTGCCGCTCCTTTTATTGCGGTTCCGGCGGGCGCGATGTGCGGTGTCGCGTCGGTTGCTCTCTGACGCGTCCATGGAGGAGGCGTGCTGTAGGTTCGCACTGTGCCGCAGGAGGACCTCTTCCCTCACCCTGTCCCTGCCCCGATCAAAACGGGTAAGGCTGAAGATTCAAAGGGCGTCAGGCATTTTTTTTCCCCCTCCTCCTCTCACAGCAGGGCGCCATTCATACTTGTCCGTCCACGCAGGAGCTGATGTCGTTGAGGGCGAGTTTTGCTGTTGATGTTAATCGCACATCCATCAGCTCTTCTTTGTAATTTAGATCATGAGTGCAGTGAATCTAGTCGGGACAGAAAAACAAGATTGTGGTGGTACATCAATGCTCGTTTGATACTGGACACTCGTGTTCCAGATGGAAATTTGGTGTTGTTCTCAAACTGGGTTGGTGCGGGTTTTTTTGGGATGAGTTTTCGGCAATGTTGATGTGTGTGCGCATTTTTTCAGGAAACTCGATCACAACTGAAAACAAATAGACTTCGATGATACTGAGGCTCGTGTTTTGGAAAGTGGAAATTGGCTCCTTGTCGAAGAAGAAAACAGAATGAAGTGGAACAAAGACATTTGTTCAGGGATCCCAATTATGGATGGCGGCTGATTTAATTGTTAACATGGTGATGGTTGCTTCATTTGTGTGCAGTGTGCACATGTTGTTGAGTTGGTCGAGTAAAGGTAGAAGGAGGGATTTTGTTGTTTTGTTGTCGCGACTGCAAAACCGTCCGACCAACAAGGAATGCGGTGCTTGATTGTGGAACGCAAACCTTTGCTTCTGGTCTTTTAAAACATCAGTGCATGCATGTGTTTGGGGCGCTTGTCGACTTTGAGCAGTGCGTTGCTGCGCTTTACCTCTCAACTCACGTCCACTGCGCTCTGTTCTCTCCGTTCTTCTGTCTGAACAGCTTCCTGCTGACCTCAATAAGATGCACCTAACAGACCACGCCCACCAGCAGGTGATGCACGTGCCTCCCAGCCAGTCGGGATGCAGCATCGCCAGTGACTCCGGCAGCAGCAGCCTGTCGGACATTTACCAGGTTGGTGTTTCATTTTTGCACGTTCAAGCTACTTTGTGTCATGAGTAAATCTGCTTTTTTTTCCCTTTTTGACCACAACAAAAACAGAAAAATAGAACTTAAAATTGACAGTGTCCTTTTTCTTGCAAAGTCTAACTCGTTTTTTGAACAAAACATGAACCTTCCCAGTTTTCAGTCAGAGTTTTCATCCTGTTCTCTCACTGGGACATCTTCCGTTTCTTTGCACCTAAAATCAGTCGAGCCCGTTAAAGATTAATGTTGCGTTTATCTGCTGTTTCACCCGCCAATGACGTTTCTAAACATCTTTTGGTTTGACTACCAGTTCATCCTAAAGTTTTTGATGGATGTTAAAAGTACAACGTTCCTGTCACGTGTATTTATACATCACGAAAAAGCCTTTCAGCAAACGAGTGTCGCCTGTCAAACCTTTCAACACCTCTCTGCGGCAAAATCGGTGTTTGACTGATGTTGGGTTCGCTTTCTGTGTTGATGTGCTCCAAATCTGTCTGCCTACCTGTAGCTTATCTGTCAGCCCCACCCCCCCTCCACCCCCCTCCAGGTATTCCTTCTCCCCCGCTAATTATCACGCATCAGTTGTTGCCGGTGACACGGCTCCCACCGTAGCTCCTCCTGAGGATTAAAGGTCACCTGTAGGAAATGAACCTAACCTTTGGGGCTCCATCCATACCTGTGTTGCAGGTATAGGAGCTGTAACCTTATCAGTGTAGCTGTGTTCAGTGTCATTGATGTGTTGGGATGTGGTTAGTGTGCTTCTATAGGATGTAAAAAGAGACAAGCTTCATTGAGAGATGGTTTTTTTTTAGCCAATGTTTTGAAGGAATGTTTCAGGAAATAAACGATTTGGTCAAAAGCTTTTTACTGAGCTTTTTAAGGACGGTTTAAACTCATGTTTCAATACATTTTGAGTTTTAACATGTTATAAATTTACAAACGGGTCTCTTTCGAAAGATAGCTTCAGTTTATCATATTTTTCCTCATGTTTTTCTCCTTTTTTAAAAAAATACGAGCATATTGCTCCACTTGTATTTACATCGGTTATCCAACTCAATGCATCCAAATGAAATCAGTCATTCAAGTAGGCGTCATTACCGGCTACATTTCACCACCTCTTGCATGTGCTTCACCTTTGCGTGACATTTCAGCAGCTGGTTGCGCCGGCGAACGCCTCTCTGAGTGCGGGGGCGCCCAAACGGCTGCGAATCAATACCCCCCCTCAAAAGCGTACACGATAAGTCTGTCATGTAATCATTTTCGTCCCTCAGATCTCCTAATCTCTCCTCTTTACACGGAAACTTGTAATAAATCCGAAAAACCCTTTCGAGATTATCGTCTCAGCCTCGGCCGTTCTTTACACAGAGCAGACGCAATTATATGGCCGTTTCCCTTTATGTGCGTGCGAGATAGTGAGAGTCTTTGTGTTGCCGTCATGTTCGTATGAGGCTTAGTGAAGCAGTGCTGAAATGGACAGGTGAATTCTATCAGAGGAGGTAAAATGATTGCTCTGCGTGCAACAGCACATTGATGAAATGGATCAACAGAGCACACTGCAACAAGAATGAATGGGAATCAGCATCGATGCCAACAAAGGCAACTTTTTTCCCCCTAAAATGTTCAAATATTCACTTCATTTGACTTCCTCGCATTATCTGCCCGCCCTGTCCTCCCCCTCTCAGCCTCATCTGGGAGCTTGTGCAGATTGATACGGGTGAGGTCAGCCCGGTTCAGACGTTTAACACAGCGACTCGATCTTTTCATCCCCAGATTAGGTATTTATCGCACGGCTCTGATCCCATCAGCTTGCCGGTGACCCGGCTCCCATGTTTGTTTACAGCTGTCTTTATAGCACCGACCTCCCAGTCAGCTGTGGTCTGCAGCTGTCACTGAAACTTTTTTTTTTTGGGGGGGGGGGAGTTTTCCTCACTCCGCCTTTTATTTTATCTCCAGTCCGCCTCCCACCTTGACAGTCCGCTGTTGTCGTGACTCCCCCAGTGTTTTCTTGACTCAAAGTTTATTCTGGCAGGCCACTTTTCAGGATTTCAGCACCTTCCAGACACTTTGCACCTTAATATTAAATAATGTTTGTGCCAGTGTGGCTATGTTTTTAAAGAACATTGGTTTTAAATGTGTTTTGCCCCAAAAGATCCAACATAAATGCCCTTTAACAGTAAGCTGTGCCCTTTCCTCCTATTTTTTCATCTTATGATTAATTTTCTTTCTATAATGGGCATGATCAAAGTTAATTCTTATATGCTGAACTGCTAAAGCCAGCAGATTGCCAGCGGCACTGGCACTACCAATCCTGAGGTCCTCTGTTCACCTGTAGGTTGATGGCTCAATTCCCAGCTGGCCTTAAAGCCCCCCCCCCCCCCCGTGCTGCTTTCAGATCTATACTCTGCCAACCATCTGTCTGCCCTGCACCAGGGAAATGTGAATTAATGCTACTGGATTAGAATATGTGCCTGCTGGCTCCTGTTTTTCCGTCGCAGGGTTGAGCTGAGGGTCACAGGTACAGCTGCTCAATCCAAGGTTATTCTTTGTTTTTTTGGGAGATTGCGTATCAGGGAAATTCCTCGGGAAATAAACTGCAAATATGGCAGTTGGAGTTTCACACGAATCCTTTTCTACTCAGTTAACTGAACTACAAGACTGTTTCGCTTCGTAATTGTCCGAAACGGCCACTCATGTCCTCGCTGCTTTGTTCACTGGCCTGTTCTCAGGCGACAGAGAGCGAGCTGGGCGACGTGGACCTCTCTGGACTTCCCGAGGCAGCAGTCGACAGCGAGGAGGAGGAGGAGGAGGATGAAGACCTGGAGAGAGCTTCAGACACTCTTCTGGGCAGAGACCTGGTCCGGGAGTGTCTGGAAAAAGACCCGGCTGACCGAAACGATGATGACATTGGTAGGTCGAACTCCTTTCTTGTGAATATCTCAACCAAAATAGTGGCTCATTGTTGTTTTACTCCAGTTCTCCAACCTGAATAAATAAAGAGGATCTTCCATGAATCCCACCCTCGTTCTATGCTAGTTTTAAGCTCCCAGTTTCTATTTTTGGATCATTCATCACTTGGTAAGCACAGCCAAGTGGGATCCACAGCACCACCCCCCCTGCATAAAGACCCCTTGGGGTGTTCTCTAAACACCAGTGCCCTTCCAGTATGTATTTTTAAGCAGGCAATCAGAAAGGCGACCTCATTAGTGGGACCCAGTGGGGTCCTGGAGGAGAAGGTGACCACATCAGAGAGCCGGGAGTCAGTGCAAAAGGGCTGGCCCGCTGGGTGCCTGCTGAGAGGCTGGCCTTCCCGTGGCCTTCACCCTCACAGTCACAGCTCATTCACAGGAAAGAGGCGGAGGAGAACCAGCCCGTACTCTCGGAGACTGGGCTTTGCTGTTTTGTGATTGAATCAATTAAGTTTTACATGTTTTAATTGTCTCGCATGACAACTCTATACATGTATTTTTTACAGTCTTAAAGATGAGAACAGTAAAGAATCAAATGTGTAAAAAATAGGAAATTGTCTACTTTGCTTGAATTTCATCGCACCTTCATTTCTGAAATGAGGAGAACCAAGCTTCCTGTTTTTTTCCCTGAGTACCGTTGATGGAATTTTTAAGTCTGTTTTGAGTTCGTCTGTTACCAGACCCAATAGCATGATGCAGTCTTGCACAAAGACATGGCTTTGTTTTAATGTGTCACCAGCTAAAAGGCTGGTCTCCGGCCAATTATCAATGCAGTTGTCTAAATATTTGCAGTGGGATTACAGCTTTGTAATTTATACAAATTCCCTTTTTGTGCCCGACTCAATTGTTGCATTAGATCGAGTATTTTTTCAGTGTCAATTTGCAGCATCAAGCTTAATTCTGCGTCGCTTACCAGATGGTTGATCCACCACATTTGATGGTTTGTATCCACAGTTCTAAACTTCTACTTCAATTGAGGCTTTCCCTCAACTGTTGAACTCCAAACTCTCTGGTACTCTAAACTATTTAATAGCAGAGTAGATAAAAGTGATGAGGAATTAAAGGAGGGAAGAGCAGGAGGAAACTGTGTGCCAGTTGGAGCTGGCTCACCCTTTACTCCATCTCTGGACCAGGGAGCTGAAAAATCCCTGCACCGATCCACTGCTGCTTGAGGATCTCGAGTCATTACACAATAGTTATCGTGGTGATTCGAAGTTTTTTGGTCCTAATTTAAGTGTTTATTTCAATCAAATAGCTTCAACATTAACTTCGTGAAAATCTGAAAACTCTACGTTTCTCAGTAATTTTGTCAGTGTGGGTGTTATATTTATGAAAACCCTTTTACAATTCCGGTTGTAATTGATCTGATCTCACCCAGGGAGTAAGGCCATGCGAGTGAAGCTTGCTCACAGAAGGGACCTTTTAGACGTCCATAGATGACTTCAGAAATACTGTGGTTTGACTGTGAAAAGAAATCAATGTGTTTTTCCCCCCGGCACACGTGAGACGCATTGCTTTAGACACAGGAGTTATATCAATACGCCCTCTTTTCATGGCTCACAAGGCCTCATGGTTTTTTTGTTTGTTTCTTTTTTTTTTTCATTTGCTTTCTTCTCCTTCTTCCCAAACAGAGCAACTGCTGGAGTTCATGCACCAGCTGCCCGCCTTCGCCAACATGACCATGTCCGTGCGGCGGGACCTGTGCAGCGTCATGGTGTTCGAGGTGGTGGAGCAGGCTGCCACGGTCATCCTGCAGGACAAGCAAGAGGTATGCACGTGAGGAAGTTTGTAAGTGGAAGTGTGCGACCGTAAGCGCAGACGATTGCAAAGGTTTCAAAACTTCGGATAAATATTGCTCATGCTGTAACTGCAGGCAACGTTTGTGTAGTCTGGAGCCCCCGTCTTTGTTGTGCCAAAACATGGCGGTGCGGCACTTCGTATTGTTTTCACAACCTCAGAGCTAAGCTGGGCTCTTAGAGGGACCCTCTGTGATCTTTTGCAACCCTCAAGAGGTTCCGAGTTTTTATTGATTCTCAATGCCAAAATGGAGAGATCCAAAAAAAAAAGGCCATATGCAAAATTTGTCTTTATTATGTCAGCATCATTAAAGGCAATTACATGGAATTCCCTCAACAGTTGATATTAGATTTGATCTTTATTCAGGCAGACACAAGATGTTGTTTACCGGCTCACTGAATCCTAATTGAGTCATTAGTATTATCACAATGAAAACATCTTGGATTCGTCTTTTGTCATCCCGCTCGATGGCGAGACACGCCGAACAAAATAAATATGGACATGAGCGTCCAAGACTCGGTGGGTAGATGTGGAGGAGCGAAGTGGAGAGAAGATGTTCGCGCAAACACAACCACTGCGGTTTCAAGAAGCGCACAGTTGCTGACGCACAGCCCTACACATGCCTCCTCGCGCACACACGGCTGGTATGTACACATCCGCTGCAGTGAATAAAGCCTGCCAATCACTTCAGGCTGCAACACAAGTAATTAATTAAGTTACATGGCTGAGAAGCGGGAGCTGTGTCATGGCTGTTTAGTTACACGCTGCAGCATTAGAGCCGACAGGGCGATAAATGGCCATGAACTGCTGGCGGCCAAGCCCGGCGGAACGGGAACACTACATCAGCAGGACAAAGCCATAAACACACTCATTTGTGGAGAGTACACATGAATGACTGAGTGTGTGCGTGTGTGCTTCTGTACCGTCTGTGTCAAGTCTGTTGATGGGCAGCTCTCCACTCCACTGTCTCTCTGTGGACGCCTGTTGAAGGTCAAAGAGAAGCACTTTGCTAAGTGAATGTGAGTGGGAAAGAAAAATAAAGCGAGTAAAGTGGTCTCGGCAGAAAAAACATGGGGAGAGGCGCTCCAGACGGCAGAGGCAAGAGAAAAGGACGACGGAGTCAACAAGGGGCCGTCGGAGCAAAGAGTGAATGATTCTTTCCTTGACATTTGATTTGAATAAATTGCAATCAAGACTCAGACGTCTGAAAGTAGGATGCAAGTTGGGCGTTTGTTTGCAATAAGAAACGTTACATTATTCGAAACTCTAAAGGAGAAGCCTCCCAAAAAAAAAACGTATTCTTACGTTGGGTTTTTTTTTTTTTGGTTTATTACCTCACCTCACCTTTAAGCTGTTGTTGTTGCTGAGGAAAAAGAGGAATGTCAGACTGACAAAGGAAAGAGAAACAGGTGGGTGGGTGGAGGGGGGGGGTGGCAGTGAGAGGTATCGGGAGGAGAATTGGAGATTTGCTGAGGTGAGAAACAGCGGGCGAATATGAAGGCAATGAAGAGGAAATATCAGTTATCGCTGGAGAGGGAGCCCGCAGCTCTTTCACTCTCCCTCCATCCGCTCACACTCGGGATGAATGGCTTGTTATATTGTGCCCGCCAGCGTTTCCTTTTCAAAAGCCACCACTGGAGACACAATACCTCTTCACTGCTGCGCTCATACCTCACACAATACTCATGATACTTACTATATACTATGTTATTCAGCAACGGATTGACAGTTTAACACTTGTTCTTGTGTAGCAGTAAAATATTGTAAATGGAACAGAAATATTTCAATGTAATTGTATTTCTCAAGATGCAATTGGGCCATGGTGGAATTGAATTTGCCATTTGTGTGCCAACTCCAGTGGAATTCTCATCAATGGGCACAAGAAGGGGTTCACATGATCACATGGCTTTGGCCTGACAGAAACACAATTCCCTAAAAGTCTTTCATGCACGTGTCTGTTTATGTTGGTCACT
>JASSRZ010000006.1:11199538-11213652 GCA_032164315.1 Malacoctenus gilli
TAATGATAAGAACAACCCCAAACTCATTTTTCAACCGTTTTCTCAAACAAACGTTACATCTGAGATTCTGAGTTTAACGTTTGAGCCTCCCCTGAAGTGCTTTGGCGCCCCCTAGGGGAGGCGCGCCTCACACTTTGATAACAGCCGATTTAGACTACGGTATTTTCAGAGGCAGTAATGTTTATATACCGATATCCGTACTATAATATCTGTATTATTGGCCTATACTGCCATCTAGTGAATTTGCACAGTACTTGCTGCAGGGGGAAAAACGTTGCAGGACAAAAGCCTTCCTGAAGAGTGAATAGTTGAGAACAGGACCAGTCACGCAGATGACATTCGCAGGAACCAATGCATTCCTCATCTGTTCTTCGTCTTCTCGTTGCGTCCGTAGTGTCTAAGAACCTGAGTGAGCGGCGGTCCACCAAGTCGGACATGTCCCCGGTGTCCCTGCGGTCGGCTCTGCCCTCGGGGAAGGCCCAGAACAGGGTGTCGCAAGTCCTGCAGGTCCAGGTCCCCTTGAACCCTCTGCGAAAGAAGAGCACTGCCAAGGACATCGGCACACCGAGTGAGCGCTCGCAAATTTCCGCTCTTTAACATCTCAGCGTCTCTTGTCAAGTGAAACGTTTTCTTGCCTTTGCGTTGTGCTCATCTTCTTTTGATTGTTCTTGTCCTTATTATCACTAAGGGTGAAGCCAACTAAGTGGTGATCCACTTTAATTTGTTTCACACCACCAATCACCATCATCTAAATGCACTCTTTTATTCAGCTCGAGTGGCTGTAAGACCTTCCTGTTGGTAACAAGCCGAAGAAGATTAATTGCGACTGTTGAGCTTGTTAAGAGCAAAACTGATTAAACCGATCAAACATGTCGGACCGATAAGCAGCAGCACCGTGAATTTCCGAAGATTTGAAGCATTTTTATGGTGTGGCACCAAAACGTGGAGTTCCAATATTTCCGTTACGAAATGAAAACTCCGAGAAGTTTATATGAGACACGATTAAAAAACGAATCCAGGTAGCAGTCTCGCCAATCTCCTCCGCAGGAAGGTGTCTGTGGAGCGTCGTAATAACCTTCCCCGGTTCAGTAACGTTTCCGTCTCCCGCAGACTCCAACTCTCCCCAGGTGGCGAAGAAGCCTCCCGTGAACTCGTCAGAGGACTGGAGCGGCAAGAGGCCGTCGGACGACACCGTCTCCTCCGTCTCCTCCCTTCACTCCAGCCCCACGGTGTCCCCTCAGGGTTCGCCGCGCAAAGGTCTGCGGCAGGAAGTCGTCCCTCTGTAAAAAGCTGACTCGTTGCGCGTGTCGCGAAACCCCAGCTGCTCCTACTGACGACAAGCTGATACGCGTGATAAAAGACAGGAACTTTAACAATCGCAGTCTGCAGTGAACGTTTGCGTTTAAAGCATATGTTTTTGTTTGCCATCTTTTAGTGGGAGGTGTCGCAAAGTCCCACAACTCCAGCCAGATGAACCTGTCGGGGTCTTCGTCGTCTCTGACCAGCGACGCCAGCACCAAGGCCGGCACCGTCAGCCTGCGCAGCTACGGCATAGGTGGGGCTCTCCTTCACAAGAGGATCCTCCTGTTAACCAGGCAGCCCAGCCGAGAGAGGAGCAGGGAGAGAGAGGCAGAGCTGAAAGAGGAGGAGGAGGAGGAGGAGGAGAGTAAAGCAGGAAAGGAAGACGAGGACATGACGCCGGAGAGAGGACAGAGAGGCTTGTATTCACCGGGGCGAAGGAGAGGAAGAGCCAGGCAGCTCAGCGGCCAGGCAGCCAGAGCAGGAAGCCCAGCGCAGGCTGCGGTCCACCCGGGCTCCCCCGCTTTACCCGGGTTCAGAGCCGTTCCCTTATCGCCGCCGTGCCAGCCCACTTCTTTGAGGACGTCGGAGTCCCCGATTAGGACGAGGCTGTTGTCGCCCTTCAGGGCACTGAGGGAGAGGAGTCGGTCCAGGGAGGGGCCGGCAGCCGGCGTCAGAGAGGGACCAGAGGAGGACGCAGAGAGACAGGCAGGGCAGAGGCCAGCGAGGTCCATCAGTCCCTTCCTCTGGCTTTGTAGGGACAAGCGCAGCAGGAGGAGGACGGTCTGACGCTGAGCCAGTCGCAGCTGAAACACTCACCCAAGGAAGAGAACAGTATTTTGCAGACTTGGCGTTCAAGTTCTCCTCTCGTCGTTTGTTGAGGGACAAAATGTGAATTTCTGTTCACGACAGTCAAGTGTACCAAAACAGAGAGCACAGTCACTCCAGATGTTTCCAGAGCGTTCCAAAAGATGTTTGTCTCCTTTTCAGTATTCGGTTCAATGTTTGCTGCTTGAATGTGTTTGTTCCAGGCAGCATTCAATCACGATGTTTGTCAGTCCCTCTAACGTCACACTTGCGTTGGTCGTTCAGGCTTTTGGAACATAAAGTGCAAACCGTGACCTCGACAGTGTGTTTCACAGTGATTTCAGGGTCTTTACACACATTTCACTCGAACCTTCAGTTCGTGTTCAACAACAAGAACAGACAAAACAGCGACTCTCTTTGAAGCTAAAAAAAAAAAAAATCTACATTCTTACTTTGAAAACTGAATTCATGATGCAAAGATGCTCAAACTTGAACGTTATCTCGTTCTCTTTCTCCTTTAAAGTCGTGCTTCGATGTGAAACTGTCTTTCTTCTCCGCTTCAGGTTACGCCCTCCTGCCCACCGGGAAAGCGGACAACCTTTCGGACTCGAGCCACAGCGAGATCTCGTCCCGCTCGAGCATCTGCTCGGTGGACTCCGTGCCGGCTCCGGGCCTGGACGACCGCTGCAGCAGCGGCGGCGGCGGCAGCAGGGGCTGCGCTAACACCGCTGCTAATGCTACTTCAGCTTCCACCACCGCCGCCGCCACCACCATTGCGGTGGCAGAGAGCGCTGCAGCGGCGCACGCGCACTTCAATGCGGATTACAGTCAGCCCAGCACAAGGTAATCAGTTGTGGTTGGTGAAATTGCAAACATTAACGTTATGAGCTTCTTAAGTTTTGATTTTCTGAAGAGCTGGAAGTTTAATAACAGAGAAAACGAGCAGGTTTTGATGCGCCAATGACCAGTTTTCTATCACTGAATTTTAGGCAAAATTCAACTGCCTTCACTCAAACTTGTGCCGAAATTTGACCCTTTTTTTTTTTTTTTACATATTAGTCAAAAAAGGAAAAAGAAAAAGAAGAGTTTTCGCACTTAAAGAAATATCGTCAAGTATTATTCAAATGTCACGACGAATCGAAACAGAGGAAACAAATCCTGCAGTCCAACTCGTTCGGTAGATATTTGACGGGCTCATGGAGTTTCCCCACAACTCCTCCCGGACATGAGTTCACACCTCCAGAGCTAACACATGATATGAACCCTCACGAGTGTCAAGAATGAACATGACTGCGTCACACGCAAACCGTCTGCGACCTTTCGCCACTTTTCAGGCCCCCCCACCCCCCTCCCATCTGGACCTCAACGCTGCCTCTTCCTCAATAAAACTCACTGAACAGGAAGCAGTTAAACAGGGGCGGCTTTTATGAGCGTCCAACGTTTACTGCTGCTGCTGCTGCTTCTCTCCTCCTTGTTGTCTGTTCACAGCGTAATGCTTTTCACGCTTTTAATCTGCCCGAGTAAACAACACGGCTTTTTACTGTCTGCTGTTTGTTTATTGTTCCTCCACGATCGGGCTGTTCGGCCTCATAAAGACGAGACTTTAAAGGTTCGCCGGATGTAATAACTTATCCCCTGTTCTGATATTCTTTCGCCCCGCCAGCCTCGCTGCATAACACCGACCTGTTTTATGGAGTACGGCTTTCATTGCGCGGTTTGTTCCTCCAGTAAAAACTGAGCCAATCGGAAGGCTGGTTTGTTCGAAGCAACACGGGAGAAAAACTTTTACGACAAATTCGTTCGACAAGTGCAGGAAACGCATCATGCTTCATGGTGTTATTCTCGGTGCATCTTACCATTGTGGGACAGTTTGTCCACCCTGTGACTGTGTTCATTTCTTTATTTCTCAATCCGTTTGCAGCAGCTCTTCCTCGACAGCTCGAGGATACGTCACAAGAGGCTCCACCTTCACCTCCTCCATCTCCACGGAGGAGCTGACCCCAGACCACGCCTCCCTCGACTCGGTGGCCGACAGCGGCCGCGGCAGCTGGACGTCCTGCTCCTCCAACTCCCACGACTCCTTCCAGAGCCTGCCGGTGTCCTCCTGCCGGCCCTGGGACCACGGCATCCACGGCCTCCCGCACGCGCACCTGGGCGGCTTCAAGCACACGCCGTTGTCGCGGCCGATCGCGGAGGTGGAGGCGGCGGCGGCGGCGGCCGGCCAGGCGCGGCCCAGCAACGAGGACGCCTCCCGGCAGCACAGCAGAGACTCCAGCTCGGATCTGTCCACTCAGTCGCGGCAGAGCTGGGCGTCGTCCAGCTCGCTGTCCGACACCTACGAGGGGAATTACGGGACGATAAAGCGGCGAAACACCTCGGAGAACCCTTCCTCGCCGGCCCACGAGGAAGGAGGGCAAAGCACAGACCCCGCCTACAAAACGGTGACGTCGAGCACAGAGAAGGGCCTGATAGGTGAGGGATCAGGTCGCGACTTTGATTCCCGTTGAGCAGCGTAGCAGCTGTGAAGGCTCGAGACATAAAAAACGGTCTTTCTTATTTTTAGGCTTTACTTGTGTTTTGAGCTTTGTGCTTCATAGTAATGAAGCTGTCACGTTTCTACTCTAAGTGCTCGCTCTTTGGTGCAAGAGAGAAAGCTGCTGTTTGTCTCCTACGAGATGTTTAAAACGATCTCAAATGGATCGGAGTCTCGTCGTGGAGCATAGGGCAGGAAATATGAAACGTGCACCAAAGATGGAGCTTTTTCTCCTTGACATACACGCTCCAGTTCACGGAGTTCAAGACGACCACAGTTTTACGGCGTTTTTGTGAGAGCCTCGCCGATCAAGGTTCAGGATGCCTCAGTCAGTCTGCAAATGTGTCGAAATTTAGTTGATCTTTATGTGAGCATCACTTCAGAGGTCAGAGTTTGCTGCTGTTTTTGTCCCTTAAAATTGGGAACAATGTTTGTTGGTCAGCAGCATTTTGTTTACAGTTTTCCTTCAAGAACCAAGAGAATAGAACGATTTTGTAAATAAGTGATGAATTGTAGGATTTAAACGAATAATCAGTAGCGACTTTAGTGTTGTGCATATCTGCTGCAACCATCCATCTCATTGGTTGTATTTTGTTTTCTTTTAATTTGGACACGTTTTTTTTTGGTGCATGCGTAGTAGTTGGACGTGAGACATCACATTGATTTATTTTTTCATTATTATTTTCTTTTTTTCCCCTCCCTCTTCACACTCCTCCTCCTCCTCCTCCTCTTCCTGCACCTTCCCCCCCCCCACCCCCCACCACCACCATCACTCTTCACGCCCTTGTTCTCCTTCCTTTGCTCCACACCTCCTTTTTCTTTGAACCCTCACCTCCATCCAGTGTACTGTGTCACCTCCTCTGCCAAGGATGAGCGTTACCGAGCTCCCCCTCCCACCCCTCCAGGCTACCAGGGTCTGGCTCTGGGGGATCTCGGCCTCACAGACGGAGTAGTAGGTGGGCCAGGGGGTCTCCTCCCCAGACCTCCTCACCTCAGGCCCCCCGACTACAGTGTGGCGCTGCAGAGGAGCAAACTCCTGCAGAGCCCCGGAGCGGCCGGCGGCCTGGCCGAGGCGCGCAGGCTGGCCGGCGGCCTCCACGCGCAGAACCAAGACCCCCGAACCGGCGGCTCCAGACCACCCAGCATCTGCCTCCCGCCACAGGGTCTGGCTGACTGTGAGGACGGTGAGTCCGCGGGGTCTCTTGTCAGCCCGGTCGTCTCGCCGACGGCCCCGTCCGCGCTGCGATGGCGAACCTTTGTCGCGACAAATCTCGACGTGACCTGTCTCTCGTTTGCTTCCAGACGAACAAGTGTCGGCGGTGTGAAGGGAGCAGCGTCGTCGCCACGCGTCCCCCTCCACTCGGACCAAAAATCGCGTTGACCGGACTGAGCTCGTCATCGCGTGTCAAAGCACATTCTCCAAGGCCCGCCTCCTCAAGCGATGTCCCCCGAGGATGATATCCAGATCGACGGGTTTCCGTGACGCCCCCCCTCCTTCCCCCTCTTTTTCCAAACAATCTCACAGAAAAGAAAAAGGAAAAAAAAATTTAGATACTCTTCGGAAAACTTTTTGGAAAGACGTGATGAAATCACCTCGCAGCAGACGAACGCGAGTCCAAGGACCGGAAGGGAAGCGACGGTTGAAGCTCCCTTCGCGTGACGTCGGCCTCCCCTCGGAAGCAGACCGCCTCGTACCTCCATTTAACGCTCCAAAGCTGTCTCGTCTAAAGGTGTTTCATATTGTTTCGGACGAATTCCAATGTTGTACAGTGATTTGTTTTGGGGGTTTTTTCCCCTTCCTCTTCTCTCATAAAGTTCTCCTTTTTTCCTTCCTTTCCGCTGCTTTTGCAAAGTGTTTGAAGTGAGAGTCGGGTTGACGAAGGGACAGGAAGTGGCGGTCGCACGTGTCGAATTGTGACAAACACGATTTTGTGAGGGATTTTCTTTCTTCTTCTTTTTTTTTGGGTCGCCGTAAATCTTGAGTTCAGAAAAATGAATGTAGATGAACAAGAAGCAACGAGAAAACAGGTTTGAGATGACTTTTACGGGCACTGATGAGCTAAATTCACATCGAAAGACTCCTCCGACAGCTCCGACGTTCACGCTTTCTGACTGCGCCGGGGGTCGGGGGAATCCTTCCCGGCGCCAAATAAATCCCCCTCGCCGTATTTTTCGCAGCCTGCGAAAAAAGGGAGACCTGCAGAGCAACGGAAAGCGTGTTTATTTGTGTTAAGCGTTCATCCTGCTGAGCTCTTGAGGGGGAAAAAAAAAAAGGCCACACGCAGCATCTCTCAGGCTGGATTTCGGCGCGCCGCGCTCACTCGCTCGCCCGCCGCCTCCTCTCGAGGCTCGCTCCGTCTGACGCGAGGTACTTTAGCGGCATGCTGCCTCCTGGATGTTCTCTAAAAATCTGTATCATAAGTTGTTTTTAATGAGCTGAAGAACAAATGCCTCGCCGCCTCCTGTAGAGTAAAATGCGCGTTTGTTTTTTTGTTTGTTTGTTTTTTTTTCATCGCAGCAGCTGTATTGAAACAATAAATTAGCACTGTGTGATCTCACAAAGCGCATGCTTATACAGTCACACACGCACACACACTCACCAATATCTCCATTGGAGTGCACAGAAACAGTGTTTACACCCGTGCTCACGTTTTTTGTTTACAATTTCATTTCGAATGACGTGCGTTTGGATCGCGAACTGAAAAGGGTTGCGAACGTTGAAGCGCTCCAGGTTCAGTCGCAGATTCTCCGGCGAAGGCGGAGGTGTCGACCGTGGCCGCGCGCGCTCGCCGTGCTCCTCCTCCTCCTCCTCCTCCTCTTCGGGCTTCGCCTCCCCCTTTTTCGAACCCGACGGGTGACGCCGCGGCGCCGGCAGACACCCGGGGCCGCCTTGCTTCTCATCTCCCTTCTGTGTTCTTAGTGACATTTTGTAGGATATTTAAAGGACGTGCTTGAAAATAGTTTAATAGTATCCAAGACCGAAGCGAAATTTGTACATTTGAAAGTGTGTGTGTGTTTTTTTTTGTTTGTTTTCTTTCCTTTTTTGTTTTCTTTCCATCTGGCAGGGGTGCAACTGGAAAATTGGCGCTCTTCACCTTCTGCTGTCGTTCTCGCGCTCTGTGACGCCTCTTTTGGTTTTGCCACAAGACTTGAAATGATCGATGCTAATATATACACGGCATATATATATATATATGAATTTCTACATATATATTTTTTTGTTGTTCCTTTGCCATAAATTAATGTTAACTGATCATGTATAGATGAGAGAAGAGAGTCCTCTATAAAGGCTATTTTTGAATATTTTGTTATAAGAAATAATCCGAGGTTGTGATTGCCCTTTTGTTTATTTTAGGGGGGGGCAGGAGTCTTGAAAGGAGCTTCTGTTGCGTCTTCTCCACTTATTTTCTTCCCCGACTCTCTGTTGTTGGTGCCATTTCTGCTCTTTGAGTGTAATTGCTGCTGTGTTTTGGGATCTGGCAATGTCTGTGTGTGTGTGTGAGCGGTGTGTCAGTGTGTTAAGGGATTATCTTGTGAGGTGGAGATCAACATAGCCTTTGGAAAATACATTTTAAAAGCATCTTATTTTGATTGGGTGTTTGAGTGCAGCACAGAGAGGAACGCTCCCAAGTCGTTGCCGACGCCCGCCTGCTTTCGCCGCGTTGAAACTGAAAATTGGCTTTCGTGGCGCAATTTCATTCTCACACGAGTTGATTTGAACTTGTTTTTTGTTTTTTTTGGCTTTGGTTTGGTTTCCGAACGCTGTCATATCGTCCGTCTTTGGATCGACCAGAACGAGCTCCGCCTCTCGCCTTTCCTTCAGCCTTCTCCGTTTTCAGCAGGAACTTTGAACTCTCCAACTTACTTCCAGCTGAACCCCATCCGACGAAATCTATTTATGAAACTCGAGCGATCGTCACGGTTCCTTTGCGTCTCCTTGAAAACACAGACTGAGTGTCAGAAACTGACAGCTTCTTTTTTTTTTTATTTTGCCATTGTTGTTTTTGCACAACTATATTCCTCAGACTCTTGACCATGAATCAGTATTAACGCATTCGCTTTGGCTTTTCCCTTTTTGTGTGTGCTTGTGTGTAGCTAACTTCAATTGTTTGCTGGATGACAAATATTACAATCTTTTTTAGGTTTTTGTTTTTTTGGGTGGGTGGGGGGGTTGTATCAAATTTAACTCCCAACTCTCAGCACAGTTTCATGTTTTCTTCTCACTCCCAAGTGTCATTCGTGTCCCTCCTTCATCCCCCTTCCATCCTCTTTCAGTTCATTTAGTCAACTTTCATCGGGCGTCTGGTTTAGCGGTGATCGACTCGTCGCACTGTGAGCACAACCTGTCGGTGTGAAGCCAGAGAAATCGCCCCTTTGTTCCCGCCCCCCACCCCCCCCGACCCGCCTCACCTTGACCTCCTGCCATGTTCATCCGGAATGCAATAAGAGAGATGTGAATGTGTTTTTTATGTCAACATCTTTTGGCATTATTGCAGAAATGCACAACAATAAGCTTAAATGTGGTGAGTGAGCTGCACAATCTGTACAAAGAGGTATGAACCTGGTCTGTGGCTTAACGTTTGCTTTCGTCTCACACTTCTAGCTGTTGTAACTTATGTCTTTTAGAAAGACAACCTGATTTGGCTTGTACGCTTTTTATGTATTTTTTACGAGTGATTGTAAATAGTTGTTATATTTTTGTTTAAGAGAATGTTACTAAAAGGGTAAAAAGACCTTTTATTTCTCTGAGTCTACTGATATGAATTTGGACAATGAATAAAACTGTTACGCAGAGAGAAAGATTTGTTGTCTTTGTTGTTCACGTAACAGGAGCTCCTGCAAATGTATTTATTCGCGGTCGATAATTGTTTTTACAGCGGAACAAAAATACTCAGTGTTGTTTGGGGGGGGTAAGCTTTAACGGAACGCAAAAGGCTTCTTTCTTTCTTTATTGAACACTGCGGAAAAAAAACCCTCGACTAAATAGGTTTTGCTTATTCTAGGTCAAGAAATCTTATCACACTCGAAATAATGCATTGAAACTGAAAAGGTGGCGATTTCCCTGCTTATTTCAATAATATTCGAAGCATCTGTCAATGAGACAAGTAAAACTTCACGCTTTTGAGACCAAAAGACTCTGAAACAAGCAGGAAAATTCTCACTATCTGGTAATTATGGCTTCTTTTTTTTTTTTAGGTGTGTTGAGACATTTCTACCATACTTGCAATAAATGAAATCTGTTTGGTAGGATTTGGATTTTTATGGTGAAATGTCAATGAGAAAGCCATAATTTGCTCCCCATGACGTGCCACCACATTGCACGAGAGTGTGTTAGTGAAGGCAATAAGGTAAAAAAAAAACCAGACAGCTCCAGTGAAGCCAACGCTCCATCGGGTTCTTGAGCGAGAGCCACAGCGGCCATGTTTCCGGTGACCTTTCCCTCTGAAGTCTGAGCCGCTGAAGTGATGGTGGATAAAGTTGAGCGCGATCTCTGACTCCGTCTGAACTGCTTCTTTTAGACACTTTGTTCTTCCTCCCGGATGAAGTCGGAACGCGGCGTAATGGAGACGGTGTCAGGGAGGAAGCGGGCAGGCATGTTAACCAGCCTGTTCAAAGAGCCCGTCCACTCCACTTCACAGAGAATATTCCACCACCGCCAGAGAAGTGAAAGTTCAGCTCCGAGTGGGATTCAACTGGAAACGAGTCGGTGAAATTACACACAGCTTCAATTATACATCACAAAGGGCCAAAGAGCCCCACTGGAAGGCAGCAGAGAGGAAATGTGGGAAAAAGGAGGGACGCACAGGCCTTATAGGAGAGGGTGTGTGTGTGTGTGTGTGTGAGCGGTGTGTGTGTGTGTGTGTGCGTGCGCGCCCCCCGCCATATCCTCCTGTTTTTGACTTTGAAGTCGTGACTTTGTCAGGAGCAGGAGGTGGGGAAACGGGAAACTTTACCACCTGAGGGTTGAGCGCACTCACTTGGGGGGGGGGGGGCAGCTTTACCATATTCCTGTCTAAATGAAAATTTGTGAAGCAAAACAGTTTGGAAAAATAACGTGTCACCTGTACACCCTCGCTTCTGCCCTTGAGCTGGTGTGTGGACGTCAATGTGCCTTTGCTCCTTCGCGCATGCATGATGCAAAAGTTGTTTCTTTCCCCTTGTGTGTCGTTAACGGCCACCTCTTGTTTTTCTCTCTCTTCGCTATCTCGTCGGCTGTTTGTCCTCTGGAACTTGGAACACAACGGCGTCGACTCGAAGGGGTTAAAAAGTCTTCTGAAGTCTTTCAAAAACTGTTTTCCATTTGAATGCATCTTTGAACAGAAAATTTTCCGGCGAATCTTCCGTGTCACTTTGATTTCCTGCTTTGAAAGCACTTCTGTTTGCGGAACCCTGCGTTGTTTGGTTGTAAGCAGACAAACACCGAACCTGATTGCTGTTGGATCATGAGCCACTTTCAGGTCCATCGTCACCGTGGAGGGCCAAGGTCGTTCATCGAGCGGTCGGAGGTCCTCCCAAAGTTCCCGGTGAGCGTATCCGGTCGACGGCATCTGATTTATCTCCCGAGATTCATCAAATCTGTTTGGTTCTGCTGTCAGAGCTGTGAGCCTTGACCCCCTCCCCCCTTGAAACCTGTAACTTTTTGAGGACTTACTTTTCGGTGATCTTGGGGAGGGGGGGGGGGGGGCATGCTCTAACCTCTGTTTGTTTCCAGGTCAGAGGTCAGTCAGTGAGCAACAACGCCGTCTGAAAAGAGGTGACGGGCAACGGAGTCGCCGCTTTGCTCTTCAGCCGCTCTGCGGCGTCTTTTCCTCCAGTCAGTCGTCGTCTTTCATAAAAAAAATTTAAAAAAAACCCCGGAGCGCCCGAGTTTTCTGTATTTTCCTCGACTTTGAACTTCAGATGAAGTTCACCGAACCCCGACGAGGTGTTTTCACCTGTGACCCGCTCTGATTTTACTTCCCCCCTTTTGAACGTGAGGTCCTGGTTAATTAGCAGCTTCTCTTCTCTCAGCTCGTCTGCGAGATCTCACCATGAAAGAAACGCCGACAGGGTCTCACGGCACAACCTTCCTTTGCTTCTGAGAAAAGAGAGCAATTGTGAGCGACTCTATCAAAAGTAGATCAATGCAAGAGTCGAAAGCATCCAATGAAATTGTCCTGCAAAGAGAAGCATGCAAACGTGTTTTTTTTTCTCCTTTCCCTCCCCACCAGCCAGCCTTCCTGACTCCTCACCACCAGCCTTCGTGGACTGTTTCAGGGGCACCGAGACACGTGCCGAAGGTGGAGCTCGGCGGGCGCGCTTCGGCCATTTGTCACCTGTCCTCAAGGCTTCCCGCGGCTTGTAAAAAAGGTCGAGGTCGGCGTCCTTGCGGCTCTCCGTCCTCAGCGATGTCAGCGGTGGAGCGCAGACAAATGACCTGACAAGCTCGCCGAGTGTAACCCCGGTGTTGGCGAGATCCGCAGGTAATCCTTCAAACTCCTTCCTTTTAGTCCCGATGCATCTTGCCTGTTTGTGAGGCGTGAGCCTCCTCGCCACCGACGGCAGACCTTCAAAGCAACGACTCGAAACAACCCGCAAGAAGCTGGTCATTTTGGTCATGCACTGAGGACAATAGTTTTGTGCCTGTATAAAATGATTACAAAACAGTCTTTTAAAGTTTTTTTTTTTTTTTATGACCAGGAATAAATCATGTCAGACTTGTCGCCCAAATCCAAAAATTCAACTCAAGTTCATTTCTATTTTTAGCCTTTTTGTGAGTTTCAATCTGTCAGAAAATCTGGCGTAAATTCGCTCTGAAAGCTGCAACAACCCATAATTAAATCAGTCCAAATCAATAATCTTTGATGCGCCAGCTGGGAACAATAAATGCTCATTTCAGTGTGTGAGTTCTCTACTTCTGCCCATGCAGTTTCCCTTTGATAGTGTGAACTGTTTTGTTTTATGCGTAATTTTTCGTGTCGTGACTCCACACAAATCTAATCAGAAAAGGTTGATTTGTGTTTCAGGGGGTTTGCAGGGGGCAGAGAAGTCCCTCTGTTGCTGTTCCATCTCCGACCTTGGGAGGGCAGTGCTGCACCGCAGGAAACGCTTCCTTCCGGACTTTCTCACGTCCTCTGCGTCCCCGCAGCCCGAGGCCGCGGGCAAAATGTGTAAAAGAGAACTATTTAGGAACATGTACACCCCCACCCCACCCCCACCCCCTGCACCCCCCCCCTCCACCCCACCCCCTCGAGGTTGGCCATCCTATTAAGGTGCAAATTACCAACACGTTGCTAATACACTGGAACAATGCAGCCCTCAGCTTTGTGGATTATATCTTTCTCTTTCGCCTCTGTTCAGAAGTCTCCCGTCATCCTGTAAGACGTGAACGCTGATCCTGAAGCAGCGCTGCCGCTCCCCCACACCGAGGTTTAATTGTTGTTTTAATGGCTGTCTGAAGGCGTCTGCGCGCGCGTGTGCCCGAGATCTGCATTAACTGGCTCTCTCTCTCTGAGTGTGCAGTTCAGTGTGCAGCCTGCATTAGTGTCATACAATCGCTGCATAATATTATGAGTTCATATCTGTGTGTACAAGTGAGGAAGAAAATCATTAGGGAGTTTAATCTGTCCTCCCTAAGAGTGGATGAAGCCATTGTGGCTGCACAAAAGTGGCTCATCATCATCATCGCCCGCATTATCGCCGTCATCATCATCAGCGTTATTGTTTGTATATCATTACCTTTACTAGCAGAGTGTGATCAAATGACTAAACTTTAGTGTGTGTGTGTGTGTGTGTGTGTGTGTGTCTGTGTGTGTGTGTGTGTGTGTGTGCGTGCATCTGCCACTCTATCTGTAAGTTTGCACTCGTGAAAACAAGCAAGTGACAGTTGCCAAGTTAAAGCGGCGTATTGTTCTCCTCTCAGGATTCAGCTGCTGAAGGGCCTTTGGGGTGTGAGCACCTTGTGTTGCACTTATCGTTTGTGTTTGTTCATGAAAGTGGGGATGTGGCGTGTAAAAGCTGCACCAATCAAGACAATCAGGGCCGATACTGAGAGGACGATTGAAGGTACGCTCCCACCGGTTATTCCACTGGCAATGTCAGAGGGACACTCGCTGTGTGGCCTTCCATTGAGGCCCCATTGTCAGCACCATCATATCCCCCCTCCCTTTGCCTGAGCGGTGCTGAGACCCTCTTTGTGTATCTGCATTGTTTTTTCTGCGACACTGTGTGAGCACGTGATGTCCGTGAGTCAATGTCCAGGCCCGATGTGTTGATTGTTCCCGTCTAAACTTTTGACCTTCCCCTCCTTCGTCTGCAACATTTGACCCGACTCATTACTGGAAAAGCAGTATTGAGCTGCTTCGCTTGCTCGACCGTTGCCGCACTTTCCTGCGTGAACGAGACCCCGAAATACGTGCGTGTGCTCACACACACACACACACACACACACACACACACACACACACACACACACACACACACACACACACACACA
>JASSRZ010000006.1:11232271-11245055 GCA_032164315.1 Malacoctenus gilli
ACACACACACACACACACACACACACACACACACACACACACACACACACACACACACACACACACACACACTCGGCATGTGGCAAAAAGATCTTGTTTTTCTAAGATTTTGACTGCTTTAACCAAAATAGTTACACGTTCGACTTATGTTCCAGGCAGGGGTCCCAGATGTACAGTGCTGGTTAACAACCGTCTTGACACTCGAATACCATTCATTTCACATCCGCTCCCTAAATGTCCCGCGATGTATTCGGGGATCGTGTGACGTGAGTGGTCGGAATTACGGTCGAATCATCTTCACGGATGCATCACAAGGCTGTTTACTTCTTTGACTAAAGACTCAGCTGGGCAGGCAGATGGTTGTTCTGCTGCGTCGGCCCCCTAAAACAGTGGATGAAGCATAAATAATAACTGAAACTGATAACGTGCATTTTCAAGCACACGCGTGTTCGTCCGCAGCAGCCTTTCATGTGACAGCCGAGCAGAAAGAGGGAATTGCGCAACAAGAAACACAGAAGAGGCGTGCTCGAGACTTCAGTCTCCTCTCCAACACCTCAATAGTGCCAAAACTGTCACTTTGTTTTCAGCCCGGCAGGTGAGCACAGCTGTTCAGCTGGCAGACTGCTGTCATCCCGCACAGGTGGGGTGATGAGTGGGAGGGACGAGTGGAAAGACAAGAGGGGAGCGTTAAGGAGGGGAAGAGCGAGAGAGACAGACAGGGGGACTGAGTGGCAAGCTGTTAGGAAGGAAAGGGAATTCAGAGGGAGGTCAAGTCGTGTGAAAAAGAGACTGAGGGGGGGACGAGAGAGGTGTTGGAGACACAGCCGAGCGATCCAAACTCTCGAAGGGGAAGGACAAATACAAGTTCTGCTCATCGGTTTCACAGGTTGTTTCCTAACACCAAAATGAACAAGTGAAGTTTCATCCCCATGCGCGAGTCATCTTTCCCAGTGTTGGTGTGCTGTGCCAGCTGATAATTGAATGAGAGAGAGAGAGAGAGAGAGAGAGAGAGAGAGAGAGAGAGAGAGAGAGAGAGAGAGAGAGAGAGAGAGAGAGAGAGTTCCTCTCTTTGCCTTTGGCTTTGTCATTCACCTGCTGAGACCTCCGCTCATACCTGCGAGCGACTCCATCTCTCTGATTTTTAGGACTGATTCCCCTCCGCCTGGCTGCGTCGCTGCCTCTGTCTCTCGACATAAACCCGCGCGCGCGTTCCTCTCGTTTTTATCGCACCGATATTCCGCCTCACGCCCGCTCCCTCCCCGCCATTCATCTCGAGTGACAGTTTTTCCTGCGACGCCAGCGCGCCAGACATGCCTGAGACTCCAGATCTATCGCCGCACTCGCGCTTCGTCTCAGCGGGGCATCGGAGATGCGGAGTTTTGTTTTTTTTTTCGCCGCTGCGCGGCTCGCGCAGGAAGACGGAGACGGGTCAAGTTCGCGGAGGTGAAGCGCGCGGAGGCTTCGCTCGTCAACCGCAGCTGGAAAGCTCGACGACAAAAGAAGCGAGTCACTCTACCCAAAAAAAGCAATGAGGCAACGCTGTAGCCTGAACATTACCTCTGACCTCAGCCTTATATTTAAAGGCCCTCAGAACCAGCGATCGAAATCATCAAATAATCCTTGAATTCAAACTGTTTGATGACAAATATAGAAGCTGAGGACTCATGTCTTCCAATCTTCCAGTCAGATAGCCAAACACTCTCTCTCCCCCAGAAGGGAATTGCCTCAATTTCCTCCCTAAACGGGCTCTTCTGAATTGCCTCCAGAGGAAGGCAGCCAAGGACAGTCCTCAGTTCTTACCCGCATTTAACTCTCTCTATGTCGGTGTGACAGAGCAGCGGGTTGATATCGAGGTCCTCCCGAATCATTGGACTCGCTGGCCCCGTCAGATGGAGCGGGATCTCACCGCCCTGCCGAGAAAGGCCATCTTGGCCGATTGTCTGTGAAATCACTCTTTCAATCATAGCCAAAAACAGCCACTCGTGAGAGGTTCAGAAAGTGATCGACCGGGTTATTGCCGGCCAGGCCTTCAGCTTACCTGCAAAACTGTGTCGTATTTTTCCCGCTGTCACTTCGTGAATAAGACATTGAGCCGTATTCGCGGTATGTAGGTGGACTTTCTGAGCTTCAGGCCTGTAATTGTATCAGAACCTGGGAGAAAAAGTTTGGCCTACGTCGACCTTTTAAACCGTTTTGCTCTGTCTTTGGCTTTTGAATCAAATTAGGGGGAAAAAAGGCCTTTTCTTGGACATCAAATTTAGTCCTCTCCATAAATTTCAAGGTTTTAACTGAAAGAATAATCAGATCCGTGGTCGACGCTCACTGTGAGCTGTGGCTATTGACGAAGAGAATAGGCTCAGGAGTTGAGCCTGTTTTTCCCCATTAGTTGTGCATCAATAGCACTTCCAATGCATGCCAGAGCTAATAAGTGACCAGCTGCTGCTTAGGAACCAGGCGCCTGAAGCTTTGTCAGGAAGCCCGCAGTCACAGTCTAGGAGCTGCTACAAAACAAATTTCTGGTGACAGCGTGACATACGCTTAAAAACTGAGAGGACCGTGGCACGGCACTTCTGTTCTCTCCATTAATTAGTAGTGAGGGGCTCCGGTGCCAGCGGAAGAGAGTGCTGATGAAGGGGTGCGGGCAACCAGATTCGTTCCTCCCGTGGACGTAAACAGAAATGTCAACGTGAGGCCACCGCTTGCTCTAACAATTCAGTCTCGCCGCCAAATAGGCGAGTCAATAGTCAAATAGGAAGCTTGTGCCTCGCCAACGGGCTGCTTGTCAGCACATCAGAAGTCGCATACGTCGATATACAATCACGTTTGGCTCGATAATTGGCTGTTTTTGTATTTATGTCGTCCCAGATGAATATAAACCTTATTGAAGGTGCAGGTGGGGGGGATACTGAGCATGTGGCAGTGCTCGTGTTCTAACTGAGCATCGCGCGTGT
Source organism: Malacoctenus gilli (assembly GCA_032164315.1). Lineage (NCBI taxonomy): Eukaryota > Metazoa > Chordata > Actinopteri > Blenniiformes > Labrisomidae > Malacoctenus > Malacoctenus gilli. The sequence goes on from JASSRZ010000006.1 coordinate 11,235,223, forward strand.
TGTTGGAGTTGTCTCACATGCATTCGGCAAACTTGTTTTTGGAAGCACATGAACCACTGGGATCCTTCTGCCCCAATTGTTTGTGTTGTTTTTTAACCTGTAGAACTGTTAGTCCTAATTTACAAACGCAGTTTTTCTCTGTCTAAATCTTGTAAATCCCCTTTTTTGTCACTTGTTTCGTCAAATATGAATGAATTGGGAGTAATAAAAAAAAAGGAGGCATGACTTTAACAAAAAAAAGAAAAAGTCAGCGATTTAACCTTCAGGATCGTTTGCTTTGTTCCCAGCTGAACGTAGTATTATTTCACCTCCCCCCCCCTGCGTGCTTTCCTGCAGATCAACGCCCTTTTTAATAGTACTCAGACCTTTAAGGGAGATGACATAATCCGAAATGCATTAAGGTCACATTTTGCTCCAGGAGGAGAAGTGCCCACCTGCTGTTCCAGGTCATGATGGGTTAAACAGCAGGTGTCCGAAAAAAACCCCCAAACAAACCAAAAAACGGAAAAAGAAATATCACGAGGTGGATGTTATCATGCAAATGACTGTGGCATTTTCTTGTTGCCCTCAGCAGGTTGTGGATTTATGAAAAGGTACCAGTCAGTGAAGTTTGACACCGCGTTGCTGATGTATGAAAACACACCCATAAGCATGTCTGATGTATCGTTCCAATGTGCTTAGGGTTTCAGAAACAACACATGCAGAGTTTTCTCGCAGAGTTTTCGTTTCTGCGAGTTTTTGGGCTCTCAAATGAGTTTCGCGAGACTCATCTCTCCACTCGACTGCATTGATTGTTTTCCCACTGGGTGCTTTTGAACACACCCTTGTTGGTCGCATTTAGGATCCGAGCGCTCCACCAGACGTCCCGACGTCGTGTCAGTCGTGTCTCTTTTTGAAGAAGACTCCACTCGCAGCGCCGGTCTGCAGTGAATCTTGTATTAGGTGTTCAAACTTTCCCGTCCCCCACTCCTCTGACCTCGGATGGGATCCGAGAGAGAGAGAGAGAGAGAGAGAGTTCGGCTGGGAGTGTTTTGTTTTTTTTTACTTCCACCCCAAAAACCAACCAACTTCAAAATCCTACGCTAATGAAAGTCCCTTCTTATCTATTCTCATGAATTTTAATACAGACGCACAGATTACATTTCCGCAGATACGGCAAAGCCAGAGAAAAGAAATTGCAGAGATTCAGATTGTATGCATGCGAAAGAACGCTTATTGTTTTCTATGAATACATCAGCAAGCCGAGGGACGGATAAAACAAAATGAAATCATCCCGCTAAAAATGTATAAGTGAAAACGGTGAATCTCAAAATGCATCGCTTCAAAGTACATCACAAATGGACTTTTTAAGCTTTTATCTCTCGATGTTGCAATAATAATTTGTTTGATGCTGTAATCACAGTCGTCTTAGGTTTCGAAGAGAATTGCTTTGATTGATATGATTCGAGGTTTCGCTCGAGATCTAAATGAATGCAAGCTGATTCATGCTGGGAGATAAACTGGTGGCTGTTTGCACGAGTTGTGGTCGTGTTCAATAACCCGCAATCTCTCTGTATTTTGTCGGCGTCTTTCGGAACGGTTACGAAGTTTGTCAAACACTCTTATCTCAAACTTTACCTCCCGACACTGGGCCGCTGTTAACTCTGAATGTTTGATACGGCGCACGCGGTGCGTCCACTGTTCATCCTTGACCAAAATGTCCTTTACTGCAGACTTTCCGCTTCTGCTCACTCTGCATCAAACGCTCATCTATGTTGCATTGTTGATGTGTGGATGCCTGTTTTGTCTTTTTTTTTTTTTTTCTTGTTTAATATCCCCAGAAGATCAGTTGCTCTCCATTTTCCTCTTTTTTCAGTGTCAATGACGAGGGGTCACCTTGTTCTTTCGGATGAAAAAAAAGCAAAAAACCAAGTTGCACTCAGCCACCAATCTGCAGCAGTGTGTCAGGAGATGATTTGCTCTACATTTGGAAACCAGCTCAGGGACTCATGAAAGCATCTTCACAAACACAACCGTATAGGACTGGGGAAAAAGGCTGCCATGCCGCATGCATATACACAACACACGTGCCCACACACGCTTGTTTAGTGCAAACATGGAAAGACGTAAAACCGCCTCTCATCTGTTCCCATTTGGCTTTTCTCTTTTTTTCTTCTCAGTTTATATATAACTGCGAAAACAAAGCTGTTTGGTGACTTTGTTTCAACTTGTGGCAATTCCCTCAATTTCCGACGCTCAATTACTGACCCCTGAGAGGGAAAAAAAAAGGACGCGAGATTGCAAAGGAAGGCAGTGACCTCGCGTCTCGGTGGAGGTTCAACTCATTTTAGATAGTTTCACCCCCCCCCCCCCCCTTGGAGCGGTGGCAGTTTTTCAGCGGAGGTCCGTATGCCACAATGGGCGTGCGATGATACGATTTGCCACGAGCGCGTACGCGTGCATCGTGTGCCACCTCTGCTGCTCAGAACGCCATTTAGATTACTTTCACCTCATCAGCCCACATGCACTTGGCTCGCACCTTTGGGACACACACTCCTGGGATCGATGTTTTCACTTTGCCACACATCTACGTGTGTTGCGATGTCTGGTTTTTCTCTGCATGTGGCGAGATAAGGAGAGTGAAAGAGGGGACAGAGGAGGGGAGTAAGAAAGCACGACTTTCGAGAAACTGAAGTGACTCCACTAACACCAGTGAAAATATGTGCAGGCTTACAATTTCTTCTCAATCGCTGGTTCCTCTTTTGAGTGAACTACTTTTGGCTGTGTTGATCCCCACACTTATAATAGCACTAGGACTTCCTCTAAATGCAGCACATCCCATTGCTGCACAAATAAACCTGGCGTTATTTTAGGCTTGCATATGTATTGGGTTATGAAACCTCTTCTTGTGGCTGTTTCACAGCAAAAGTAACTTTGATGAACTTTAATGGGCAACAGACAAAGTTTGGTCTAACTGTGTCACAGGCGATGTGACTGTGGACGAAGTAATGTGTTGGGGTTTTTTTTGTGAGGTTGTACCTCACCCAGTATCTCATGCTTATCGAAAGTCCCACTTAATCACGCCGCAATTGAAGCGTGGCTCATTTTAGGATGAGGTTTATTTGCTGTTTAAATTGGCTGCACAAAGTTTCCTTTTACTGTGAGAACCAGAACTGCAACGACTAAAGAGTCAGGTGTGGAATTGTTTTCTTGAACTATTTCAATTAGTCATTTGAAGACTTTTTCGCCTGTAATTAGATGGGATTGAGAGCCCCGAGAGAGTTGAAAACAAACCATTCAGTCATTTATTCAAACGTGTCTTTTTATCATCAGCACTGTGAGTTTGTTTAGTGGCCCATTTTTTCAGTCTTTGATGATTCTATAGGTTCGCTATGCTTTCACAGTTCTCAGCTGGTTACAACTTCGCCATGGGACGCTCTGGGAAAGCGAAGCTTGTTGTTGCAGCCACTGCGAGTGTGTAAATATACTATATTCAGTCTGAAAATACGACAGAGAGGCAAAAAAAAAAAAAAAAGAAAACCCTGCCTCAGTATGAGATTTGACTGCAGGGCTACACTCTCACACGCACCTCAAGTGCTAACTTCCATCTGATGATCGGTCCTCAAGGTCGCGAGCAAAGCAATTCGAGGCTGTCAATCATCCCACATCCACCGAATAAGAGTCATATTTTGTGTGGTGGACTCATGCCGCTCTCACCTCCAAATGACACTGAGCCTCTCGGTGGTAGTTGGCAGGAAAGCACATAAGAGATGGCCCGCTATTAGATGTATTAGACATTTTGAGCATTTCCATGCATCGCTGCTCCGCTTTCCCCCTCATTATGTGAAACTCGCTCGATGTCCCCGTTTCGGCTGAGGAGGGGGCGGGGGGGGTCAAGAGAAAGGTTACCAGGCTGAACATTAGTCACTCAGAGACCAAGACGCCACGCTTATGTTCAATTATTTCATTGCGGTAAGCATTTGATGGCTTACAATAGGCAGAGGGTGCATAACGACCTTTCTCTCTTTTCCACTTACCCGCTGCATTTGCATACATACAGAAACGCACCGAGCTGAAATGTTTTCAGACTCATTTGTGCGGTCGATTTGTGAAGGATCAAGGGGAAAAAAAACAAAAAAAACAGATTGCGCCTGTTATCGGAACTCATTAAATTCATTTTCCTCATGAGCAATTGATTTTTATGGATAATCTAAATGAAAACAGATATTGACCTTCATGCCAGCCTTGTTGTTTAAACGCAAACCAATGAACCACTTAGTGTTTAGTTGGCTTTTTAGTGGACGTGTACATCGATGCTCACTGTATTTAAATGGGGTTTTAAATGTCTTCAGTGGCGGATTATAACAAATGGACTTTTCTCAGGGGTTTGTAGGCTGTCGGTATATCGCACACTATTGCATTATTTACATTCAGCCGCGTGGCAAACTGGCTGACGGTCTTCCTGTGGAGAGCTGTGCGGATTTCTGTGGATGTACAATAGGCATCGCACAGATTGCTCTCACGATATCGCACGTCTCCCGTATGGAGTCTCTGGAAATGAAACACGAGGCTTTGCGCGTGCTTTTATTTCATGCAGTTTTCCAAGAGAAAACCAAGCAGCGTGGGGAGTACTGATGATAATAAAAAAAAAGAAAAGAAAAGAAAAGCACTGAAATGTTGACTCACGTCTCATCACTTGCAGGGCCAAAGACTTGAAAGGCAATTTACAATTGCTTTTGGTATCAGATGATGCTACAGGATGTGTGCTATCATTCCTGCAGCAGGAAGAAGTTCACATACTCGGTATCGCACTGTGTTCTTTTTTCTTACCATTCAGAAGTGGCGCATAGAATAGTTTATAATTCTTAGGATCGAAAGCTCTGAAATTCTACTCCTATCTGTGAGAATCTTCTGTCCTGCAGCCTCCTTGAGCGTTCGCTTGTTTGACAACAGCCCAATAGAGATGACGGCGAAGATTTGACACACTGGCTGAGTTATTATCAGGCTGCCAGAGGATTTTTACACCGTCTTTTCAACATGTGAGTCAGTCGCAGCCATTTGTCGGGCCTGTTTTCTTTTTAGGAAAGCGCCGTGTTCCATTACCCGCTCCTTCCTTCCTTCCTCCCTCCTGAAGCGACTGCTCGGCTTTTATCCGTCCTTTTTTCACCTGCCCACGGGAAGCTGCGTCCACGACCAACCTCATTAAACTTGCAGCCATCAAGATAAGACTCAATTACTGCGAGCTTCTGCATTGGCATCTGCGATCAATACCGAAGTAAAGGAGGAAAAGAAGTGATCGCCTAATAGCCTGATGTGCGTGCAGCTGACACAGGGGAGGGAAGTCTCACCGCAACGCGCAGGCTGGTTTCTGATCCCAGATAAGGCGCCATCGCAGGTATGTTCCCTTTGCAGGGTTTTCCTCGGAGATCGCAAATATGTATTTAAAGTGACAAAACCAATCAGGCCTTTGAGTTAACTTTCACTCAACAAGTACACTTGATTGGGTGACGGCATTCGGGCCAGGCCCCAAAGAATGCTTTTTTTTAGAGACTTTTTAACGCTGAAACGACGCTGACGTGGCACTTTTTTAACCCCACTGTCAGCACTGTCGTTCTCGAATTCGGTGCTCCCAACAACGCCGCGTGTGTACAGAGCTCCAAGTAACGGTTAATTGCCTTTAAATGAGATACGTGATTAAGAAGCTAATAGTTCTCCACGCCCCACCAATACACAGACTGGATGATAAATTAAGACAGGGAGTCTCAAACGAGTTACTTAAGTGGTTCAAACTCACCTAATTTGATGATGGAAGTGATATTTAGAAACGAAATCATATAATTGGTCTTTACAAATGTTTTCTTTTCTTGTTTAGACTTTCGTAAAGGATAGCCAAGCATGCAAAACTGTAACTAAACATAACTTAGTTTGTGCCCAGCGACATCTGAGGTTGTGACCTCAGAGATTTTTATGCTGAATACTGAAGGAGGAGGATGATGATGGACAGCTTACCCTGCATACTTATCATCCCTGTGGCGTGATGAAGATGAAATGCAGCACAGGCTGCATCCAGTTCAAGGTCATTACCTAAAAAAGCCTCCGAAGTTACGTAAGGGATCTTCTCTGGGACTCTCCAGATGATAAACGAACGTAAAACTCTGATAAGTGTTGTGGATTGGTGAGAAATCACTACAGTGTCCTTGAAGACTGAAGCATCTTCACTTGGGAATAATTAACCAGTTGAACTACTTAAATCCAGACTAAAGTGTTTGCGCTGCGCTGATGTGTCGAGACAGGAGTCAGCCGTGATCAGAGGTTCATTTTCATTCTGGTGTTCAGCGCAACTGAAAGAATGAAAGACTGTGGTTAAATCAATGTCTGTCATGGCCACAAACGCATTTAACCATTTGCTGTCTCTTTGATATGAGCATTTTTTTTAATATATATATTTTTTAAAAAGTTTTTTATATATTTTTTTGTTTGTTTTTTGTGTGTTTATCTTATACGCTTCTGTTTTTTTTTTTTTAAATATCAGAAGCACTTTCTCCCTCTCTCTCAAACGCATTTCTCGCCATCGCTCTGTTCTTGCAATGAACATAAGTGGCAGATCAGAAACATTCAAATGGGGGCCATGCCTAGTGGAGCATGAAAGATGTATAACTCTGGTGTCCAAAAATCTTGCCCATTCATTAGTTTTTGTCTGACACCGCGGAATTAAACTCCTGCTGCTTTGATGTCTACATCCTCAGATCTGCTCAGTTGAGAGGTGGCGAGATTTCTGAGAGCTGTCAGAGTGCGGAAAAAAAAAAAAGAAAAAAAGATCAGGTTGAAAATCTTTTGCTTCCACGTGTTGGTCCTCAGGAGTTTGTCATTGACGGATTTGGATCCATACAATCACAGTTGGACAAAGTATTGTTTTGTCAAACGACACTGGATTTTTGTTGAGCCTTTTTCTTCAGTCTGTTTCTTTCTTCTTAAGTTTTAACCAGTAAAAAAAAACAACAAAAGTAAAACACACAATGTTGAGGGTTGAAGTGAGCTTTTGATCTCAGATGGTGTGCTGATTCATCACATGCCACATGTTTTAAAGAGAAAGTTATCCTGATTTTGGCAGTTTCAAGCCGAGCTTTTGATTCATTCGATGCCAGCGGGACGGAACGATAAAGGCCGGCCAGTTATCAGCCAAGTGACTTCTCATTAGATGCCCAAAAGTGTGCTTGAGTTAGCACCAGTTAAAGCTGCGAAATCTGGCCGAATTTCAGGAAAAACCCAACTCCTGGAATCTCATTACAAAGTTTTGGTGGTGCTTCTGTGTTTTTCATGTTGTTTTTTTTTCCCTTGCAGAAATAATTAATCTCTGAGGTGGTATCGCACGTATTCAAGTGGGTTAATGGAACAATGCGTGCGTCAACGGAAGAGAGGTTTCGAGAAAGTTCGTCTGAGGTTACACAAGGTCAAAAACAATCAGTAAAAAGCTTTTGCCCTGAGGTGAATACGGGCAAAAAAAGAGGTCGCTTCTCAAACAGCTCCCACCTCTCCCACTTTTTTGCATTCATATTTTTTCTGTTTTATAGTGACTTGTATCGAGGCAAAAGGAACAAATACCTTTTGGGCTCAAGTAAAGGTCTGAAAATAACATTTTTTTTAGAAAAAAACCCCCAAACTTAAAGTATATCTGTAGATTTCATAAGAAAGTGCTGAAAAAGAATGATGCTGATGGGACCAGAGGGGTAGGTTGGTGTAAAACATCCCTGAGAGGCTTTATCGAGAATAGCTCGACTCCCTCGACCAGATCTCCTCCCTCAGTCCTCCACAGTCGCACAGTGGCAATTACAGGGTCCTTCTGGGACCACAAGGTGAAATCAGCAACACTCCTGGCTCATCAGAAAATGGGAGGGAGGCATCAGCGAAACAGGACCCTGTGATTATTTAGGCTCACAAGCTGTTCGCGCGATGGCTTTTTAATCGTTGCTAATGGAGTTCCCACCAACGTGAGCACCCAGTGGGAGTTTGGAGAGTGACTTTGGCCCACTCCCTCGCTCCATTCTCCTCGTATCGCTATCGCTTCATGATATCGGCCCTCATGTCCTTCATTTTTTTTTTCTCTCGTCATCATCTATCCCCTCCCTTTTTCACTCCTGCTCTCTCCCCCCACTCTCCATGGACAGCAATTATGTTGCGGGGAAAGGAGTGGCTGTTCTTCTTAATGTATCGCCCCGCTCTCTTGCCTTTTAAAAGCAAACACAAACACAATATTGCACTCAGCAGCAGCCAGACTCACCCCGGGGCAATGTATTAGCTGCTGAAGTGGCTATTTAGAGGGAAAGTAAATGAGACAAGGGATGACAGGTGAGCTACACTTTTTGAATTTGCAACAACCAAGGACATCCTGCCCCCCAACTGCATACCTCTTAACCCTGCTTATTTTTTTCAAAAGATTTTTTTTTTCATTGTATAGAAAGTCAAATAAGCAGCAATTCTTTTACGGGTAATCAGTTTTTTCTCCTTTGCATTTAACTTTTCATCCTCTGCCGCTCACTTCTTCCTAAGTCTGCCATAGTGAAGGGACGTCCTGCTGTGGCAGTGCCTTTCCCGTGCTACCCCCCTCCCCTCCCCGCGCTGCCGCTGACTGTAAGCGGAAGCAGATTTGAAAAGGCCCGCAAAGAAGTGCATCGCATTGTGTGCGGCCCCACCCACACCGGAGCCCACCCCTCCACCCCCTGCGGTGCTCCAAGTTGAGCCGTCACACGGAGCTCTGCATGAATAAAGCCAGGTGAGGAGCGGAGAAGACGCGCTGTCAGGGAAACTATAAAAGCTTCAAGGTAAAATGTCTGCTGTTGAATGGAGGCAGGGAAGGTGGGGGGAAATAGCGCGCTAACGCATGCAGTTCTGCTACAAAAGCAAGTAAAGTCTTTTCTTTCCTTTTTTCCCCCCCCACTGCTTTTGGAGGAAATTTCGCTCCACTGCTTCACCTGGGCCAAAGTTACTTGGCAGAGTTTTCGTGAGGAAGTCTCTGACATGTGGGTCAGTGTTCATCACGGCGGCACTTTTTTTTCAGTACAGTAGAAATGTGTAGTTGTTTTTTTTTGGCAGGAATCCCCGGATGTTTCACTCAACTCACTGCTGCTGAAAGTGTCTTAGATGTTCCCTCTAACAATGTTCAGTGTGTTTTATAAGAAATATTCAAAAACCTCTCTCTGCTGTTTTCCAACAAACCCTAGCTTTAAGCTTTAAAACAGTCTTTAGCACTCTGGCATCATGGTACCAAGTTCCTGGGTTGGCACTGCTGGTTTGAATGTAATAATATATACATGTAATAACCTGCTTTTTTGTGAACTGTATGTTTTTGTTTACAATGTTGTTTCCATAGAAACCAATCACTGGTTTGTTTGCTGTTGGTACAAGAAAATTTTTGTTTCATTGTTTTGTTTAATTTCAGACAGTTGTTGTAAAGTAAAAATGTCCCAGCAGGAAGAAATTAATAGTTTGCTGTAAAAGTGAATTGAACCCCAGATCTTTTTTTCTTTTCTTTTTTTTTTTGCAAACGGTTCCCATGATGCACAGTGTAGTGCAGCGTAAGCTGTAACCGGAAGCAGGAAGAGGAGCGCGCGCGGAGTTCATGGCGAGAGCGTGTCAGGCTACTGTAGTGAGGCCGCACGCTGAAGAGACCGCCATCGATATTTTGACGCCGCAAGACGCTTGTGTAGCTGGCGGTTTGTGTTGGTGGACTGTTACGAGGGAGAAGCCTCCGCCACAGGACGGAAGGGTGAGCGAAGCCAGGGGTGAGCGAAGCCAGAGCTGAGCAAGTCCAGCCGAGCCGAGCACGCTTGTCGGAGGTGGCAGGCTAACCCCGCAAA
>JASSRZ010000006.1:11249111-11266991 GCA_032164315.1 Malacoctenus gilli
TTTGTCTTTATTGTATTTGTTGCATCTATGTGTAAACACATAAAACTGCACTTTACTTGAACAAAAGACTTGAGAATATGAACATGTGGCCACTTGAACCCAAAAGCTGAGATTGTGCCTGGAAGGTGAGCTGCACAGAACAAATCTCCAATTACTCTGTGTGTAATAAGGCGGTCCCGAGGCTTCTTGGTCTTCTTTTTCGAGTTACTGGAGGGAAGCTAATGGGCTCTATGCAAATCAGATTTGGCATTTGGGTTTGTCTCAGTGGACTGGAAAGGTGAGGTGAGGGGGTCAAGAGGAGGGACGGCCATTATCATGACTCATGTGAAGGCTGCATCCATTTTCATGTTCCCTTCATCTTTGGCCTTGATGATGGGAGGGAGATATCAGAGCACTGAGAGGTCAAGGAATCACAGGAGTGATGGAAAGTGAGAGTAGCAGCATCCAGAGGAATTGACAGAATCTGAAAGATAAGGAACATTAAAGGGGGAAGCGCATTAGGGCAAGATGGCAAAAAATAAAGGCAAGGAAGGCAAAGTATTGGTCCGTCCTTGCTCTGTCACAGCTCCCTGGCTTTATGGTAAGTTTCCTGTCATGGTGCTGCTTCTTAATTGACATTAAAATGCACTGACCAGTGTGTCGCCGCTTCCCATCTCCCTCACCGCGCTTTTTCATTCTCTATCGCTTCAACTCTCCGTGCTTAACTGACGTGGGCTGTCATTTACATACGGCGTAGCGTGACAGAAATGCCACGCTTACCTCACATCTCACCAACAGCTGTGGTGGCCAGCAGTTCCTTTTCCGTCACAACGGTTTTTTGCTCGTAAGAGCTTGTTCTGTATTCTGTATCTGTACAAGCACCAGCTTCTGCGTGTCAATGTCATATTTCATGGCCTTGTCATGTGTAGAGAAAAAAAATTGCCTGTTGCTAAGAAAAAAAAAAAATCCTTCCCGCAGGAACGCGGTGGAGGCTCCCACGGGTGCAGCACAGCTCTTAGATGTTATGAAGGGGAGGAGATGGAGACTAATACCTTTGAGGTCAAAGGAATGAAGATCTATGTGTGCGCCGCTCAGGTAGAGTTAACAGATAGCAGAGAAGATCAGGGTTTTTGTTTTGTTTTTTCGGTGGAGGAAAAATAGAGCCTAAAAATTCCCAAAAAGCCCATAAGTGGCAAGATGTGCTGTGTGTATTTCTGCTCTGCACACCAATGCGTCCAAAGTCCTTTTTGTGCTTTCTATGCACAACAAAATTACTTTGGAATTGCACTGAAACGATGCAGGCAGTTCGTGTCAATCTGACCTGCTGAAACAAAAAACAAACGATAACTTGACATGGATTTATGATGTTTTTTCAGGACCATTAAAATTGGAATTGAGAGAAAAAGACCAAATTATCATAAATCCATCCTGAAAAAAGCCTGAAATCCACTCTTCCCCAATTTATTCCCATTATGAATGACTGACCTTTTAGGAAAAATCCATTCCGTAACAAACACGTGTTTGCGTTGTCATACTCGTCCAAAGTATTCGTGGAAAAATGATCAAAAGCATAAGTAGAACATGCAAACTCCACACAGGCTTTATTTAAAGCCCTATTTTTTTTTCTTCGATGGAAGATTGCTAAACATTGGGCCCCTGCGTGAAATGAAAGCGATCATCGAGAGAAATCCAAATCACACTTACTTTGACTTTGCAGCTCACGAAATTGTATCTTGCACCTGAAACAGCTCTTTAAATGGCTCTAATGGGCCAACTTGATGAGAGCTCAACTCCCAAATTAGACAAGTTCCCGACTAACCAGGCGGGACTTCATTTAATTTACTGGTTGGCCCAGCTTGGCTCAACAAACAAAATGAATTCTCTCAAACTTTTTGTCTTTGTTTACCTTTTTTATTGTCGTCCTGATAATTGCTCACAATTCTTTGTGAAGCACGTTCAATGGATGGTGCAGTTTTCGGAGAAAACAGGCTCACCTCAGCATTTTGCTTTCCTTTCTCTTTCAGCTCCACTTCCTCGGATCAATGAAATGATAGACTTCTGGGAGCCCGCCGACTTCCTCTTCTGCAAGAAAAAAAAAGAAAAACGACTGTCTTTATGTGAGTCAATTAATGTCCGTCTTTGAGGTTAAGATAAGTACATCTCAGTGTACGTGTACGGGTGAGCCAATATGAACTTAATATGATCTTTAACGTGGCTTTGAGTGTCAATGTTTTAATGAGGGGCTCGACTACATGTAATTACTCTGTGCTCTTGTGGGTCCAGTCGTATGTTCATGCACAGATGTTGAACAATACACATCTGTGAAATCAGAAGCTATGCAGATTAGTGGTAACTTTAGGTCAGTTTAGGCAGATACTCTGAATTTATGCGTAAGGAGAGAGAAACAGAGCACAGTGGATGGGAGGAATACAGAAGAATCCTGCTGCAGGGAGGTGTAAAAAGAGATGCGGGTGAAGTTAAAGTGATGGAAAGCAAGATGACAGCAAGAGGGAAACATTCAGTGTGCTGACATCACTCTGTGCGGCCAGCGTGCCAAAGCCGGTTCAAGGACACACTCCTCCTCCCGACGCTCCTCCCAGTGGCAGAGAGGTTTCTGGAACCGAAGTTCAGGAGTTCACGTCCTTCAAGTCCACCGCTTTGTTCCGCTCCACCTGCTCTGCTTTGTGCAGCATTGATGATTGGTGTGAACCACAGCCCCCCTCCTAATCCCCCACAAACAAAAGAGAAGAAATTTAAAAAAAAAAAATTGAAAGGTATGTAAAAGATGTGCTGCACGAAAGCTTGGAAAGAGACGTGTCTCGTCTCTTTCTATCCAGAAGCAGAGTACGCAGAGATACCGGTTTCCACGCTCCATGTCGTTTCTGCCGCAGCCTGAGCCAGGATCAGACACAGATTCTGCCAGTCCGCTCCCTATGCTCTTAATGATGATGATAATGGCCATGTCTGAGCATTAATTAAGAAGAACATCCTTTCGCAGCTGTGCCCTTACAATGCACACGTGAGCATGGGATGAGCATTTCTGTGAATTTATTTCAGTTTCAAAATTGGCAAAATTCTTTATTTTAAATGACCTTGAGCCTTTTTTTGTGCTGTTTTTTTTTTGGGATCTCCTTCATAATGCTACGATTTGTTCCATCTCGTCCCTGCTCAGCTGATGTTCATGCCGGAGCTATACTTTGGCTCTTTCGCAATCTGCTGTGCATGCTCCTACACGCCGTCGACATGGAAACAATAGGCAATCGCCCCGACACCCCCCTCACCCAACCCCCTCACCATGGCCATCCTGATCCCGATCTTGGCAAATGATTAAAGATGTGAAGCAGTGTGGATCTAATACAGGGAGACCGAGCAGAGGCTGTGGTGGATTCAGCCGTGCAGCTCCTGGATGACTGACGTGTGCTCATCGTGTTTGTGGTACTCCCTAAAAGGCTTTTTTTTTTTTTTTTTACCCCTCGGACCTTATCTCTTACCCCAACCCAACCTTGAACCCCGTGCTAAGTTGAACAGAAGCCCTTGAACAACTCCCAGGATAAATAGCTCATCTGGAGAGTATTGCACTGAGGACCAAAAGGTCCCTGGTAAAATCCCTGCGTTAACCAACAATTGCCATGCTCTTTAAATGACAATTACTTTTCACCCGGAATTAAACTCTTACCCCAACTCAAACCGGGACCGTTTGCTAAATTTAATCGAAACCCTTCAATGAATTCCAGGATAAATAGCTCATTTGGAGATTGTTTTGACTGAAGATCATAAGGTCCCTTTTTTTTTACCTGGACCTTCACTCTTACCCCAACTCGTAGGGGTTAGAGTTAAAGTTTGGGCAGTTTTACCTCTTTTACCCAAACCTTTACCGTAACTCCCAAGGTCCAGGTTTGAGTTGGGGTGAAAATAAATTCCCTTTTAGGGAGTTTGACAACTGCGGGGGAACTCTGGGGTTGAACCAGGGACTTTTTGATCTTCAGTCAAATACTCTCCAAATGACTTATTTATCGTGGGATTTGTTCAAGGGTCTGTTTTGTTTTAACATCACTACCCTGGAGTTTTTGAGTGGCTTCCATTCATGTCACCGGAAGCAACTCACAGTGAGGTCTGAGACTCCGTCGCCTCTCGGCTGTTAAAAGCATCTAATCATCAGGGAGACGTGAGAGCTGAATCACTGTCAATATGACATACGCAATATTTGATTTATGAGTTTCTGACTTGTTAGAAGACATTTTTTGATTGCTCTGAATTGCTTCAGTTGCAGGTGGTTTGCAGAGAGGCACCGTCGGCTTGCTGGAGGGGGGCGGGGGAAATGACTCCGCTCCTCTCTTCTTTTTTTGTAGGATATCACTGTTTGGCACTCCTGGATCTTGTTCATCCAAGATAATTTATTCCCCTGCCATGCTCATTGTAAGAAGCTCTCGGTGAGAGCGACAGCTAAATGCCTAAAATGTAAACACCTTATGGTTAGCTGGAATAGCTGCCAGCTTCCCGATATGCTGACTGTTATTGGAGATGGCAGACAATGATACGGCTGAAGTGCTTTTTCCGCCACAGAGCGTGAGGGAGCAATACCTGCTGCAGGTTTCTTCCACTTGGAAATGCTTCCCATAAGTGGGCGATGATGGCGTTCAAATCCTCGCTGTGACAAACTGAAAAATGGAACGTTTGGTGATCTTTTGTTTTCCACACAGCTGAGCAAGTCGCTGAAATCCATCATTAACCATTATCAGGCTCCGCTTTTTTTTTTTTAAAGTCACTCGTAAACTGAACATATTTGAGCTCCCTCTGTGTGAGGATTTTGAAGCCTGAATAAATTGAAGAAAAAAATAAATTATTTCACTCTCAGTTTATTTGTGTTTAAAATGGTTATTTAACATCTGACTAATCACACACATAATCGGTTTGAATTTCTGTTGCGATGTTTGTTTCCTCTTTGCAAACTTCATATCAATAAGAGCGTGTTGGTGCTGCAATTGATATGCATTAGGGACGACTAACTTGAGAGCAAAAGGCTGCTTGGAACCCTGGGAGTCATACTGAGTGCTAATTAACAAATCAAGTCAAGTGTGCTTTCGAGGATCAGAGGTCGGAGTTTCTCCATTTAGCTTTACATAGCGAGAGATAAATCCCATTTAAGAAACATATATTTGCTTTCTCCCCTTTTGTGGAAGGACACAATTATTTATAATGATCTACTTTAATATCTTTCGGTGGATTTTTCTCTTCTGCACACGACTTTTCGAGCGCCTAACGCTTGCAATTTCACAAACTGATTGCATTTTTAGGCCTTTATCGTGAGTATACTTTTATTTGCGAATTGATTAGCTTCCACGATTAGTGTCATTTCTTGGGTTGCTCTCGTTTCCGAGGTGATTTTTCGACCAGACTCCACCAGACCTATCCACGAATGTGACTCTGTTTGTGTCTGTGTCGTTTCACTGGGGACTGGAAGCTAATTTCACAGCATGGCAGAACCTGTGCTTTTGTTGATGTCGGTATATAATTGGGTTTGTGCAGCAATCTGTGTCGCTTGGTGGCACACGGACACATGCACATGTACACCCTCGTGCACATGTTGACAAGCGCATTGTTTGAATGACTGAGCAAGCAATGCTGCAAACGCAATAATCTGTGACATTTTTTGTGTGAAATATTTCCTCTTTTGCGACCCAACCCCTCTCTCACCTATTGATAAAACATGGGGACAATTGAACCTTTTGGACTGCTCTGCAAAGCTCTCACATGATACTTGTGGTCAGTGGTTCTCTACCAAGGGTCCAGGGACCCTTTGGGAGCTGTGAGCTTATAGGGGGGCTTGATTGCAACATTGTCCATTGGAGAATTTTCAGAAACCCGCTCCTGTGGTCAGGAAACAAAACCTTACACAGTCTTTACTGTCTTTTTGTTTCTCTCTCTCTGCATCCATTTCACCTCTCTTCCTCAAGCCACATTTCTGATTCATAGTCATCTCTCCCCCTCTTTCCATTTTCATCTGTATTTCATGTCTCATTTTGCCCTCCAACGTGTTTGCACTAACATCCTATGTTTTCCCCCTCTGGTTGCAGAGGAGATGCCGTTGCTTGCTTGTGCTCGCCTTTTCTGGCAAGGCTTCATTTGAATTTCCTTCTGTAGGGCGATAATTGGCCTTGGTAAATGTCAAACATAATCCCCCTCCCCTATACAATAGCTTAAAGCAGTTAAGTAAAAAATCAGGCTGTTTGATATTTAGAAGATTTTTTTTCTCTCTCTTTTAAACTAATATCTGTTCAACTAAATTTCTTCAGTCATAGTTCAGGTACATTGCAGTGTGGTGGCATCAGACCTCTCTACAGATGCCATAGGTGGAAAAAAAGAGAGATAATGGAGGTAAGCTGCATATTGAATTTAGATGAGCATGAAAATGTCGTTGATTAAGCTGATTAGGGAACAAACGGTTTCCGTTCTTTATCAAGCAATTACCTCATCGCATTTTTGTGCCATTTTATTTGCTGTATTCAATTTCTAATTATTTGTCATGCACATTCGTGTGACACAGCTTTACAGCAGTAGATATTTTGCTGATGATAAAATGCCCACACTTTGGAAGTCGTAAACAAAGCTGTGTTTGATTGTTGTTAATGTGAAGCCAGTGTTTGAAGGGTGGACTGTGAGTGGAGACGCTGCCCAACGTCACAATAATTAAACGTAAACCTCGATACGCCGATTCAGCAGCTGCTGTTCTGTCGCAATAACAACAAGTTACAGCAACACCAACTTGAAGTTCGTGTGCCAAAAAAAAAATGACAGCAACACAAGTAAAAGTTTGTCGGGGACAGAATCACTCCCTAAAGTTTAATAAATAGGCAAAATACGGTTCAGAAAATTGGAGCAGCGTCACTGGGACAAAATCTGCAAAACAAAATCCCCTCCTCTTTTCTTTTTGTCTCTTTATCTACATCTCATCTGCGATTTTGCCATCTGTTCGAGCGTCTCATTTTCCCATAATTCTTCTCTGTTCTCAATTCTCCAGCCTCCTTGTCAACACATACGAATGCAGCCGGGAGCCTTGCGACTCGATAATGAGCCTTGCCGGCCCTTTCCTGCCATCGCTGCCCCACATCGCCCGACAATATTTTCACCTTTACTCGCACCTTGTGACACCTCGCATCACTTCACCTGTCCTGTGATGCTGCTGGTCACGGGGATAGATAATTATGGGAGCC
Organism: Malacoctenus gilli; assembly: GCA_032164315.1. Lineage (NCBI taxonomy): Eukaryota > Metazoa > Chordata > Actinopteri > Blenniiformes > Labrisomidae > Malacoctenus > Malacoctenus gilli. Next base: position 11,256,302 of record JASSRZ010000006.1, read on the forward strand.
GTGTTTTTCTATCCACTTGAAATTAAGTTGATTGAATGTCAGAGGTGCAGAGCACAGGCAGGATTTCGCAGACTTTACACGGTAAAATCTTCCATTACTTTAGCATAAACCATGTTGCCAGATGACCTTTTCGTAAAGCATTCAATCGGTATTCTGGGGTTCTCACATTAAAGAACAGGTTTTTTTATGCGCTAATTGGCCTCAGGAGAAAAACCTCATTAGTAGCCGAACCTGCATGTTCACAGTATGGAGAGCTGAAATTTTGAGAGAAAAAAGAAAAAGCAACAGCAACCTTTGACCACAGCCTTGAATGTTTTTTTTGTCTCTGACCTATTATCTTTATTGATCTCTCCCAGCTGCTGAGATCAAGCTATTGAGTAGCTTGATCAGTGTTTCAATCAGCTGAGCTGAAATATTACACTTCGAGTCAGGCCCAATGTAATATAAGTGAAATATCACAAGATCCCACATACATTTAACCTATTCGGCTGCACGTGTTTTACACATATGTGTGCTCTTTTCTAAGGACTGGTTGTAACAACTCGAGTCGTGGAAAGAAGCAGCGTCTCAGATTTGTTGCTGCTCTCTTGCAGGGTGACTCAGCACGAAGTAATGAAGAGGCGAGATGACCCAAAGCCAAACTGAACGTCGTTCTCCCATCAGTGTCCACTCAGTGTGAGAAGTGTGTTTCAGATGAAGGGTCATTGGCGCATCTTTCATGATTTCAGACAGCATTACGTAAGTTTTGGACAGCCGTGTTCGAATGGTTCTTAAAAACCTACTTTAGAGACATTGAGTCTAATTAAAACTTGGCCATCTTGGGAGGTTCCAAAGAGATTTCTTTGCTTTCATTTTGATGTGCAGATGGGACTGCATCCAGAGATGATGGAAAAGTTTCTCTATCGAGCTGGAAGGGTACTGCACCACTCTGCTTTGCTCACTGGTTGAAGTAGATCCTGTTCTACAACTGGAAAGACTGTGGCTGTACAAACAGAAAGAGCAAGGAGCATGTGGCTTTTCTTGAGTGTCTTGGATGGCCCACCACACGGCTTCAACCTAATTATTTTCCCAATATTTTGACCTCTTTTATTTATGTTGTGGTCTTACTACTCCATGAAAGGAAAGGAAGAAGTGAAGTTCCAGTTCCTGAGTGTCAAACATGTGGCCTCGGGGCAAAAGTGGCCCACCAAAGGGTCTTTATCAGGCCCACGGGATGAATTTGGACAGTGGTGGTCTCTCTCTCTCTCTCTCTCTCTCTCTCTCTCTCTCTCTCTCTCTCTCTATCTCTCTCTCTCTCTCTCTCTCTCTCTCTCTCTCTCTCTCTCTCTCTCTCTCTCTCTCTCTCTCTCTCTTTCTCTCTCTCTCTCTCTCTCTCTCTCTTAGAAACTTTCAGCATAAAAACTTATTTCTAGATTATCTCATCAAAAAAAGAAAGCGCCTCCCCAGGTGAACACTGATTTCTCTCCCACAGTTTCTGCATAAGATTTGCATTTTAAGACCAATATTCATTGTTTCACAAAATATCATGAGACAGACCAGGCTATCTAATCACAGCATCCCCACATGGGAGTAATTGCTCACGCAAGCATGAACTTAACGGAGGTGTGCCACAAAGAAATAAAATCATCACATTTTAGATGCTGGAAAAAAAATCGTAACCTTGTGAATATCAGCTTCAGTGGGAGGACAGAAGACTGTGTGGGAAACAGGCCCACATTTAGGCAACGCTAAGAGGCAGAACAAAGTTGCAGAGTACACCACCTACATGTTCCCATTCAAACAAGAGTGTTTTCAAGGCTTTATGTGATGGACGTCCTGGGATAATTTGTTTTGAACAGTTTCTCCAAACTGCCTGATTACATTTTTTTCATGTCTCCCTCAGTTGAAAAGTCAATCTGACAAGCCGCCCCTCGCTGGGACACGTCCGTCTCGCAGAGCTCACCTCCTCAACATTTTTATGGCATAATCAAATCGTGTTTTTTATTCACTGTCCCAAAAAATTCACAATTGACCAAAAAAACAATTCGCTTCAAGTGATAAGTGTCGTTTGGGGGGCTACCGACAGATATACCTCATTCCGCCGTGGCTGGCCCCCCCCTCCCCGAAACCTGCTTAATCTATAACTTTTCCTACGTTTATTGTGCATCTGCCAAAAATACTCACTGTACCGCACCCATGTATTTGTACTATTCTAAAAATAATACGTGTTATTGTAATCTTTGATAACACAACACAAAACATTGAAATGATCCTTGCTCCCTCGCCAGTGCTTTCTGATTATCCAAACGATTTGCTTTTATGATGCTTTACAAAACCAGCCAAAACAACTCTTGTTTAGTACTCCTCTCACACACACACACGCACGCACGCGCGCGCGCACGCACACACACACACACACACACACACACACACACACACACACACACAAACACAAACACACACAAACACACACACACAGAGGCGTCCACATTGGAGCATCCATTTTTTTTCCCGGGTGTGTCCTGAGGGCACGGCCACAAAGAAACGCACACATTTTAGGGATATACACACACCCTCATCATGACTTTCTAACTGAGGCAGTCCCGCAGGTATTCCCTATCTGCTGATAAGGGTGAGCAGTTGTGTGCTGACCAAGCAGACCCCTGCAGCGTGCGGCCCGCAGAGAGAAAATGTTTTGTCCACTGACCGCACATTTATCACGGTGGGGCCAGTATCTGAGCAAGCAGAGACAGGAAGGTGTGCTTGTGTGTCTGTTAGTGTCAGTGAAGGAAAGCGTGTGTGGGTACATATCAGTATGTCATTGTACTTGTGACCTCAGAAAAAGAGCACCTCGACTTTAGTCAACCCAGCAATTGGAAGACAAAGCGGAAAATCCAGGTTGGGAACCAAGTGAATGGGGTTTTTCTGTGTAACTGTTTTCATGTGAAACTCAGCCATGAGCTGTATCTGAAAAATCCTGCTGGTTCGATCACAATAGAGAGAAAGCAAATGATTAACTTTTTTTTTTAAGTGTCAAAAAATTCATTTTAGAATAAAGACTTTGTTCATCGAGGCTAATCTCCAGCCTGTTCTTCTTCTGACAGGTTGGATTACTCCCATAATGACTCTGTGATAAAATAAGTCATTGTTAAAAGTGTGGCCGTGAAACTGTTGCCGCTAAATTCATTCATTTATTTCTCGACATGTAGTTTAAAATGGGCATTTTTTGCAGGTGTAAAATCACGTTTGGAGCTTCACATTGATGGTAAAAGTTGACTTTTTTTTTTTTCCTGAGCCACTCTTTACAAGCAGACAGATGCACCTGACAGAAAAAGAAGGAAAATCCCCACTTTGCTGTGGTTGCGTCACTTCACTCAGACTGCGTGGGATCTGTCCGTGTCGAAGTTTGATTCCGAGTTAAAAAGTGGCGGTCAGGGAAAAAGTTGAGCCGGGTGACACACGAAAGAAGGGAAAAATCCAGTCGTGTTTCAAAGTCTCCTCTCGGAGCTTGAATTAATGATCAATAACTGATTTGCTTTCGGATGCAGATTGTGTGTTTTAAACATGAGGAACTCCGAGAGGAACATGAGGCAATGGGAGTGTAACCGCTGCAGAGCGCAGGAGTGGCTTTGCCATGTGCTGCTGTCAAAACTCCCATCCAGTGAACAGAGCATAACATACTTTATTCAACTTGTTTAACCAATTTGATCGTGACCCAAAATATATATAGAATCACAGTAATTAATACTAAAAAACCTATTTGACAGGTTTTTTTGAGAAAGACCTAAAGATTTATATTACCAGGAGGCTTCTGAGCCTCAACAGCTTTTTCATGTCTCGGTTGTACGTAGTAATCATACTCTCCCACAGTTCTTGTGGTACTGCAAGTTTCAAAAGGACAGAACTACACACTCCATGTACACAAACTATGGACAAATGCTTTTCCATCATATTCTGCTTCTAGCAAAGAGCATAAACGAGCAAATAGGTTTACAAGGTTTTTTGTTGTTGTTGTTTTGGTCCAAGTTAAATTCAAACAAATGATGCTCGAGATATTCTACAAAAGTTGAAAAGACTTGTATCTGCAGTCCTCTCCACGAGTGTCAGAGTCATTCGGAGGTTGAAGTCAGGTCCGCACAGCCCGAGAAAAACAACTTCAGACGTTGGCATTAGCAACGGCTTTTTTAAGATGACGTCAAAGAAAGAGTTTTGGTTTCAGTTAAAGAGAAATGGGTAAAGAGTTTTGCTTTCTCCCAGCACAAAACAACCATTTGAACCCAGCCAAACCTTCCTCTGTGGGGGGTTGATAGTGCTTATGATCAATACCAATCACTGCGCAAATGCTTGAAACAGAATGTACCAGTCGGGGGTCTTCACCAGCGGCGACTACGCTTTTCTAATCCTAACCACTTTCTGGTGGGCATTTGAGGGCAGGCGTTGGGTAACGCTCCTTTATTCCTTAATGGAAGCTACTTAAGAAGGACTCAGAATTAGAGACTTTCAGGCACTGAAAGTTTCGTTCACTCCCGAAGAAAAAAACGGCTGTTTTCCAATCGTCTTGATCTCCTTTTCTCCGTGTTTTGCACGCCCATTGTTGCCTCTGGTCCATCGAGAGCGCCGTTTCTCAGGCTGAGTCTGGTCTTATGAATGTTGTAGAGGCAAAGGGCTGGACTGCTGCGGGGTGTGAACAGAAGATTGCCCAATACATCATAACCCCCATCATAAAGGTTGACCCATTAAATAGGCTGTTATTAGGTTTTCCAGTTTGTGTGTTTGCAGGGGGCAGACCATCTGTGTTTGATCTATCATTTTTATCTATTGCATCTGCTGACTGGGGGAGTGTTTCTGATACGAGCTGGATTAAATCAAACTTGACCCAAAACAGTGGGAGTCTCTGCTTCAGAACGCCTCGTTTTTTTTTTTTAAATTTTCCCCTTTTCTCCATGTCTAATAACTTCTTTGTCTGAAAAACAAACGAAAGACGGCCACAAACGTTCGTTACATCGCGTGCAATTCTTCTCAATGCGCAGGAGAACAGAGCCACAGCAGCTCCGAGCCGATCTGCTCTATAATTTCACTGTGCGGTGATGCTGCAAGCACCGGCAACACTGCTTCACAGGCGGCCACGCTGTCATTTGTGTGCACGGGTGACAAGCTCACACTGTGTGCTGCCTGCTACGTATGATCTTTAGCAGCTGCAGTTCAGGGTCTTTCTGCAGGTACTTGTCCAATATAGCCATGGGGGAAGAAAAGTAATGTGAAGTATTATATCTTGTGAAGTACAATATTCAGAAAGTTACAACATATTTAAACATACAGTCAGTGTAACTTTCTAGCATGAATAAATGAGTTATTCATCACAAAGTTCAAATGACTTCCGTATTCTCCGCACTGTAAGGCGCACCGTCAATGAATGGCGTATTTTAAAACTTTGTTCATAAATAACGCGCACCGCATTAAAAGGCGCATTGGATAGACGCTACAGTGGAGGCAGGGGTTACTTTATGCATCAATTAGATGGAGCTGCGCTAAAGGGAATGTCAACAAAATAGTCAGATAGGTCAGTCAAACTGTATTAATAGATTACAAACCAGCGTTCTAACAAAATGCGTTCACTCCCAAAATGAATAAACAGTCTTCTTTACTTGGCGCAGGTCATCTTGTTGCTTCCTCCACTTCCGCACCATTGATTCGTTCATGTTAAATTCTCTCGCTGCTGCTCTATCCCTGTGTTCTACTGCATGAATGATCGCCTTGAGTTTAAACTGCTCACCCCCCGGCTGGCCACGGGCGGCGTCAGCGGTGGTGGCTTCTTCGCCGGTGGCCGCGCTGCAGAGGAGCTACCCGCTCTTCGTCGCTGCCACCGCCGCGGCACTCACGCTGGCACTGCTCGGTCGCCACCGCCTCGTGCGGTCATATATCCCAGCATGAACCGCGCGCTTGAAGTCGGCAGCTGCTTACCGTAGTTGCGAAACCTGTTGTGGCTCAATATTGGTCCATATATAAGGCGCACCGGATTACAAGGCACACTGTCAGCTTTTGAGAAAATTGGAGGTTTTTAGGTGCGCTCTATAGTGCGGAAAATACGGCATTTGTGGCAAAGAGCCACTCGCATTTGCACTATTACACACTGTCATGACACCATGATTAACACATTTCCCTGTACCACTTTTTTTTTCCCATGTACACTCTCAAATATATTCATTTAAATGCCTAAACCGACAGTGAAGTTACTCGGTGTTCTTCTAGCAACGATCTCATAAAAGCAAGAATGTTTTTTTTTTTTAACATTTGCTCAACTAATCTTCTTATCGTGTGATCTGGCAACACTTTGGTGTTTTCGCTCTGAATTTTAAAAACGTCAACCCAAACACATTTTTTCACCCTTCTAACCTCAGCTGCAGAAAACAACGCGATACCGGGTGTTCTCTCAGGGGTTGTGGAGGTCAGAGGATGCGGCAGAACTTTCTGCACATATGCATTAAAAAAACGAGCATTTTCTACAGTGACTCTTTGTGTGTGTGTGTGTCTATGTACAACTGAGCTGGAATGTGTGTAACGAAATTATGAAGCGGGAGATTGACTTCACTCCCAGAACTGCAGAGCGAAGCATCATGGTAGATTGGCTACGCATCCTTGGTTCCTGGCCTCCACCGCGGCGCTCTGTCCCATTCTCTGTTTCTCTCTGTTTCAGTGTTGTCTGGAGATGCCTGAAGAGCCTCGAGTCGTCCCGAATGGAAAACAATGACAGTCGCCTCAGAGGAGACCTTAGTGCCCACACAAAAACGGGAGAAATGGAGCAGCAAGGCAAGAGGAGTAGAACAAATTTTGAGAGATGAGTGTGCCAGAGAATGGACGGAGGAGGAGAAGGCGAGTTCTCTGCGAGATCACTGGATGTGAGCAGAGTGAAAGGTGTTTGTACTTTCTCTTTTCAAGTTAAAGTGACTTTGAATGCAATCCTTTCTTTTTTTTTTTTTTTTTTTTTACTGTCAAACTACACAAGGAAAGCTCTTTGGGAACTATTTTATGGACCAAAACAATTTGATTTAAGGCAAATCTGTTCAAACTCGGGTCATGGAAACACTTCTATCCAATTGAATGGACCCTTTCTGACTGACCAGCAGACAATAGTGTTTCTGTTGTTCAGCAGTTTCATGAGAACTGCAGAAAAAGCTATTTTGCTTAGCAAAGTAAAGAAATCGGTCTTTCTTACTGGCAGGCCTTTAGGTACCGCTTGGGGCTTGGGACTGAAACAGCAACCATGTACACTTTTCTAATAGATTCATATTTGCCATTACTTATAGGAAATGATATGCACCCTTTTTAGTCACTGGAAGTAACTGTTGGACGAGGAATAGGCACAAAATAAGCCACAGGCAACAGCTTCTTTCTTCGTATTACGTTGTTGCTTGAAAATACACTTGGTTACATGGTGGATGATTGACGTTTGTGTTTGAACATTTTGATGCCTTTTGAGGTTCATCTATGTTGAGCTGATACGCCTTCCTCACCTGGTAGTCCAAGTCAAATGAAGTGTTTAACCCTCCCAACACTTCACTGGACATTGTGCATCTAATTTCACCCGAATCTAAGTTCAAATCTGCCTCGTATTTCTCCCAACTTTGTCCATCTGTCTCTGCCCTCCCTTCATCCTCTGCATCTCGGGGTTGTGCAGCCATATGTACCCTTCACATAATTGGTGTCAGTGCCTCTTGATGTAATATGAATGGATGGCATTGTGTCTTGGGGATACAAAGCACCCTGAGAGCCAGTAATGGAGGCATAGAGACGGAGCAGAGCAAAGAATCAAAGTGCATCACTAGGAAAGTTGGAAAAAAAAAATAAAAAGAGAATAAGGGGAGTGCTCAAGATCGAGGGAGGGATAAAAACAAAGGGATTGCAACATGGGAAGCATGTGAAAGTAAGACGGCGATGAGAGAGAAAAAGATGAAGGTAACCCATCCAGCATATGAAGCTTTTTAAAGCCACTTCTTCAACTCCATCAGGTCCTTAGACCCCTTCCCGTGTCTCTGACTGGCAGTCGTTGCCACCACAGAATTAAGTTGTCAATTGCGGTGGAGAAATCTTAAACATACTCCTGATATGCTCAGCAAGAGAGCCGCTCGTCACCTGCTCATTGAATGTGAATGTCGAGGAAAACACAAGAGTTCTGCTGTATTGCTTGTCCTGAGTCTGAAATGGAAGTTAGCATAAAAACGGGGATATATAATATAAATGAAGGATATTCAAAATCTGTTTACAGCAGTATTAAATCTATATCCTGACTTGGTCACACTGAAAAGGACATCATTAACCCCCCCCCCCTCCCCGCAAAGTCTGACTGAATTCAAAACTCTGCAAATATATAAAATTAGATTTCAAGTCCATCAATTAATCAGTGCGTTTCCCCTTTTTCGTCGAGTGGAGGAGTTTCTGCGCACGATGCTGGAATCACAAGTTAAAGGGCGCTGCCTCTGAGTCGGTGCTTCCTGAAGAGTTGGACTCGCCCCAGCGGTGGGGGATGGAGACGGGACAGGTGAGGGCGCAGCACACATTTCAATGAAAGCGACTAAAGAACACTGTGAAGTGGTCAACATCCTAATTATGACTATTAGAAAACAGCTGATGTTTAACATTCTGATATCCAGGAAAGATTTATACAGAGTGAAGACTCAAAATACAAGTTACATAAGAAAGTCTAACCTAACTCTGGAAATGTATTTGGACAGAAAGCCAAATTAAAGGCTCATATAATGCATTTTCTCATGAGGTATTTACAATACAATATATTTCCATTATGTAATGGACTACTCGAGGTTTTTTTTTCGATAAATATTTTTATATTCTTCAAAAGTCTGCCTTATTATTTCTCACCCTGCTCCCAGCAGTCATTGATTGAATCAAATAAATAAACAAATAAATAAATAAACCCTTCATATCATCATCTCCATCACCTTGAGAATTCCACTACCTGCAATGAAGAAAAAAAAAAAATACCCACGGCAAATCAATAGTTCCATTATGAAATGTTTATTCTCGTACGCCTGCCCGTCTCCGAGGTGCTGAGCAGAAAAGTTTTACTTGCATGCCTTTGAGAGAGGCAGGAATGTAGATGGAAGGATGGATGGATGGATGGATGGATGAGCAGAGAAGATCAAGAGACGAGCAGAGGAGTGAGGGGAACCGAGGAGACAGAGAGAAATACGGACGGAGAGGTCTCCCTGTGGACCGGCTGCTTGTTTTTGCTTCAACTTCTTCTTGATCTTTGTGCTCGATGGGCACAGAAACATTCGCTCGCAGTGTTCTCGCTGAAGAGTCGGCTCGCGTTTTTTGCGATTCGAAAGGTTTCTCTGCAGTTTGGAGGTCCCGCCGCCGCTTGAAATGTCCGTTTCTCCTTGACGAGACTCATCAGACAGTTCTCCTGGAATAGAGTACTTTACTGGATGGTGTAAGTCGATTCGAAGTTCATTACCGTTTGTCCAACATGTGTTGGTGGTGTCAGCAAATACCTGAATGCGACAGACCATCTAAACCATGTTGAGACTGCTCAGGTTGTCGATATGAAAAGCATTCAGTTATCATTTGCTTTGTCCTGTTGTTAATGAAAAAAATGACCATGGTTAATGTGGAGTTTAGTTGAAAGATCGTGCGTCAATAAACTTCCTGAACACGGAAGTGTGCGCTCCCACTTTGTAATCCCCTTTCAACCCTTTTCTTCAGCCGGACAAAATGAAACTCAAAGCTGCCCATGTTCAGCCTTTATTAATCCAATGTGACATTTAGAAAAACAGGATTTCTAGTAAAAAGCTGGATTACTTTCTTATTGTTGGACTGCCTTGGAGTGTTGCTTCTGTTTGCCGCGGCTCCTTCTTCCTCGTATTCGGAGAACCCCCCCTGGACTGAACCGTGCACTCGGGGAGAGAGCATTAACATTTATATGGAAACATGAGGCCGTTGTTTGACGCACGATAAATGGAGTATTTTTCCAAATTCTGCTTCAAATGGAACAATGGGGACAAAAGTCGACAAAACATCGCCCATTGGCTCACAGTAACCCTGCCTAACAGCTACATGCATCAACACAATTGCGCTTAATAGTCTGTCTCTTCGAAGCCGTTGTTGGGTTGTTTGCGTGTTTGAGTTGGTTCGAGGGGAGGTGGGGTGGCAGAGGGGCTCTTGCAGTTGGCATGGCAGAGGCGGCGACGTGGGAGTTGGGGGAGCAGACGAGGGGATGGGGGTGGGATGTGTCAAGCCTGCTTAAGAGGCTCAATGTTGAGGGCAGCAGTGGTTTTACAGCCACTCGCATGATAAACACAATGTGAGATGAACGTGAGTAGGAACAAACACGAACTCCCCGCGCAGGGACAATGTAATAAATCAAATGGATAAATCCAGCAGCTGTCCACTAGGGAGCAGTACTAATCCGAACCCGACATGAACCCCCTTGCTCTCTTTTCTCTCTCTCTCTCTCTCTCTCTCTCTCTCTCTCTCCCTCTCTCTACCAGCCGCTCTCTGTATCCCTCTCACTTTTTTTCCCTGCATGCAGTCTGTTTCTTTGCCTGCGTCTCTGTTGCCATCTTTTTTCTCATCCCTTCTCTCCTCCCCTACTGTTTTTGTCTTTGAGTCCCTCCTTGGCACTCCACACACACACACACACACACACACACACACACACACACACACACACACACACACACACACACACACACAC
>JASSRZ010000006.1:11268775-11307903 GCA_032164315.1 Malacoctenus gilli
ACACACACACACACACACACACACACACACACACACACACACACACACACACACACACACACACACACACACAGTGGACCATGCCCTGTAATGAATTAATAAGAGCTGGGGCAGCTGTGTATTTGAACAATGCCACCCAGAGAAGTTGGCTGAAGTTTGAAACAATGGTGTGTGTGTGTGTGTGTGTGTGTGTGTGTGTGTCTGTGTGTGTGTGTGTGTGTGTGTGCATGCACACATGTTTATGTATGTGCATGTGTGCGACATGTGTCAATGGGGCAAACCATCGAGCCAACAGTACATGCTACACTTTGAGAATACTCCTACTTTTCTGCTTATTTGCCATCAAGAAATGCATGATACCTGTTCCACAACACACCACTTTCCTGTGCGACTTCAGGAAGAGCACCCAAGCCGCTGTCTCTGATCCACCTCATTTTAAAGACACTGCGTCAAAATGTCCACTTTTTGTCTCTGGGATAAATTGACAGAACTGCATGAATGACCTTAATTGTCGTGCGCATCCCCGACTAAGGTGTTGCTGGTCTTTTCCGTGCTTCCTCAACAGCTCCATTCCCCTGAGTCATGGACTCTGTAAGCCCTCTGAAGGTAGTCTGTGGTATTTGACACCAAGACTTAAGCAGCAGATCCTTTAAGTCCTTGAAGCTGTGATAAGGGGCGGCTGCAGGTCTGTCTTGGGCCTGTGTATCCCCAAACACCCTTTCACAAGTTCATGGTGAAAAAAACCTTTGGAGCTTTACAGTTCTAAACACATGGCTTATATAGACAGAGCTGTATCAAATTGTAGATGGAGAACCAAAATCAACTTTTATCTTAGGCTCAACCTAAAGGTAGAATTTGGGGCACAGCTATTTTATGCCACTTTGAACGGTAAAACTGGCCAAGACAATCCAGCAATTTTTTGGAGCCAACTCACTTTTTAACCATTCTTTGCATGACAAAGCCTATAAATGAGGTGTTCATTACTTGACTGACTTGAAGGCTTTTGCCAGTTCACACACAGTCTGTGGTCAATTTGAGAGAAACCCCTGGCTGCTCTCGACTTCCTCACCATTCTGCTGTTTGCGTTCCAACTCTGGAGCTGCTGCTCCTGTAGTTCAGCAACAGAATTTAACCAACGTGCAGTTTCTTTGTCAGGATTAAACAACTAAATATCAGAGGACTGAATCTGGGAAGTCAGACAAACATGAGAGGATACAAAATTTCCGTAGGAATTGGAAATTTGCTGTTTTAACAGGAATAGATGAAGACCACCCGCCCTGTGAAGACAGGAGATAGATGTACCCTTTCTCTTCTGACTGTGGTCCTGGATGTGCTGGTAATCTCTCACTTGCCTCCATCGTGACCCAGTCTGATCCCAGCCCCCCCAACACAGAGGGTGTATCAGGCCCCTGAATCTGATCTTTTCCCCTTCACCGCCGTGGTTCCTTTGTCACTGGCTGTTCTGTCCCCGCATGTTATTGAACTAAACTCCAGGCAAGTGAGAAGGATTTCACAGATAAGCTATCAAGGCCCGGCATCACACAGAGGAACCATCAAGCCATGAAAATATGTGGCTGGCTGTGTGTCTGTGCGACAGCGCTGCACGAGGACAAGAAGCCGGCTCATGTTCAAAAGGGCATTGTGCATTCGCATGTGGACTCCGACACACTCGTGCATTTAAATGTACCGAACATAGGGTTAGTCAATAATGAATATTGCATTTTTTCCCACCGCAAGTTAATTCAATCTTGGAATTGAGCAGCATTTTCATTCTTGGATGCAAATGCATATCACTGATATTTAATTTCAAAGTGCAGATGTATTAATTCATTCTTATTTGTGAAAGTTAAACATAAACAAATGGAGACAGACCTACAGGTCAAGTTGAGCTCCTTTTCCAATCAGTTGCTGCAGAAGGAATATTTTACAAGTAAAATATAGGAAAGTTTCTTTTCATGCAGAACTAATTACTTTCTCGTTATCTTCATTTCACTACAACCAGCGATGGCGGAGGAGCGAACACAAAACTGTAAGCAGTAATTAAAAAAAACGAGTAAGGTGTTGGTTTTATGTAGTTATTTTATTTTTTTAAAAAATTTACAACATAAAATAAATATTTCTGGGATAATCACCGGCGGCAGACACCGAAGTCAAGGAAGTGACGTCACGAGTACGCTGCCGTTCCAGTTGTCGAAAGACCGCACTGTGAACTCCCGTCCTCGGGAAGTTTCCAAGTTTTCAAGTCCGAGCTTCAGAAGTTCAAGAGTCCGCACTCGGCGTACTTGGTATTGAGAAACGGGCATCGTATATTGTGTCAAACACCAATCAGTTCCTGAATTTTTCTGACAAATTAGAAAAAGATTCACTTTTTGGCAATAATTTGGCGGATTTCTCTGCATTTTAATTCCCCATCAGAAAAGCAAAAGAACCCGACTCAATGTGATTTTTAAATTATTGATCACTCAAGGTTAGAAATGTAATAAGAACAAAGTCCACTGCTGTTTCAAATATCCCAAAGCATCTGGTTTGTTCATTAACGCATCATTAATGTTAAGTTATGTATTTATATTGTTTTCGTAATCACTTTTCACACCCTTTCCTCGATCTTTGCAGGGCCACAGGTCAGTCAACCAGATAAAACACACTCGTCCTCCAGATGGCCACTTTGCCTGTTACAAACTCACATATGGATCAAAACACTAAAAAAGGCTAAATTATTCTCACACATGGAGCGTGACGCACAAACAGAACAAAATCCTCCAGACACATGGAGAGAAGAGCGGCGTGTCTTTCTGCTTCTTGTTGTGTTTCCTTTTTTTAACCTTTTGGGGAATTTGGCCTCACGGCAAAACAGGACATTTTGTTCTTTATTGTGCGTAGAAAATGCAAACGACGTTCTTCGAGATAAACACGTGTTCACTGTCTGACAACGAAGTGTGTCAGTCAGATGTGACTGAGGGCCACGAAGTCCATTCACAGCCTTGCTCATTCACTGACCCGAATTCAGTGTAACTGTTTTTGAGACACTCACAAAGAGATTAGACACAGTTTGTTACTTTAGAGCTGCCGTTAATTATGACTAATGTAAATGGTTGCTTGCTCACTATATAAGAAACCAGCACACAGAGGAGTGGAATCCCCAACACAAGACACAGTGTTATCTGGTTACCATGTCTGATTTTGGGGGGAGGTTTATTTCCGCCTTATACAGGATATTAAGCTAGATAACACTCTGCTGGTTTGCTGTATTCAGAGCCCAAAGTCTTCACTGTTCTCAAAATCATATTTCCAGCCAAACTGAAGCAGCAGCAGCTCAAACTAGTTCGTATGGTTATCTTCCAAATTCATGAATTGTTGTGAAATTCCAGCCGTACTCTCTTGCATTAGATTTCAACTGATGATTTAAAGCAGAAGGACAGTATTTTGGCATTGTATTCGTATCATTTCACCACAACCCCTATTTCCATGTTGGGTTCTTCCCAGCAGACCACACCAAACACGAATATCTCGCATACAGTCCAATCCTATGGGTGTTTTTTTTTTTGTTAGAATATATATATAGAAATGGATGTGCACATATACTTTTCACTTTTTACCCTCCATCTTCCTCTCACGCTATCATCAACTTTTTTTTTTTTTTTTCCCCAGCCGCCTCTCTTTCCCTTGCAGGACATGTGTGAAAAATGTTAAAAGCAGGCCCACCAGGCCTTTCAGAATGAGAAAAACAAATAGCATAATTCAAGAGAAAGCCCCACAACTCCAGGCTGTTGGACCTCACCAAGCTTCTTTTTTCTTCTTTTTATTTAATTTGGACACATTTGAAAGTGCAGTCACACAGCAGTGAGGCCAGAAGAATGAAGACGAAATAGAAAAAAGATGAGGTGAGAAAGACACAGACAATAGGCAGACGAGAAGATAAAGAGACAAAGTATATTGAAGAGGATCTGAAAAAAACACACACACTCACACACACACCGACCTCGCTGTGATTGAATGAGTTTTAGCTTTGCAGTTACACTAACAGCAGTTTCCGTTCTCTGTCTGTCAGTAATATATATTCCCCTTCAAGGCTTTTTATGATAAATGAAAGACTGCTGAAGAAGTGCAGTTGCTCATTCTTTCTCTCTCTTCCTCCACCCCCCTTTCTCTCTCTCTCTCTCTCTCTCTCTCTCTCTCTCTCTCTCTTTCCCATACTGAAGTGCGAGGCTTTATTCAGGTCAACATAAAAGATTGAAATGGAAACATGATGCTGTAGGGTTTTGGAGAAGACATGCAAAGCTTTTGGAGAGAAGAAGAAGAGACGAAACCTGAAGTATCTCACAGCTACACTCAGAAACATATTTACAGCATGGAACATTTTTAAAACTTAAAATTTGCAAGTGAAGCACAAAAACATCCAAGAATTTATCCTCAAAATAATCAGTAAATTTGAAATGATATTATCCTTTGGTGCTTGATTTACATACTTTGAGTGTCCAAAGCCACATGGAGGAAAAAAATCGTCTGGGAAGCTGTGTCTCATTCAAACCATCTCCAAACTACAGGTGGCAGCTTTACATGCTATTTTGTCTTCAGAAAAAAAAAAACTTTAATAAAAGTTCAAATGCTTTTCCGAACAGATGGAAAATCAGGCGCTGCTCTAAATCTGCGAATTTGCAATTAGACTGCAATGGCTGGAACTGATATTGCATTTTCTAATTTTCACTGTGCTGAATGTCTTTGCTCTGAGATTGATTCGAGAACAGACGTGTTTAATTTTTTCTAATCGGAGCTATTGTTCCATGCGTCAATTTCAAGTGCATGCCAGGATGGTTGGAGGTTATGAAGGTCGATTTATGGATG
Organism: Malacoctenus gilli; assembly: GCA_032164315.1. Lineage (NCBI taxonomy): Eukaryota > Metazoa > Chordata > Actinopteri > Blenniiformes > Labrisomidae > Malacoctenus > Malacoctenus gilli. Next base: position 11,273,618 of record JASSRZ010000006.1, read on the forward strand.
AAAAGAAGGAAAGACGGACAGATCGATACATCAATACGTGCATAGAGGTATCCGAAGAAAGATAGAAAATGGATCAAAGGAAAAATGCTGTCAGATGCCAACTGAAATCAAACCAAAGTAATGATACAGTTGCAAGAAAAAGTTTGTGAGCCCTTTGGGGTTTCTTGGATTTCTGTATAAACTGGGCATAAAAGGTGTTCTGATCTGCATCTAAGTCACAACAATAGACAGAAACATTCTGCTTAAACTAATGCGGCACAAAAATGATATGTTTTCATTGTTTTATTGAACACAATATGTAAACATTCACAGTGCAGGGTGGAAAAAGTATGTGAGGTTAATGACTTCTCCAAGAGCTAGTTGGAGCCAGGTGTCGCCCAACCTGGAGTCCAGTCAATGTGATGAGGTTGCAGGTGTTGGTTAAAGCTGCCCTGCCCTATAAAAACACACACACCACTTTTGAGTTAGCTGTTCTAAAGAAGAATTCGCCTGATGTGAACCATGGCTCGCACAAAAGAGGTCTTAGAAGACCTACGATCAAGAATTGTTGAGTCGCATGAAGCTGGAAAGGGTTACAGAAGTACCTCTAAAAGCCTTGATGTTCACGTGTGTACTGTAAGACAGATTGTCTACAAATGGAGAAAGTTCCGCACTGTTGCTCCTCTCCCTAGGCGTGGTCGTCCTGTAAAGATGACTGCAAGAGCACAGCGCAGAATGCTCAATGAGGTGGAAAAGAATCCTTGCAAAAATCTCTGGCACATGCAAACATTTTTGTTTGCAAATCTACAATTGGTGAAAAATTAAACAAGAATGGAGTTTATGGGAGGGTACCATGGAGGAAGCCACTGCTATCAATGAAAAACATTGCTCCGTGTTTTGAAGTTTGCAAAAGAGCACTTGGCTGTTCCACAGCACTACTGGCAAAATATTTTGTGGGCAGATGAAACCAAAATTGAGTTGTTTGGAAGGAACACACAAGGCTATGTGTGGAGGAAAGAAGGCACGGCACACCAACATCAAAACCTCATCCCGACTGTTAAATATGGTGGAGGGGGTGTCATGGTTTGGGGCTGCTTTGCTGCCTCAGGGCCTGGACGGATTGCTGTCATCGTTGGGCAAAAATTAATTCCCAATCGTATCAGGACATTTTGCAGGAAAACTTAAGACCATCTGTCCACCAACTGAGGCTCAACAGAGGATGGGTGACGCAACAGGACAACGACCCAAAGCATAAAAGCAAATCAACAACAGAATGACTTCAACAAAAGAAAATATGCCTTCTGGAGCGGCCCAGTCAGAGTCCTGACCTCAACCCGATTTGAGATGTGGGATGACCTCAAGAGAGCAATTCAAACCAGACGGTCCAAGAATATTGCTGAACTGAGACAGTTTTGTCAAGAGGAATGTTCCGAAATTCCTCCAGAACGATGCACAAGTTTGATCTGCAACTACAGGAAACATTTGGTTGAGGTTATTGCTGCCAAAGGAGGGTCAACCAGTTATTAAATCCAAAGGTTCATACTTTTTCCACCCTGCACTGCGAATGTTTACATGTTGTGTTCAATAAAACAATGAAAACATATATTATTTTGTGCCGTATTTAAGCAGAATGTGTTTTACTATTGTGAATTGGATGAAGGTCAGAACACCCCTTATGCTCAATTTATACAGAAATCCAAGTAATCCCAAAGGGTTCACATACATTTCTTGTAGCTGTATGTTTTAGCAAGTAAGCGTTAGAAGTAGTATTTGTGTACAACATACGTGGAGTAAAAGCACATGTGCAAATACCTGTAGAAGTGACTCTACCTGCCCTTTGCCTCCTGCCTCTGTATGTCACCCTGTGTCGGATTTCCAGCGATCCCGCGGAGCTGCAGAGGAAAACGGCTGGACGGACGTCTGCGGAGTTGTGGGGCCACAGAATGTTGATTCCCATTCATCGACCGTCGGCACCGCTGGACATCTGGAATGAAAGCGGCTCACAAGGTGCCCTCCTTCGACGTGCGATGGACTTGCTGTGTCCTAACGCAAGTAACCTACAGGTTAACAAGCTTTCACTTTTAACAGCGCACATAGACACTGGACCACAGACGCGGTTTGAGTTATTAAGGTTATTGTGTCCGTCGCAGAACATTGTGCACGCTGAGGTCAAATCACTGAACTTTTGCAACGAGTGCAATGTTTCTTCACAACACCCTTAGTGACATTTTTCTTGATCCTACTGGAGTGATTTATTTTGCCTCCGACTATCATCTCCTCCCTGACTCGGGAAAACAATTTTGGGGATCGATACTGAACTAAATGACTAACGATGGACATTTCTGTGCGGTGTAGAGAACTGGCAGGTATGTTTTTTGTTTTTTTTGTTTTTTTTCTCCTCTGAAGTGATGCCCCATCGACTGCTCGTGTCCAGACCTTATCATACGCGCTGATTTGACATTTCCTCTTGAAAGGCCACAGATAGATCATGTCTCTGTTGACTGGGTGAAGGAAGAATCTGGTTTACAAGGAGTAATGACCGTTTGCCGTCGTGGGAGCTGCAGAACAGGTTGTTTAGAGGTCGACGTTGGATGTATGCGGGAGTTTAAATATTACATGTGATCTCGCTCCGCGACAAAATGTGTGTTGGCGATGGAGTTTGATGTATTAAACATACACTTGGTAATTTATTTACAATAATTTTATCTGCTGCTGTGTTACTCCGAGGAGTTAAAGCCAGTGCTCTGTATTATTGAAGAGCTCTTGGTTGATGCTCAGTCGCATTCTTCTTTCATCTGTTCCTTCCTCTTCTTCCACGGAAGAGACGAGATTGATGGAGGCAGAACTGGTCAGGTGGTCGAGTCCATCAGTCTTAGACACAGAGACACACAATCCCACTCTTTCACATCTCTGACCCTTTGATGCTTTTGGAAGACTGTGGAAGTCAATGTAAACATGATCATTTTGTAGGGAAGGTTCGTGGGTGTTGTCTTTTAAAACTGACCACCTTGAGATGATATATATTTATCAGTATTCAGTGAGTGACTCCATTCTCCAGACACACCGTACACCACTGAGCACCACAGATTGCCAAGGCAGTGGTTTATTTTCACACCCAGCGGGTAAGGTATCAAACTTATGAAAACCACAGAGATTTCATTCAGTTTGCTCAATTTAGTGAGCACCAACCCCAGACAGCACAATCTTCTCCCTAACAGTCATCTGTGCTGGAGAAACAAATAACAGAAACAGAAGTGAAAATTTGAAACGAAACGGCACGAAAAAGAATCCTTGCTTGAACTCAAAACAATCATTAACAACTGTTGCTTTGTTTAGTTTTTTTTTAGCGACCTCAAACCCACCCCCAGTCTGTGACATTTACATTTAGTTTTCACATCACCCAACATGCACATCCGTGAGTGTGTGTCGACCTTGGCTCCTTTGGAGAATGTTTGTACTCCTGGTAGTGTGCGAGTGTGACAGAGGGTAGAGTGGAGGTGTAATTGAGGGACATCACGAGTGTGACGCATTTCTGTGTCACACAGATATGGAGTGCAAGAAAAAGGCTCACTCACAAATCAAACATCTGTTTGGTCATTTTCAAGAATCCTGTGTTGATCCAAGCAACACAAAATAGGACCGCGCTATGAAGTTGTTTTTCCATATGAGCCGTAACTTGTGGGTATTAGCTGAAAAGTACTTCGGTGGGCGCCAAAATATTCACTTTTTCTTGGCTGAATAGCAAAGGCCACAAACCGTCAGCAGAAACAGATGGACTGAGTCAAATAGCTGTATCTGCCCTGCAATGTAATTGGAAAACAAGGCCGTTGGAAAAACTTTGTGGGCCCCTATTTGACAGTCGGAGGCACAAGGCATGCGGTGCAGGGCGCGTTGGGGCGTGTCCAAGTCGATTTTCACTGTTTTTTGACAACGTGAAAAGGACGATCGCACCAGGACGAACTTTTAAAAGGACTGGATTTTTATCTCTGGATCAGGTCGCGCTTCACCGAGGAAGAGAGTGATTTCGACATTATTGTTATGCAGCTCTGCTGGCCCGACGTCCAGAGGCGCATACAGTGATCGTCACTCAGTGATCATTTTGGCTCCTGTGAATAACAAATACCCCCCCCCCCCACCCCACACCACTCTGAATCAGCACTTGTGTTTTCCACGGGATGCTTCACAGGTTGGCCCCCTCCTCCCCTCCACATTGCGGAGTTGTTACCAATGAACTCTTCCAACAAGGTTCACTGACTGTTTTTGCGAGCTGCTCCTCAAGTGAGCCAAACCCTTCAGTCAGAATTGTAATAATGTGCAATCATTTGGAGCATCCCGCAAGTTTTTTTTGTCATCATACATGTTAAAAATAGATTAGGAGCCTTCGATGTGGAGGACTGCACAGACACTTGGCCCAGTCGGTGAGAACGTTTGCCAAGGCCTCGCACATAAACACATCAGGCTCTGTCTGGCACTGAGCAACTCCGGCTGTCTGTACATTCAGATCAATTCCTCTTGCTTTTTTCACCTCCTCCTTTCCATTCTCAAAATCAACCGATCAGCGCTGTCTCGGTCATGTCACCTTGAGAGAAGCGGGTGAAAGAAAGGGAAAGACAAAAACAACATTAAAGGCAAAGTCAAAGATGAGATGGAGGGTAAAAGTGGGAGAGAAAAGTGGGAAGGATAGAGGAAGATGAAGCGCCAGAGGAAGACTGAAAGCTGTCAGTTTTCTTGGCTTTATTGAAGGGGGATGAGGGATTTTTGACTTTTGATGAAGTGAAGCACATTTGGACACGGACCATAGATGTTCCCTCATAGACCCCCTCAATCACGCTGCTGCTGCCGCCGCTGCTGACAGATTCAAACCAGCTATTCCATTTAGAAAAATGAACCGACCCAGAAAATTTGCGCGATTTGAATTCTTGCTGTGATGAAGAAGGGAAAAAAAAAAAAAGCCCCGCTGATTAAAATGCACGGAGGAAGTATCTCTGTGCATTACACGCCTCAGGAGACCTGTGACTTTGGTTTGGGGATCTAAATTTATACGGCGGGAATTTGGGGTGTTGTTGCGGTGTGCCAATTAAGGCAGAAACTTGTGAGGATGCGAGTGATAACAATGAGGAAGAGAGCTCCCGTAAACTCGACCTACAACGTGTTAATCCTACATTTCCGTTCTCGAGATCACACGCGGGAGCCTTTTGAGGGAAATGGAAAAAAACCCACAACATAATCGTTCCATGGTCTTGGGTCTCGCATCGTCTCTTTGTTTTCGCTCCAAAAAGAATCAATGTTCGCCCTATTTTAGGAGGTGTCACTCATTAATTTGTTCGCAGTGAGGATACTCACCTGTGTGCTCGCTGTAATTGTAACAGGCTGATTGTAATTAGCAGCCTTTGTGCTCGCTCTTCAGAGGGAATTCATTCAGCGATTGAATTCATTAGATATGCATTGAGTTGTGTTTGCGGTTTTCACATATAACGTAGTAATTTGAATTGGTTAAATGCCTGTGATGGAAATGTTGTGAGTCTGTTTTCCTGCAACAATCATTTTAATTATCGAGCCGAAAATGTCACACGGTTCGTAATTTGGGTCTCGGTTCTAAATGTCGCTCATTTCTGCAGCAATAAAGGGTTTGAGCTTTTAAAATAATAATCGGGAGAAGGCAAGCGAGCTATTTTAAGCGATGATTCGGAATACGATTTGTTTCGGTGATAGTGTTAAAAAATAGATGACGATGATAAATAATAATTGGACACTGGATCATTTCTGCAGGCTAACAAGACTCTGCTTACTGGCATCGTTTCCTGCACTGATTCAAACCACTTTATTCAGGACCAAGCAAAAACCCACAACCGAACATGGAGTTGATGTGACGTTCCCAAGTTTTTGGGTTTTTTTTTTTACGTTTTCCTTTCATCTTCCCTGACATTTTTTCCCAGCAGCATCAATACACCTCGAGCAAATTCCAGTTCATCTTTTTTTCCTCACACCTCCTTTCACCAGTGAAGCCACGCCGGCTTCTCTGATGGCACGCCGTTTCGCCAACGGAGAGCTGAATAATGTGACGAGACATCTTAATCTCGCCCTTCACCCCCTTTCTTTCGGAGCGTTCCCCAGCTCGACGTTCACAGGCTCAAAACTTTGTTCAACCTGATACATATTTGTATCGCACAAGGAGAACCAACTCGCCGGTTGGGCGGACGAAGAGCAAACGGTTTATTCTAGCCATGTCGTGCTTTGTCATGTAAGCAAGGTGACTCACTTTTTTTCCCTTTTGGATGAATTAGTTTCTCACAAAATCTGGGTAACTGTGCCTGTGAAGCTTATTCACACTCGCTCTGACACAGTTCCATCCATCTCCGCCTCTGTTTGTGCTTTATACAATATTTACGACTTCATGTCTTGCTATGAATTGCCCCCCCCCCCATCCCCATCCTCTTTGCCTTTTGATATCTAAATTGCTTTCCTCATGTCTTCACAGCATTGGCTTGTCTCAACAACGCGCCGAGCCGTGGCGGGGATTGTTGTGACACGGCCGTGACATACATCATTCAGTGAACCTGTTAAAGGCCCAAAGGAGCCAACAGACGAGGGGAAATCTGATAATGGGCTGGGAACTGCATTCATCACCGAGCCACCAGACGAGACGGATGACACCTGTGCTGGTTTCTCTCTCGGTGACGTGTCGGCCCTTTGCCATATGGTACAGAGAGTGATGTTAATTTAAAGATAATATAAGTTTTCATGCCTGGTTTTAAAAAAAGGCATTGAGTGGCAAAACCCATGACTCTCCAAAGACGATTGCCGTTTCTCAATACCAAGTACGCTGAGTGCGGACTCCTGAACTTCTGAAGTTCGGACTTGAAAACTTGGAAACTTCCCGAGGACGGGAGTTCGCAGTGCGGTTTTTCGACAACTGGAACGGCAGCGTACTCGTGACGTCACTTCCTTGACTTCGGTGTCTGCCGCCGGTGATTATCCCAGAAATGTTAATTTTATGTTGTAAATTGTACTAAAAATAAAATAACTACATAAAACAAACGCCTTTCTCGTTTTTTTTTTAATAACTGCTTACAGTTGTGTGTTCGCCAATGTTCGAAAATGGGCGTAACGAGTTCACACCCGGGTGTCTAACCGGACTTGCCCAAATGCGAACTTGTGTATTGGAACAGGAACTGGGCGCTGACTGACGACCTTTCACAAGTCCGGGAGAATGCAAGGACAGACAAGTACGGGTATTGAGAAATGGCTATTGTCTTAAAGGCAGGAACTTTTTTTTTACTCTATTTCAGTCCACCAACCCAATTTTCCACCCCAAAAAACATCCTTGAATTTCTTAAAGCAATTTTTCTGGCCTGTTTTTGTCGTCTTCTGCCAAATATACTGCGTTGTTTCCACCAAATAAGCTCCGTTGCTGCATGATTGTCCCACATGTGTAAAAAAGATGAACATGAGTTGACCAGGTTAGAAATGAGTGACAAAAGTTGCAAACGGTCTGTCATGCAGGCAAACAGACATCCCAGTTTGTGATGTCAACTCTACTGCCATCAACTGTCATTTTCTTGACAGTAAGATGAATATGGATTTCCACTTTATTGCCAGACATATTCATACTTCTCCTGTCAACCAGTAAAATACTGTATTATATTTCTGGCAAATATCAGCCCAAAGGCTTCATCACAGCTACGGTAAACAGAGCACGTCAAGACGGCTGCCGCTGTTGTTTCCCTTCTAGAATTCCGCTTGTGGTGTTTGTCATGTGTTGTGTACTTCTCCTGAGGTGTTTGTTCCGTTAACCTCTCACCGGCGCCTTTTCTCAGCGACTGAGGAGACGCCGGGTTGTGGCGTCGAGAAATACGAGGTACATAAATGGGAGTTAACGAGCACTGACGCGTGATAATGAAAAGCTGTTTATCACAAAGGTTCATTAGAGCCAGAGAACACTCAAGAGCATTTGTGCAAGGTTTGAAATAACTAGTGGTAATGTTACGAATGTAACATACAATATTAAAAACAAAAACCCTCAATTCTCATTAAAATTCGCTCTAGAATCGTGTTTCACTTGAATTAAACTTTGATTTTCTGTCTTGACGCGATGTACCTCTGACATTGTGAATTTGTGGCACAGAGTCTCTGTCAGTCATCCATGAAAAATGATCTTTTTTAGTTGTTACCGAACAACAACAACAGAGGAACCTGAAGAGGTTTTCGCTGCTTTGGCAAAACGATTCAGGGCTCGCCGACATTAGTCTGCAGGGAGTTTCCTCGAGCATCATAGTTGTGTTCAAATCGCTTTGGATTATGTCAAGAAGATCAACAATCTAAATGTGGCTTTATTTGGAGCGACAGTGTTTTATATCCAGCATTTAAAGAGCCGACGCGCAACCTTTTTCTGGCTATCGCACAAAATGACAATCATAAGTCACGCTGTAATGTTTGCTCCACTCACTGGTCTCAGAGAGGATTGTTGCTGTCACTTATCTATTGATTATTTATATGATGAATTCATTCATTGTTCAAGACAACAGTATCCGCACAGCCCAAAGGGGACATCACCAAATGGTTTGTTTTTTGCCTGAGCTGAAGTTTACTACCCAGAGACGTGCTGCGTTTTAGAGCAGAAGAAAATAAGACGTTTTAAGCATTATCAAAGACATCTGTCACTTTATGCTACTCTTTAAATGAACACAAATGGAGATGCAGGCCGTGAGAATGCTGCTGAGAAAAACGGTGTTTGAGGACGATGTGCTTCTGGCAGAGATAAGCCTAAAGGGCAGGTAAAAAGATGGCAAAAAAGGCGTGAACTTGTGGCAAAGAGCGTAGAAAGTGAGAAACAGCCTTATAGAGTTGGCACATAAAAACCTGTAACGCTGCACTTCACAGCTCTCTGCAGGAAAGGGGGAAAATTGTTTCGCGAAGGAACCTGCAGATTGGTTTTCTCGTATAGCTTTTAATTATTAGAAATGAGGAGAATGAACGAGTAAACGCGTTTGAGAGGCGTCGTTTGTACTCTGCCGAGATGCTCGCTTTGGCGGTTCACAACTTATAGTGGCACACATTTGGCATTGTTTGGATTTCCTTAGTCAACTCCTTCGAGGACGAGCCCACTTTCTGTGGATCATGTGGCCGCTGGTTGTTTTGGCTCTTGTCTTATGTGCTGTCAAACATTTGCTGAATTCTGGGATTCTACATCTCACTCCTCTCTTTACCTTTGTGTAGTTTTCTGTGCACAATAGCTGTGTGTGTGTGTGTGTGTGTGTTTTGTGTGTGCGTGTGCGCGTGATTGAGGATTGTTTGCTCCTGTGTGGCCATGTGTGTCGTGTGAGACGGTGTGTAGTTGCATTTGTGAGTGAGGAGTGTGTGTCAGTCTAGAAGGATGTGCAGCTGTGCTCCAGTTCACGCATGGCTGCCTGTTTGTGTTTGTGTGCCGTCACTGCTGATGAGTTATTGACTGCTCTATTCAAACCGCCGTATAAGCTGACACATCCTCTCCCTGGAAAGTGTCCCAGATCATAAGCTCTTGTAATTACAAGGAAGGCCGGACAGCATGGATTATCTTTGTTCTAATTAAATTACGGAGGTCAAATCTGGAGGAAAAGGTACAATAGACACAGCCGGAGCCCCTTTGTTGTCTTCTCATTGTGTTTTGATCCGAGCGCTCTTGTTCTGTTGCCGTACATTTCTGAATGCCCGTGCTGACATCAATAAACCAATTGGAGCCATTTCTGCTGTTGTATTCTCCGCGTAAGCTGTTCAATATCCTTTTTTTCCAGTCTTGGGGAAAGAGAGTTGATGGCGCGGAGGTTCAGATGCAGGTGAGCTAATTACAGAGACAGCAAGTACAAAGTGGAGTCAATATAATTTGCTTGCCTTTGTTTTGCCAAGTTTTTGGGATACAGTTGCCTTCATCACTGCAGCTTGACAGAGCCAAACAAATACTTTGACACAACACAACAGCCGTTTGTTTGTTCGTCATTTTGATTTTACATGATTGATAAACAGGATGAAGAACAGACATCTACCTTTGGTTATCTCTCATTTATTGGAAATCTAGACGTCTGTTTGCTCGTTTCATTCAAAAAGTTCTCAAGAACACATAAGATTTTGGGGATTTCACAATATAAGCAGCGTTATCCTTCAATATGGAATAACCCTTCATTATGTAGAGAAAAATACACATGTTTTTGGGGTACATGGTTGGCAAAAGGGATACGTGTTAGTAATCTTTATAGGGACCAGTCATTTATATCATTTCAGGACCTTAAAGAACAATATGAGTTAACTGATAAGGGGGATTTTTGGATATATTTACAGCTAAGAAGTAGTGCCAGTTCTACTTTTTGACTACAATGAACAGAGGAAGGAGAAAATAAGGTACAAGAATTTCTGAACTGTCGTCATACTCTCACATATTTCTATAAAACAGTGAGGCGGAATGCAAATATTCAAACCAGACTGTGTGAAAGCCTTAGACTAAAATGGCAAAAAGATCTTGGTAGAGTGATTAGTGAAAAGGTATGGCAAGATGTGATTGCAAATGTTGACTGGGCCACAAGGGACGCAAGGAGTAAGTTTATACACTATAAGGTCGTGCACAGACATTATTTTACACCCATGAAATTGTTTAAAATGGGATTAACACGGGACAGCAAATGCTGGAAATGTCATGAGGACTTGGGCACATTCCTTCATGCCATATGGGACTGTTCTTTGGTACGACCCCTCTGGAAGGTGGTGCTGAAAAACCTTGAGGGATGGCTTAAACGACCTCTACCAGCATCGCCACAACGGTGTCTATTAATGGATAAGACTCTACTGCCACCAGGACTTACGAAAGCAGAGCTTCGACTGACACTAACTGGTTTTACTGTTGCAGCTCGACTCGCACTTCGCAACTGGAGGAGCCCGTATAAACCAGAACTTATGGAGTGGTTTAAACTTATGCCAGAGACTGCTGCCTTTGAAAAGATGAGTGCCAGGGTAAATCGGGGATGGGAAATATTTATGGACTATATAAGGGACGTCACACCTTAGTGGTATGGGGTAAGGAAGGATAGGTATTGTCATGCATGACATTGTTCTCAGGTGTACTCTGGGTATGTCTTGGTCAGGGGGTGCTGAGGGGGGGCTGCCTTGAAGTTGTGGCATGAATGTTGATTTAACTTTTATTGATACTATTTTATTTTAATATTTTTATTTCATTTTTTCTTACCTATGTTATTTGAAGTGCTACTTGTTTGTATGGATATGTTAAAACCAATAAAAATTTGAATGACAAAAAAAAAAGTTCTCAATGATTTTGGATGCAATTTGCAGGATGGGTGGAGGTTTGGTACAGAGAACTGGTTGTATTTTGGTGGTGATCAGCTCCACTCGTGATGCTTATTGATAAAAATTGTCATTTCTGTGGCATGTTCTATAGTGTTTGGACATTCGGGAGCGGTTTGCACTATCTCCAGCTTCTAGTTGATCTATTGGGTGCTTCTATTTTTAAACATTTATTCACTGAGGACAAATCACTACACAGCCAGAAGCAGAAAGCTGGAGGCACATTTTTTTTTTCCGTTGCCATTGTCTGAGATGCATCAAAATGGAAAACTGATGGTAGTTTTAGTTATTGATGGGTTTTTAGTGGGAGGTTGTAGGATAAGACGACAGATTCCATCAAACATGTCTTGTTCTTGAATACGTGGAAAAACAGACATTTATTTAAAGCAAATAGAACATTATGTTTCTGCTCATTGTCAAGCCCATAAATTTCCATGGACTGAACTGGGACTCCTCGACTGAGAGCACTCCCTCGAAAGTGGCACTAAGTACCATTTCTGCTGGCTGGTGGAAAAGTTTGGGGCCAACTAAAAATCATCGCCCAGCCCCCGTGGGGAATCATACATTTCAGTTTATAATTTCTGGTCTTTTCAACTTGCGGTTGGGGGGGAAAAAAAGAATCGCGCAAATATGTGGTGTACCTCCTCCAGCTCTTTGTGTGAAGCTCTGAGTGAGGAAGTGAATCTGGACACAAAACAGCTGTCACCGCTCGGCTTTAATGCCGCTCACAGTTTGTTGACTTTGCCAAAGCCGTCTCCTCCGGCGTTCCCCCGCCTGGTCACCTCGGCTCGTGACACATTCAATCTGTCCTCACTGTAGCCCGGTCCTGGCAAACCACTTCTCTCGCCCACCTATTTATCCTGTCAGCACAAATTCTTCACCCTTCTCCCATCCTTAACTGGCTTGGCTTCGTGTGTCCCCCCCCCCCCCCACCCCCTCCCTCGCCTCTCTTCCCTTTTTTTTGGGGGGGGGGGGTGGACATTCCCTTCGAGCTGTCCCATTTTGTTGTGACCACGGTTGTTGTCGTGCTCCATGGCTGCAGCTCTCCCCTGTTAGGCTGACAGCGTTGATAGTGGTTGCTGGCTGGCTGTCTTTCCCCCACTTTGTCAGCTCCTTCTCTAAACTGCACACAGAGGTCCTGAGGCGTTTGTAGGACAGTAATGACTGACTGGTGCTGGGTTTTAGTTAAGGAAAGTGTGACTAAAATACAGGGGTGAAAACAATTAAAACAAAGTAGCGAGAACTGTGCAGAACGCACACGTTGAAATACATTTCGAATAATCCGAAGAAAAAGGAAGAACCGCTGTAAAAATCCACTACAGTTTTGCAAATCAGTCGAGCACATCTTATCGTATAGTACTCGATTTCAATCACAAGTTGTATTGAAGTCTTTTTGGCCAGACGCGATTCGCTGTTTTCATGCGAAAGGGGATAAAATTCTGCTGACGAAAAACAAACAAAACTCTTCACATATCCCTGTTTTTTTTTTATCTAAAGAGGAAAACAAGATCCAGCTGTCTGCCTCTGAATGGCGAAGCGTTGAAGCACAGGTTAATGTGTCTGCACACGATCTCCTGTTCAACACATCTGTCGGGCAAATAGACTGGAGACTAATTAACTGTCGACCGCACTGAACGGACAACATAACAGTTTAATGAATCGACTTGAGCTGGCAGCGAGAGTTCACGCACGGCTCGACAAACTTCGGCCAATGCTACAAGAAAATAAGACGATCGATATTGTTATCGTTATACCTCCAATTTGGTTCTGCCATTACTGTCAAACTCGGAGCTGCCTTTTAATAATAACCAATCACGGCTCAGGGCGAATGCACCTTCAACACTTGACAGCTGGTCCGTGCCATCAACGACCTCTTCAGCAACCGTATCTCGTTACAACTCGCAATTTTCACGAATGCGTTCGGCAGCAACGTGTCAAACGAGCCAGATGTGTAATTTTAGTTCAGAAGAATGTGATAATTTGATTCTCACAAAAATCCTTTTTCAGAGCTTAAATACCTGGCAGAGCTGTTTCCTGGCAGGAGCGGACGGATTTGGTCTCTGGCAGCCGAACTGATGTCCAGTCGAGTTGCTTTGGTGTAACGGTAACATATCACAAAGCTCCACAAACAGCAGGAGCCTTATTCTGATAAGGCAATTGTCATTTGCTGCGTGTGATATCGATTCGTGGCCCACGCGTGTTTTCAGTGCTTTAAGAGGTGTAGTTTTCTGAAAGTAGACAAACCACTGAGCTCCCCAGTGAAGCTGACGCTTTGAAACCAATATTTATCCGTCACACCTTTGTAGTGCTGAGGAGGGAAGAGAATCAAGAGTAATTAGTTTGCAACCGTTGCTGAAAATATACTCACGAAATCTCCTGAGAAGACTTTCGCCGGCACAAAAAGTCATAAGGTTTTGCCTTCTCCTCCATGTTGGCAGGTTAAAACACTCATGGGTGTAATTGCAGCAGGGTTTGCTTTGAAGATTATACCTGCTTATGCCGAGCTGTCTGAGCAGACACGTGTGAATGCGGAGATCTTGACAGGGAGACGTGCCGCAGCCTTCCCGCGCTGCTGCGCAGCCATCAACGGGCGCAGTCGAGTTCTGCCGGGGAGATGGAACAAGATTCCTCTTTTTTGGCAGTTTTGAGAGCTTTTGTCGGAAAGCTTCTGACAAATTCAGGTCTACTTAAGCACCACTTCATCCTTTCTTCTTCTTTTTTTTGTATGTTAAAAATACGGTCGTTCCAGCTGCTGAGGAGAGTTTCCATCTATAGACAGCATCATCATCAATTATCTACAGGTTCCGGAGTTAGAGACACTTTTGAGAACACTTCATATCCCGGAAATGATGAGAGGTAATGTTGAGAAGCCTCATGGTGTCAGATGTTTTACTTTGTCATTTCACTAAGTGGTGAAAATTCAATCTGAATTTTGTAGTATCCGTTGGGTATTTTGGTACCTTGTGCAGAGGACAAATTAGTTTGGCAATATTTTAGGAAAATATGTTAAAACCTCTCCGCGTCCTTACAACAAGTTGGGTAATTACGCCTCTTCACTTCTCCAGCGCTGTCACATCCTGATTTAGCTTCATGGCGCCACATATAATTGATGTCGCAGCTGTACCTGTTTGTCATTGAAAATTTGCCTTTATTTCCCTCATGACGGCACACACACACAAGACTCGAGTTCTTTTGAAATCTCAAATATCGGGATTCTTCATTTTTCAACAGGCTCTCTGAACTTATTTTCACTGCCCCGCAAAAGGATGCCACACCGCTGTGTGCCCCACAAACAAATGTTTTCACAAAACGTATTAGAGGACACTGGTCTCCCCCTCTCAGCTCTTGAGCTCCAGTTCCTCTGTCACGACCAGGGCGATTAGATTTGAAAATGTGTTTAGTGACCGTACTCTCCGCACTATAAGGCGCACGTAAAAACCTCCAATTTTCTCAAAAGCGGACAGTGTGCCTTATAATCCGGTGCACCTTATATATGGACCAATAGTGAGCCACAACAGGTCTCGCAACTACGGTAAGCAGCCACCGACTTCAAGCGCGCGGTTCATGCTGGGATATATGACTGCACAAGGCGTGCTATTTCGTTTCCATTTGTGTGTTTATGCAAAGACCCCAAAATGGCTCCTATTAAGAGACACGCTTACGGTGCAGAGTTTAAACTCAAGGCGATCAGTCACGCAGTAGAACACGGGAAGAGAGCAGCAGCAGCGAGAGAATTCAACATTCACGAATCAATGGTGCGGAAGTGAAGGAAGACGCCCAGTAAAGAAGACTGTTTATTCATTTTAAGAGTGAACGGAGTTGTCAGAACGCTGGTTTGTAATCTATTAATAAAGTTTGACTGACCTATCTGACTGTTTTGTTGACATTCCCTTTAGCGCAGCTCCTTCTAATGGATGCATAAAGTAACCCCAGCCTCTACTATTCTATGCGCCTTATAATGCGGTGCGCCTTATATATGAACAAAGTTTTAAAATGCGCCATTCATTGAAGGTGCGCCTTATTATCCAGTGTGCCTTATCGTGCAGAAAATACGGTATTCGTTTGACCCCTCTGCTGGTGCCTAGCGGTCAGAAAAATGGCTGGATTTGCATCGTGTCGGCCGGTCTCCACGTTTCCCGTTTTACATATTCTCACCTTATGCTGCTGTCTGTACTTTAGCTTCATTTACATACAAGATGAGGTCGGAATGATGTTTGCATACTTATTGCCTGAAGTGCTGAACAAAATTATTTGATATATTATATATCAAATAACATACTGCATAATAATATGTTTATGCCTCATAAATGTGTCAGTCTCAAAGTGCTTTCTAAACAATTAAATGTTGGCAGCATGAGCCAGCAGCATGAGCTAGAACAGGGGTGGGCAATCTTTTTGACTTGTGGGCCAGAATGGGTTGTAAAGAGGGGCCAGGCCAGGAGCATTTGGACACACAATGGCATTTATCAAACCTGGGGATTGAAGTGTATAAAAAACAGACACAATTAAAGGTGCAGATTTAAAGAAATCAACATTTAATGGAAAAAGATCAGTGGAATCACTTCCAACATTCAGAACATATGAATGCCCATCGAAAGAAAGGGGTCTTTGAATTGAGAGCCATGTGCGGCATCTTAATTAAGCTACCGTACCGCGGCTGTGCGTAAATGTGCAAGTTGCTATTTTTTTCAAGACAGAAGAGAAACTCACATTTCAGTGGGAACCGTGTTCTCCCTTTTTGCCAGTGCATCAAAGTCTGGAGTTAGTTTCGTTGCGGCGATTTTCTCAAAATGGGTCTGAGGTGTTGGTCAGTTAACCGGGATCTGTGACGGGCTTTGTCGACGTTCAAGACGCTGCAACAAAAGTTAATGTGTCTAGACTGTGATTGATTTTTAACTGCCTTCTATGTAAAGCACTTTGAATTGCCTTGTGTACGAATTGTGCTACATAAATAAACTTGACTAGACTAGTGCGCCATCTATAGGGAAAACGAGGGTATTGCAGGGGAAAGGGAAATGAATGAGGTTTTTTTACACATCCATCGGTTTTTACTCTAATTTGGACAAGTTCGGCGGGCCGGATTAAAAAGCCGAACGGGCCGTAGTTTGCCCATATCTGAGTGAGCAGTATTAGCCAGCAGCATGAGCCAGCAGCATGAGCTAGAAGCATGACCTAGACAAAGTGGAAAATGCCAGGGGAAGTCTCCTTTGTGTTCACCACTGGCGAAATGTACCATTTAGATGTTTAACTGTTGTCTTTCAAATAATTGCTGAAATTTGCATGGAAGATTTGACAGCAGTCGTTTTTATACAGACCTTCCATCGGGTCATATGAATGGCGTGGTTTACATCTTCTTTCTCTGTGAGACAAAATCGGTTTTGGTTTCTGTTCTCACATGAATTTTTATTTTTATTTATTTTTATTTTTTTATTGTTGGATCAGTCTACGTTTTTTGCTTTCACTTGCACTCATCCGATGAGGCTAGAGCAGGGATACAGCTGGCAGAATGCTGCCCTGTCAGCACATCAATGAAAACATTAGTTTCATTAGGCCCCATTATATCACCACAGACATCCTTGTTAAAATGTCATTTGCTAATTCCTTACAGCGCTCATTTCCACCCAGCTGTCCCAACAGGATTAACATGTCATTTATAGGGATATTAAAAAAAACAAAAAAACAAAAAACAAGCTCAAAGTTGATTAGCAAAAGTAAACAAGGAGATGCAGGTACAGTTTCTGCATTGATTACATTTCAGCAGCAGTTATATCCAGCTGATGTGTGAATACACGGTGAGGCATTTAAACGGATCCCGCAAATGATTCGCACATGTTGTTCTTTCATTGGCTTCGATTAACAACCTTCAGCTTTCAATGTGATGTGCTTTTTTTTTCCAGGCAGTTTTCCATTGAGCAGCATCCAGGAAGTGTGTGCGTTTAATGATTGTTGCTGGAATTATGATCATCTTAAGATGTAAGATTCTGAGTGATCTGAAAGCACATGCAAGGACAAAACGAGCATGTCAGAATTACACATAATTTCTCATACACTCCTTTGACAAAGGTTGTTATGCATTGTGTAGGTGGATTGTGCAGGGTTTGCACAAACATGCGACATTTGCTATGAGGTCTGACACACAAGCCAACAAGGTTTCCTCCCTCGATTGCTGTGCATCGCGAAGAAAACATAAACCTTAACACAATCACAATCACATCACAATTTAAATGATAGATTCTATGATCTCTTATAAGACATTCAGTAAATTATTTTTTTGACAAGTTCTAAGTTAAAAAAAACAAGCAAAGTTGAAGAAGTCTTGAAATTACCTGCAGTTGTCAAATTTTTGAGTGTCAAAGCTGCTGGTGAAAAACCCCCCACTGAATCCAAAACCTGTAAAGTTTGACTTCGGAATAAGTACCGTGATTTGAGTATTTTTTTTTTTTTTTTTAATGGCCAGAGCTCTGAATTGAAACGGTTGCACTATAAATTGTCCTCCATCAAAGCACGGCGAACTGAATTTGTCTATTCCGGTTTTTGGGATGCTTCTCGTGGAACTGCCGGATTTTCGAGTGTCTCTGTGTGTGTGTATTAAACCCGACGTGTCTGCTCTTCGCCGCCTACGAAGCACACAGTCGACTGCTGTGTATAAAGGCACTCTCTTTCTGGATGACTGCCTATTGAAGTGGGATAAGCCAGAAGCCTCAGTAGTTCCAAATAGGTTTGGGCCAGTGCCACAGCAAAGCACATTTCTGAGTCTGCAGGAGCCTGTTAGCAGCGTATTGTTACTGCTATTTTTGAGTTTTACCTAAAACTGAAACATACTATGTGACTGTTTTGCATCATCTGCAAGAAACTTGGAAAGACATCATGTTTTCTTTTTTTTCTGAGGGATAAAAAGAATTCGGGGATGATGTTGCTGGGAAAAAGTTAAGCTCGTTGAAGCGCCTGGGTGAAACCAAAGACAGACAAATTTTGCAAAAAAATGATTACGCATGCGGGACGTCGAGAGGTAAAGTGCTCTCTTGCTTATTGCAGTGCTCGATTTTTAAAAAAATGGACGTGTCAAAGAACTTGACACCCACTGCTTTGTCGGTGTCGATATCCTACAAATCCCACCGGAAAGGTTTGCCGTTTTGTTTCGGTGCAAAACGGGTGAAACGCGAGCAGCTGTTAGAGTTTTCAAGCACCGAACACGCAAATCTAAGCGAACCGTCGATGCACTGAGCCCATAAATGCACAATTTTGAAACTTTCCTTCAGGTGAGAGACACGGTGAAATCCTGAGCTAAGGTCACGCACCTCACATGTAAAGTTTCCTGTCCTCATTACTACATAGAGAAGAGGACGGATGCTGCGGTACTCACAGGAACCGATAAAGTCCACAGCCCTCAAACATCAGCATTCAATATATGTTATTTGGACAAATAAATGACACTGACATTTCTTGCTTGGCAGGGTTTTTAACCAGACTGTAGGCTTGTTTAGGTGCACATTCATTTTTTTTTTTTTCCTATGCGTGTTCCTCCTTCGCCAGTTGACTCTCAGGCCATTAAAAACCCGACAAGCATCACACGGAGCAAGCGTACAGAAAGGAGAGCGCCTCCAAAGAAATCTTGGGACATAATTGGACAAATTTGCAAATTTCCACCCTTGCTCTGCATTAAAAATTGATCTCAGTTACGGAAAAGCACCAGAATGCCGTAATATTTCATAATGTTTCAAATCAAAGAGGGAGCGTAAATGTGAATGTTGTTCACAAGTTGTTCTTTGCATTATTTATGTGTAATAATAATAAGCACAGGCTTTTACTGCGTTCATTGAAACGCTTTGAACTCACATGTATGGAATATATTAAAGGACACTGGAGGCCCGCTCGCACTGTGTTCAAACTACGTCATGTCGATGTTTTTTTCACCTGCGATTGCTGAAATGGAAGATATTTGTGTAACGCTGTGAGGGATAATGGATGCAATTTGGTTGGCAATTATAGCAAATGGCTCTTGACAGGAACATTAGATATAAGTCTAAAAAGTAAGCGCAGTGTTTTCATCTGCTCCACGTCCTGAAATATGCAGTTTAATCGTCTGTGCCTTTTGTGAGACAGAATAAAGAGGCGAGATTTGACAAACAACCTCTCTGCCTCCACTGGCGAAAGCAAAGAGAAGGCCTGCTGTTTTCTCGTGACTTAACAGCTATGACTTATTTCTGCCACTGAAGACAGACAACAGATAAACACAACGCAGCGTTCCTTTGTAAAAACGCGCGCGTATGTGTGTGTGTGTATGTGTGTGTGTGTGTGTGCCGGGTGAGTGGCTGTAGCCTTTCCGTGGCGCGATCGTTCACATTCCCGTCACTCGGCGCTTCGCTCCTTCCTGTTCGCTGCTGCTCGATGCTTTCCTGCAGTTCGATGCATCTGCAGATGCACAATGTAGGTCACACAATGGCACGAGACAACAAGGCAAATGATACCCCCCCCCCCTCCCCCAAACAGAAAACAACACAGGGGAATGAGATTCAGGAGGTCCCTTAAAAACTCTGGCGTTCAGTCTAGGTCCAACTGAAGGAGGAGCAGAAGAAGAAACGCAAGCAGCGCCTCCTCAAAAAAAAACGCGGACCAGTTCAAATCTTCAGAAGAAGAAGAAGTGTGACATGTCAGCTGCTGAGCGCATCAACGTTTCCGAAGACGCCAAACATTGCCTGGCTACTTCCATCGTTGCTGCGGTGACGGTAATTTGTGAGCACCGCAGCTTTAGCCGGATAAAGACACCGACCGCAGCGCAGACCTGTGAAAGATATTGGCGGTGTAATTCAAACGTAACCGCTGACATGTTCCTGACGAACCAGAAGCTGCCTGCTTTTTCTCCTTTTATTCTTTGGCGGCGGCTCCCACGATGAATGGCACCGCCACTGCGTCTTTCCTAATGATCTGGCCGCGCGTCGCATCAGAAACTCCCAGGAACAGACTCCGCCGTGTTGACGCGAACTCGCTTTTCACCTACGTCGGGAGATTCACGCCGCCCCGCATTGCAGGGAGGAGCCTGAACATCGGCGGCCGTCCCGCCTGTAACGGACGTCGAGTTGCGGACAAAACGTTTCAACTGCCAACTAAAAGCAGCCGTGCTGCAGTTGTTTGTTTCACGCGGCGGTTTTTTATGTTTTCTGTGGTGACGGTAACGCTGAGCATCAAAAGCTGCCATCCAGTGCTTGATCTCACTTACTGTTTGATCACTTTCTTAACATACATCATCGAGCAGGTAATTTTTAGACTTTGTTAACATTTAACACCGACGGACTCAGTCTGGATCATCATCAACACGACGCCAGGGCTGTCGTTTGTCTGCACAGCTTCAATCGGTTGTTTATGGTTTCCTGACGAGCGAGCCGTCGGCAAAAAAATCGCCGCGCAAATAATGATCTTCTCCAGGAGAAAAGACGGATCCAGCATTTGCTTGAACAGCGAATTACGTTTACTTTCCTGTAGCGAGGCGCGACCTGGGCCGACTCTGTTCTCCTGCCAGCGGAAAAGTCATTTTTTTTGGATGGCTTGGTGGCGAAAAATCTCGCAAGGAAAACATTCACAAATACCGTCTGAAGAAGCGGAGTGGAATGTTTTCGAATGCGAGCAAATGCTTCGGCAACGGCGGGCCACGCGTTTGAGAGGAGGCACTCTGCTGCCGGCTGAACTGGTCTGACTGCAGTTGGAGAAGCAACATTCAGGATTATTTTCCAGTCGATAAACAAGATCTCCCGTTTCTGGACTGAAAACTTATGGGAAGAGTTCAGGCTTTGCGGTGCATTCATGAAATGTGGGAAATTCCCACTCCGAACTCTTAGCCCCTCGAGTTCCACATGGTGCTAAATCATATCAAGCAAATGGAAACTTTTCTTGATGTTCTTAAGAAAAAAGAGAACAGATTTTCTGAGAACAAAAACAAACTACCGTAATTTTCCGCACTATAAGGCACACCGGATTATAAGGTGCACCTTCAATGAATGGCGTATTTTAAAACTTTGTTCATATATAAGGCACACTGCATTATTAGACGCATAGAATAGACGCTACATTAGAGGCTGGGGTTACTTTATGCATCATTAGAAAGAGCTGCGCTAAAGGGAACGTCAACAAAACAGTCAGATTGGTCAGTCAAACTCCTGGAATGAAGCGCGGCACTTCATCACACTACCACGTTTGCTGTGAAGCCGCTAAATGATAATAGATGACAAACCAGCGTTCTGACAACTCCGTTCACTCCCAAAATGAATAAACAGTCGTCTTTACTTGGCGCAGGTCATCTTGTTGCTTCCTCCACTTTCACGCCATTCATTCGTTAATGTTAAATTCTGTCGCTGCTGCTCTCTTCCCGTGTTCTACTGCGTGACTGATCGCCTTGAGTTTAAACTCTGCGCCGTAAGCGCGTCTCTTAATAGGAGCCATTTTGGGGTCTTCACATAAACACACGAATAGAAACGAAACGGCGCTGCTCAGTCGCCACCGCCTCTTGCAGTCATATATCCCAACATGAACCACGCGCTTGAAGTCGGCGGCTGCTTACCGTAGTTGTGAGACCTGTTGTGGCTCAATATTAGTCCATATAAAAGGCGCACCGGATTATAAGGCGCACTGTCAGCTTTTGAGAAAATTGGAGGTTTTTAGGTGCGCCTTATAGTGCGGAAAATACAATCATTGTTGTTTTTTTGAGCCAACGAATGTGCTGGACGCACTGGATTCTCTTTCTCTCTGCCACTGTATTCACTTCAGGGCTGTAACTCATCAACACTCGAGCTGCCAGCGTTGATGAGTTACAACACTGTATATATTCAGCTCTCCTGTTAAGACAGAGGCGTAAATAAACCTAAAGAATTGCCCAGAGCTGTAAAGCTGCTAAACTTTGCGACTATCGGGCAGGTTTTCTGTCCAAGAACGAAAAACGGCTTCAACTGAACGAGTCTTCCCAAACCTGCTGGTTGCGTATTGTCGGTTGTCCCTCTCGTTAGACAGAATGCCAAAGCGCGGTTAACGGACGGTGAATTAAAGATGTGTTCCGTAAGTCTTTGACGCTTGATGAACCGAATCCCTGCAAGTAAACGCGTGTCTCGTGACGCTGACGTCTGCTGTCACGCCTGTACACTAATCATCGCGCTTTTTGGCCGTAAAAGTTGTTTGAGCCACGCGGAGGAGGAGGAAGAGAGAGAGAGACGCTTCTGTTGCGCTCCTCACCACTTCCTATTTTCAGCGCCGTGCTCTCGTCGTGGTCGCGATGAAATGATGTCCCGATGACAGATTCCTCGCCGAGCGCGCCTGGATTTCCTGACTGTGCGAGCGTCTCTAATGATGAGAACATCAGTCACGTTTCCCTTCTTTTCCCAGTCTTGGCAGCGTGTCCGCATCGCCGCGGAAAACTGGCGGCGGAGCGTCTCCCGGCGTGTTTGCTTGTCACTGTCGCTCGGGCGTTTCCGTTTCACAGAGTGATACGGTGACAGGTGAGAGTGCCGCGTTCACCGCACAGTCGACGCTGAGAGCTCCTCGTGTCCGTCGGTGAAATCCTTCAAAAACTCTTGGATTCCTAATTAGGCGTTGCACTGAAACACTCTCTCTGATGGAGAGACGTGCTGATTATTTGGTGAACTCTTTTTGACATTTCATTCGGGGACATTTCATTGCAGCAGGTCACATTTTTAGATATAACCCTTAACATCGAGGGTGTTTTTTTACCAGAATCCTTCTCCCGATGACTCACGTCTGTGATGTTTCACATCAAATAGCCGACAGTGTCCATTTATTTCTTTTGTCAAAGACGCCATTTTTATGTCCAACCTTTGTGAGGACATAAAACCTTTTCGAACGTTCAACAAGCCACAAGAAGAAAGAAATAAATTCATTTGGAGTGATAATCGCTACACGCATCATTATGTTGCTCCTTCACGAGACATTTTTTGAAAGATACTTTGATTTTTTTATTGTCTTATGCTGACACGGTTGATGAATATTGACAGGTGACTTGATTATTCTCTGTTCCCCATCTCCTGCTTTTGAAAAAGGCTTTACAGGCCGATGTGGCCATGATGGATTTATTCAAACGCGGCCATTTCTTGGATTTTGTTTTTTTGACCTTTTTTCGGTGGCTGGGAGACAAAAGTATCCGACCCCACACGTCTGTTACATCAGAGTGGAGGCACACACACACGCGCGCGTGCTGGCGCAAGATTTGCAAGTCATATTTGACCCGGGTCTGCCTCCCGGTGGGGTCGGATCTGGGTGGTTTTTTTTTTTTTTTTCAACCTTGTTAGTCAGATGGAGATTCATCCCGATGAGCCGGCTGAGGCAATTAAAACTCTGCCGGTCCTCACGCGCTGCCGACGGGCGCGCCGCCGACTCTCCCGCGCGGAGGGAAGACGGCCACAAGCTTTCATCTCAAACAACGCTTTAGTTAAATGTCTTCATTTCACCTTCAGTCAACAGTTCCAACACTTTGGGTCGATGTGGCTCAAACCTTTAACTTAATCCTTCAGCAGGTTCCATTGATTCGCGGCCTCCTCCCCCCTTTTTTTTGGTGTTTTTGCTTTTGGTAATAATTGACTGGAGAGCGTTTCTGTATCGGGTTGGTTCATTTTCGAGCACCAAGAGACGAGTGCGAGTTAGGGTCTCAAATGACAGCCTTGTGGATGGGCGCATGAATGGAGAGCAAATGATTCAATGACTGTTTTCCTTGTGAAACAGTGGAAGACCTGAGAGGAGCAGATGCAGCTTTTGTGCTGAGCTCAGGCTCTTCCCCCATCACAACATGGACACTTTCCCAGATTATTCCGCTCAGTCTTTTCCCCGATTCCCGCGGGCGATGAGCAAAGCTCTCGGGTGATGTTTACACCGCAGAGGCCCCAAGTGTGCGAAAAAAAAAACCCATAACCCGGTTCCAAGTGATATTGTTCCACGGAGTTGCATCAGACGGAGCTGCGTAAATGGAGAGAGATCGGTGCCACGCTCCGTCTGTGCGGCTTTCATCTTCACCTTCCTGGAGCCCTCCCAAAGGGGGTCCTGAGTGCCAGGATAGGGACGGCTGCCCTGGACAGAATTAAGTAGTAACTGTGATGAAGGCGAAGAGACGGTGGAGGAAGCTATGAGGTGAACAGGTGTGACAGGAGCAACAAGTTTGCAGGTTATTCCCAAAAATGTCGCACTCGCCTCCAGGTGGCAGTCTTCACAGATTCCAACAGGGTCAATTCCTTCCCTTCCTCCTTCCTTGGATTTTGCGCCCGTTTATAACCAGTGTTGGGCAATTTACTTCCAAAATGTAACATATTTAATATTACAAGTTACCGTATTTTCCGCACTATAAGGCGCACCTTCAATGAATGGTGTATTTTAAAACTTTGTTCATATATAAGGCGCACTGCATTATAAGGCGCATAGGATAGACGCTACAGTAGAGGCTGGGGTTACTTTATGCATCCATTAGAAGGAGCTGCGCTAAAGGGAACGTCAACAAAACAGTCAGATAGGTCAGTCAAACTTTATTAACAGATTACAAACCAGCGTTCTGACAACTCTGTTCTCTCCCAAAATGAATAAACAGTCTTCTTTACTTGGCGCAGGTCATCTTGTTGCTTCCTCCATTTCCACACCATTGATTCGTTCATGTTAAATTCTCTCGCTGCTGCTCTATCCCCGTGTTGATCGCCTTGAGTTCAAACTGCTCACCCCCCGGCTGGCCACGGGCGGTGGTGGCGGTGGCAGCTCCTCGCCGGTGGCCCCACTGCAGAGGGGCTGCCCGCTCTCCGTCGTCGCCGCCGCGCTCACGCTGGCGCTGCTCGGTCGCCACCGCCTCACGCAGTCACATATCCCAGTATGAACCGCGTGCTTGAAGTCGGCGGCTGCTTACCGTAGTTGCGAGACCTGTTGTGGCTCAATATCGGTCCATATATAAGGCGCACCGGATTATAAGGCGCACTGTCCTCTTTTGAGAAAATTGGAGGTTTTTAGGTGCGCCTTATAGTGCAGAAAATACTGTACTTTCATTTGAAATGAGCAACTTTCTTTACAATATTACCATTTGTGTAAAGTCATAAGTTACTGATTACTTTTTAGTTTCTTTCACCACCACCAACAACCCAAACCTTTCCATGACATGACACAAACTCTTTTTCTATGTCTCATTTTTTTGCACTTGAGTAATAAAGTGCGGCCACACAAGCTTTGGCAAAAAACGTTAAGTGTGTGTTTGTGTGTGTGTGGGCACGCTTTTTTTTTTTTTTTTAAACCGACAGCTCAGATTGTAACGCATTACCTGACTCGGTAAATGTAATATTACCAAAATATAATTCGTAACTTATAATTTTACACCGTTACTGCCTGACGTAATATATTACAGTAAGACGTTACGTTGCACCCAACACTGTCTACAACAGATCAGCTTTCTATGAACGACACAGATTGTCCGTTTTGAGGCTCCCGTCGTGTTTATCAACTGATACCTGAACAAGCCGAGATAAACCTGCTGACAGGCATCAACCCATAAGTTGAACAAAGTGTGACAGCATCCATTTCCACATTGCGTTTGTCACTGAGAGGCTGATCCGCCCCGTTCCTTTGATTCGCTCAGGGAACAAGTAACGGGTTTTTATTTTTTTTTTTTAATATAACTTGCGTCTATCAAATACAGATTATCTGACATGTCCCCCAATTCACATGCTTAATCTGTTTCTTTCCTCCTGCTGGGTGAACTGTAATCTTCACTGTTTCTATCACCCAAGTGTCCCCTGGCTTCTATGTTATAGACCTGGTAATGTTGTATGTATTGACTGATGGAGCACCCCCCCCCCCCACCCTCGATGTCGCTGCAGCCTTCAATTTTATTATGGACTGATAAAATAAATGAATGCAGCCTCCATCAGCTGCTGCTCACAGCTGCTGCTGACAGCTCGGGGAACACAGCCTCCATGTGCTCCGTCCTCGGTGACGAGGCGGCAGCAAGTAACGCGGAAAAAGCCAGCGAAATCATCTGCACAACAGCAGCTCCTGTCGTTTTAAAAAAAAAAAACAACAAACAATTTTCAGCAGTTTTTGGGCGGGCTGTGTTCATCACTGATCAGTTCGGTCATGAGATCTTTTGCGGTGGCAGGGGGGGGTGGTGGTTATATTCATTTATGTGCATCATGTGAGTGTCTTCAAGCGCAGAATCCTAAAGTCCACATTTGTATGTTTGTCGTTCCCTCGCGTCCATTGAAATGCTGCGTGTTTATCTTGAATGAGCCCTGTGTGAATTTAACGCCTGTTATTACAGGTTTGTGTGTAAAAAATGAACTGAGTTTCAAGGGGGAAGTCGTCCCTTCAGTTTTGAGCTGGAATGAGCTGGATTCCTGTTCGTGGCGCTTCCTCAGTCTTGGTTTATTTCGCTGTGATTGAGATGTTGAAGAGATCAAATCTTTGGGCACAAAAAGTTTCCCCATTCAGCATCCCTGTCCAACAATATTAGCACCCGACTGTGATTGCTCACCGAAATGTCTCCGGTTCGCAGCCACAGATGTGGACGCGACGCCCCGCAGTCCAATCATGTTGCGGTCTCGGTCGGATAAAAGGATGATGCCTTCTGTTGTGATTCATCGGAAATTGAAGCGGGCGTGAACGGGATGGTAATCGTCTGTGTGATCAGATTCTCCTACCTCGCAGATGTTTGGCTGCAGGAAGTCTTTTATATTTTCCTCCCACACCCCTTTTCTGTCACTCCTGACACTGACGGATAGCATATTGACGGTGTCTCTCTGTGTAACCGTATTGTAAGTAATGGTCATGGATTGTTGGAGCGTGTTGAGCACGGGGAGACAATGGATTTCATTAACTCATGCAGGAGCGCCGTGCCAGCTCATCGGTGGTCCGAGGCTATAAAAAAAAAAGCTTTAGGGTGGGCGGGCACGGAGGGAATGGCTGTCACGTCCGGCCACTTGTCACCAAGCTACAGTGCTAAAATTGTCACTCCGTCCAACCCTGTCAGCTCCAAAAGTTACACGCCAGATTGACATGTGGCAGGTATGTGTTTTGGGAGGTGTTGCTCTGAGAATAAACCCCACAATTTACAAGCTGCACATCGGCGTCGTGGTTCACGTTCTACCCCCCCCCCCCCAGTGAGAAGGTCGTGGGTTTTGTGCCCGGCTGGAGTTTGTGCGCTCTCCCTTTCTTATCTTCGGCTCCTGTCCTCCCCGACCGTTTTCCTCTGGAAGCTCCTGAGAACAACCTGGTAGTTTAGACCGAAGCGTCAGCAGAACGGCGACTGCGTTCCTGTTGCATGTTCAGGTAATTAACTTCAATAGTAACTCCAGTGTAACGATGTGGCCTGAAAGCCGTCTGTTGTATGTTTTCCCTTGTAGTGTGGAAGCGTTTGGTCAGGAGAAAACCAGAGAAGTACGGAGCTCCAACTCATCCCACAGCTTGAAAAGATCACCAGGAGAATTATCACCTCTTCAACGTGTTACTTCAGTTGATGAATTATGACTATAAAGTACTTCAATCTGCAATACCTGTAATTTCTTGTTCTAACAGATTGCTAGATAATAAAAAAACAGTGGTTTATTGCAGGTTCCATTGACAAAAAGTGACCCAGTGACGTTTTAAGACCAGAGTAATTTTTACAATATATTTAATTCGATTTTTTTTTCTTACAAAACAATTCCCTCATAAACCAGAACACACAAAATGCATAAAGAAAACTGTACAGTCAGTTTTTGTCATGTTTGAACGTGTTCTAAACATGAGCCATGTTATCTACAACAGTGGGTTCTTATCAATGTCTATCACACCAAAGCGGTTCAGCTCTGCCGCCCCTTGCCGGAGGGTTGAAGGAGAGGTACGGAAATGGTCGCGGGACACTGAAGGTAGATCCGAACAAACAACGTGAGCGAGCCAATAACGTGGATATATCAGCAAGCGCAGGTGCAGTCTCTTAGTTCTTGCTCTCCTTGGCTCTAGTAGCGATGTCTTGCCGCTGAATCGACCGTAAAGGAGGGAAGCCGACGGACGTGACGATGAGAGGGCGGAAAACGTGACTTCTTTTTTTTCCACAAGCGACTGTAAACTGTGTGTGTGACTGTGAGAGATCACTGAGAGGTCAATGGTAATCACATTGAAGGTCTACTTTCATTACATGCATTTTTTTTTTATCAGGGCGGTCAAATGCTGAAATCCTTGTTTCGAGCCATCAGGGAGAAACTCTGGGTGAGATTGTGGTTTTTTGGAAGCATCACAGACCAAATCTTTTTTCTTCCCCCCCCCCCCGCCAATGAGACGGGGAAACCAGTCAACCAATCAAATGAGCTCCCACCCAAATTGCAATCATGTTTGTCAGATATATCTACCTATATCTCCTCAGTGCAACAGTGGTCTAGGAAACATTACCGACAACATACAGTCTTTGCCTTCGGAAACTCCATCAAACAGGCTTTTCATGCCAGAAAGGTTCTTATGGCAGATTAGCAGCAAATAATCACGAACGAGAACAACAAATCTGTGTCATTTCAGTTGTTTTTTTTTTTGCCTCACAAAGCTGGGAGCCTCCCCCACGCATTGCCTCCCATCGAGGCGTGACAGGCACAACTACTTTCTTAGGAGAAGACAGTTAATAATTAATTTGGGTGGCGGTTTGTGGGAAAGTAACACACATGGGCAGATACAGTTCACTCCATTCACAAGACTCCAGTTGGGGTTTACAGTTGGGGTTTACAGGAGGTCACTCTTCCTAAGGGGGACTCGTGCTAAACACGCTGAAACGTTGTCTTTGACATCTTCATCCGTGGAAAAGAACGCGACTTTAATTTTTGTCTCTTTCAAACATGCTTCGTCCGCCGACAGGTCGAAGTCAGCAACTGCAGGATCCCGACGGCTGTGAGTATTTGTGCAGACCAATAGGCTGAAAAACATCTTTCAGGATGACACGATCTGTTCTCGCTGTACTTGGAACTCAAATGCTCAACTCAAGTCGTCTTGGGTCTCCCCAGAGGTCGAAGAAATCGGTCTCAATCAAGAACCCATCTCTCGTTCAAGCTCTTTCTTGAACAAGAGATCTTACTTGTCGGATCTCATTTACTTGCTGCAGTGGACTCATGGCAGAAGTTCAGTTGTAACTTAAGAATGACATGAGCTTCCAGACTGCTGTTGCAAAAACGATCAGAGTTCTGCAAAACTACAAAAAAAACCTGTATGACTATGCAATCAAACACCAATCAGCAAAGAAGCAATGATGACATCCATGCTCGTTTGCAAAGAAATGTTAAATTTGGAATAAACTGACTTGTTGTATTATAATATATAACTATGTACATGTTTTTTTCTTTCTGTTTTAGTATCAAATATAAACTCCAGAGTCCGAGACAAAATTATATCTTCAAGATTTCTTTACAGCCTGCAAGCTTTTGACGAATGTTTTGGTGGTGCTATTTCATCACTTTTAAAGAAAACAACTTAAGCTGAAAAAAGATGGTTTCAAATGTAGTTTGATTAATTTCTAAAAAAATCTGTAGTAAATTAAAAAAAACCCATCATGATGCTTGAAAAAATATAGTTCTACAATAACCTTTTTTTAGTTACATTCAATAAATGTAAATTTTTTTCTTTATCCACCGGATTTCTTTAAAGTTTAGAGATACAACAGAAAAATTATAAAAGCTTTTATTTTCATTTATTTTATTTTCGTCTGAGCAGTTCTTGCTTGAGGCCCATCGTATTGACCTGTGAGATTTCTTATCACTTGCTGTTATTGTTTTGTGCGAGTGAGAGAACCTCCATTAAAGGCTTGAGAGGCGCAAAGTTGTGAGCTACAAGTTGGATTTATCAACCCCAGACCAGGTTAAGTCCCATTTTCACAAAGCTGCGTCTAAAGGAAAAACCTTGTGGATTTTTTGCTTGAAAAAAAAGAAGAAAAAGTCACTGCTCTGACATTCGCCTCCATTTTCGCTCCGTGTGTAAAAGCCCCTTTTGTCCGAGCTGCGCATTAAAACGCGGCCCGGTGCTGCTTTAAAAACAGAGAAATGCTTAAGAGACATTACGGGGTTCCAGTAATTTCTAATAACGTTATTACATTTGCACAGAAGCTGCAGCACTGCTAATGGATCATTATTATGATGATTAGTGCAAGTGGAAAACACACAGCGACACAGAAGATGAGGCAGTTTAACCAGATGCAGAAAGCATCTGCCGTTCTATTGGACGAGGAGTTGCTGGTGTTAGTTCGGTTTCTGCCTCAAGAGAAACTGTTTTTTCTCATGTTCAAAAGTAGGAATACAATTTTTTGCCCAACAATTATATATATATAAAAAAAAACACATCGGGACTTTTATTGTCAGTTCTTGAGTTCGACGTATATTCCTGGAATATGAAATAACAACGGTGATGTCTGTGACTGTTAAATCGTATCCCTGCCTTTGAAGCTTTCCTGAAAAATTGCTCTGTTTCATACCTCATGTCAATGTGGGTTTGGATGCTGACCTGACAGAAACCCAAATTTGATCCGTTGCAAAACGTAGCACACGAGCGGAAGTGTCAGTCCGATGCACAAATGCTCACAGCCGGTCAGATAAGAGTCGTCGCTACTTTGGCACGGCCTCGGCATGCGGGTCAGTGTAAAGCGGAGTCATTACCCTGAGGGAATCTGCTAAGTGGTATAAGTGGCATTTTTCAGGCTTCACAGCACAGTGAGGCGCTGCAGGTTGAGAATAAATGTGCGAGACAGCGGGGGACAGATTATAGCGTTGCGAAAAAAAGAACCTGAAGAGGTTCTTTTCATTTCTGGTTAGGGCTTCCGGAGCATCCACTGTCGACGGCTAACGAACCAATTGGGCTCTTTGGATAGACAACGTGAATCGAGGGTATTACACATGTGCATAAAGCCAACCTCTGCCGGCGTGAGGAGGATGAAAGCTTTCAAGAGAGAATACAGTACAATACTATGACAAAGGCGAGTCAACAGATGTGTCGGTAGCTTTTAAAAGGACTCGGAACACGCGAACACTAAAGGCAGACAGGACGGACGGACGGACGGACAGTTTGTGGTGGTTATATGCAGCACTGGTGAAACGACAAACACTGTTGAGATAAACAAAAACATTGGAAAGCTTTTTAGTCTAAAAAAAGTGAGCATTGTGCATAGTTCATAGTTCATTAATATTCCCTCTTCAGGTACCTATTTGCTGTGATAACATGGAAGGAAGTGCAATAATGTACAATTCTGTATAGTTAAGTGCACATAGATCACTGTTGCACTGAACGGCATTGACACTTTCTCCCAATAGGAATATCACAACAAGTTTTCTTAATGTTTTCTCAATTACTCTATTTTTAAGTGTACTTTTGTTACAACAAACCCAGGCATGTTCCTTCTCGCTCAGTCCCAGGGTTGAGTCCACAACTTATGTTCACATGAATCTTGATATAGGTAATTTTGGCCTGATCCTTCTTCTCCATTTTCCACGTGTCTTTCACTACTTCTACGCCTTTTTTTTCTTCTTCTTCTTCTTTTTTTTATGACTCATACTTCACCGACCCATACAACTGTGTTCCCTCTCTTGATATCCGACACCTCGCAGTGCGGCGTTCTCTGTTTGCCGTTCAGGACAAAAAGGGACTCGACTGACGGCGTCACCAGGTACTGTCCAAACAACCCGCTGGAGACCACCACTCTGTTGGGGCCCCCCCAGGGCCAGGCCTGAGGGGCCAGGGGCTCCTTGAGGCTCCGGAGAACCTCTGTGCGGCCCGAGGACAGATCGGCGAACAGCAGGTCCGTGCCGGAGCCCGAGGTGGCCACGACCACGTGCTGGTTGGACTCCGTGAAGGAGGGCTGGAAAACCAGATCGGAGACGGCCAGAGGCTCGTCGATCTCCCGGTTCAGGCCCAGCTCTCCCTGGAACGACACTGTCTGTACCAGCAGCTTTGAGCTCTGCGGCTCGGCTGTCACGATGTAGCGTCCGTCCGGCGACACGAAAGCCTGACCTGTGACGTTCAGGTTGGGGCCGACCACCGTGTCGGTCACGCTGTCGATGAGGAGCTGGGGCGGAGGTTGCAGCAGGCCCTTGCTTTGGCACTGGACAAAGTAGAAGCCGCTCAGGTGGGTGTAGGCCATGCTGACCGGTACGCAGCTGTAGTTCTTGAGGCTGATGGTCTTGACACGGTGGAAGGTCTCCAGATCAATCTTGTGTATGGCCGGTTCGTTTTTGAGGAAGACAAAGGCAAACCTGGATCGACAAAGTTCAACAGGAAGGTTAATAGCCTTTCCAGATCTTTTGGGCAGTGATTAATACGCATGGAAATCCTCATTAGAATTCTCATTTGCTCTTTTCTCCTTTCCTCGGGAAGGACGGCAGCAATGGGCGAGCGGGGAGGTCAGAGGCGGCGGAGCGCGCGCTGCCTTACCTCACGTGAGTGATGATGAGGTTAGTTGGAGGAATGAAGAAGTCGTTCACCCTCTGGAAAGTTGTGCGGATGGCATGGTGCACCTCACCCACGCTGGCTTGAGGAATCACCTGTACACAAAAGTCGGCCAAGAACAACAGCAACAGCATTAGGAGGCAGGAAAACAAGACAGATTGAAGAAAGCCAGGGAAACCTTGAGGGAAAGGTAAAAAGATGTGATGGAGGGTAAATCTTTGCCTCCTGTAAGTGGCTGATGCTGTTTACATTTTTCAAAGTGACACTTTGTCAAACCTGCTTGATTCCAGCCAGTCCTGCTGAAATGCTATGTCTGCTTTTAACTGTTTAAATATCACAGTATTGATCTTGAGTCGAGGATGTGCAGAGAAGCCATACTTTGTTTTCCTGTTGCCTAACAGCAGCAGCAGCAGCAGCATCCTCCCACTCATCATTAAAGGAAAGTATGAGTTGTGGAACGTGCACGACTCGTCAAACGGTGAATGAAACTTACAGGACTTTTTTGTTTTGTTTCGTTTTCCTGACGATAAGAGCACAAAAGAAACAATCCTCTTTGGTTTAGATGTCTCGTAGCTGGATGGGGAAAATTAAAAAAAGGAGTGTTCATGCCTCCTGCAGAGTGAACGTTGTTGAAAGGCAAGAGCTACTCAGTCAGAACCAAATCCCCCTCAGGTATTAGGTCAGCCAGCGAGGCAGAGGCAGAGAGAAACTCAATTGGGCCTCGTTGCTGAGTGTGTGGATATGAAATCCAAGGATGAGCGATAACAAAGGGGAGCCGGTGGCATTAAGTTGAGAGCACCTGCAGCCCTGCAGACCACAGCAGCTGCCTAATAATACATGAGTGATAGTACACTGAACCTCATTAACTCCCGTCATTATTCCGCGACTGTTGTAATGACTTTTTGTTAACGAGGATTCTTTTCATGTCTGGCGAGCGAGCGAGAAAGCGGGCTGATGTGTTTGCTTAAAAATGGATGAGATATTCCAAGGAGGTGGAGAAGCAGGGAAAAACGGCTGCTTCTGAGGAACACCGCGGAAGCGGCGCAAAAAGGGGGAACTCGGCAACACAAACTGCTATTTTTACTGCCTTGCATGGTTGTGGGGAAGGATTGGAGGGTCTCCCCCCCCACTCCCCCCACTGGGCGTCGGGGGGGGTTTGAGCTTCAGCGGTGTAGGCGCAGACATCAAAATAGGTTTTACACTTGGCTTTCTTTCTGGGGAGAAACATCCGAATGCTTTTTTCAGTGACACCGGCCGAACCGTCTGAACCCAGAGTGGTTTCACTCCAATGTTGACTGTTTGCTTTGAATAAATGCAGTCCCAGAAAGCAGCCCGCTCGCCCTTGGCTGTGACCTGATCACGCAGGCATGCATGATGAAGCGCATGTCACGGGCAAGGCGGTGCATCGGGAGTGCATCAGGAGTGGAGGACTCTTCTCTTGCTCTTTGCAAACATGCTGATTCAGTGCCAGGTGTGTGACATGAGAGATGGGGGGGGGGGGGGGGGGGGGTTTGTTTTTTGGGGGGCGGCAAGGAGGCGGGGTGGGGGATCCGGAGGCCCCCTAGTGGTTAGGTTTAGGC
>JASSRZ010000006.1:11313998-11334358 GCA_032164315.1 Malacoctenus gilli
AAGAAAGGGATGCTCGGAATGATAACTGTACACAGTCTTTCCCTGATTTCCTGCGGCCTCAACAAGGACCCCTTGATAAGTTTAAGCAACTACAAAACCACCGGTTCTCACCAGCTGGCTCCCTTTTTAATTAGCCCATGTCTCTTTTTGTTTTCAGGCCCTGAGGGAGGCCGGGGCGACTTCAGGTCTGACGCATCAGAGCCGAGGTAAGAAAGATAAGGTCTGGAAGCTTATGAACAACACGGAGGTCTTTCTCGCACTCGTCTACAGATGTCTCCCCCCAGTATTTGGGAAATTAAAACCAAAACAAACGGGAAGTTCCTCGAAGATTTTTATCCTGATGCTGCTTCACTTCACGCAAAACAAAAAGGAAGTTTTGCTCATTGTCTGCTCCAAACTTTTTACTTACCCCAGAGCAAAAATTGGGGCGGATTTGATTTGAAAGTCTGCAAATATTCGTGTCATGACCACAACTTTGTGATGAGTCTAATATAAACCAGATATTTGAGTCCCAGTTTTATAAATACAAGCTTCTTACCCAGACACATTGTTTTGTTGTTATTCCATCTTGCGTATCAAAAAAAGTGAATTTTGTTTGTTTCTTTTCTACAATTTCTACATTTTTATATAGAAATGGTCTTTACCCATTCTGTTTCTGACTATCTGCCTGGTCTTTTTGCATCATTCTGACTTTACAATGAATGTATAAAGCCCGAAGTGGCTCCGCCTATGCAATCCATCTTTCTGTAGATAGAGCGCGCGCATTGCTGTCAGCCATTGTCCGCCCCACAAACGCTCTGTTTGGAAGCGAAGGAAAGAAACAAACAGAAAGAGGCCTTGAGATAGCGGAGGAGGAGAGGAAGAGAACAAAAATGGAGGATGCATTAACCTCCTGCACCCGCAGGCCAACGAAGGTCTTCAAGAATGACACGGAGAAAGGGTGCAGAGACGGGGAGAGAGAGGGCACCACAGGGCAGAAAAGCAGCTTTTCCAGTGGTGAGTGGAGGATTGAGAAGAAGCTTTTACGATGCGGTAGATCAAAGGTTCAGACCTGAACTTTACACGTGGAAACACACCTCCGATTTCTTCGAAGTTACCACCTTGGACGACTTGAATAAGTGACAGACCTTTTTCCATCATAGTTGCAGAGTAGTTTGCCTTAAAGTCTCGTTTTTTTCTGTAGAAATAGACAATCATGCCAAGTTACATATTATTATTGACCTTACGGCTGTGTTTGCTGCTTTTCCCTCATGCTGTCCGTTCAGACTTTGGCTCATTTCCCTTCTTTCCTCCCCCTTCGCTTCTTGAGTTAGGCCTATTTCCTCCCATCCTGCACCTCAGTATAAATGATGCTGACCCTGGGAAGGACCCCGGAGGGATTTAGTCTCTAAACAGCCGTTACAGGCATGATAAATGGCAAGGCAGCCAGCACCCACCTGGGCACCATATTGTTTCAAGCGCTGGAGGTGCGTTTGATTTATTTCACCTCGCATGGGGCTTCTCACACTGGTGGCAGTTCGATAGCGTCGCGAGACTCCAAACTGAGCGCGCCGCGTGGCGTGATGAGGCTTGACGTGTCGCCAACTTCTTTGATTGGATGTTCACACGCAATTTGAACGGTTCCCCCTCTTTTCCAGAACTTTCCTCTTCGAAAGCAGCTTGGCTGAATCGTAATTACGGACTCATTCGTACTGATTCGGTGTGCATTCTCTGAGCTTTAGGGGTTGTAAATGTTTGGCATCAGCATTTTTTTTTCCATTGCTAAAATTGTAAACCTGTAGTTTTTTTTTCCAGACTCTTGGGAGGTAGCAGGAGTCGACAGACTCGGGTTTTTGCCTTTGGAGACGTGAGGTGTTTTCTTACGCAGTTATGTAAAGTTTTACAGCAACAGCTTATCATTTATAAATAGGTATTTAATTTCCGAAGCCTCAGTTCTGCGTGAGTTTTCCCGACTTCACCACCCACCTGCACAACCTTCTGCGCTTGAATATCGACAACCAGCAGTCGGCTCTGAAGGGGCTGGGTCACGTAGATGTACTTGTCTCTGATGTTGACTGCTGATGACCACACGCAGCGCTGAGGTGACACCCCCTCACCTTTGGGGCACATCTCCTCCTGGGAAAAAAACCAACAGAGCACAAAGGGGAGGATGAGTGGAGGAAGAAGAGGAAGAGTAGGAGGAGGAGGAGGAGGAAGGAAAGAAAAGGTTGGCAGGAGATGCTGGTGTGTGGTGTATCATCACTGCGCTGCTTTTTACCCTGTTAGGGGTGCTTTGGGGGACTGCATTATATCCAATTAGAAATAGAAACCGGTTAAAAATATAACTACAGAAGTATTGGAATTTCATGAATGTGAAAATAAGGTTCATTGTGGGTTTAGTGATGAATTTTATACTCTGAACTGCAAAGAACTGCTTTGTTGTATCTTTTCTCTCAATAATGTTCCAGGTTTGCTGTTAGTTTCCTGCTGGTGAGAAAAAGGACACAAATTTCGGGGGGCTTTTTTGGTTCATCCAAATCATATTGTAAATCAGAGAGGCAAACGGAAAATGTTTGAAAGGTAGGAAAGACAGAGGCTTTTTTTTCGATCATCGCGATGTCAGGAAAATGTATGTTTACTGTGGCCACAAGCTGCAATTTTGATGGAGCGAACAAAAGTGATATACATTGATTGCATAGTCATAGGACAAAGACTTGTAGTCTTGAAATTCACACCTTAGATGGAGTGGAACCACCAACACTCAACTGAGAAATGGTCAGCACAGCCATGTGAACATTTCTATTTCCATCATGAGAATGTTTCACATTGTTCCCATTACACTGACGTTTTCTAGCTGCATTGCAAAAAAAAAATCTATGTTGCATATGTGCAAACGGTAACAAAGTCTCATAAATGGTGTCTTGCTATACAAATCGGTAAACTTCATCATGTGAGTCATCATCTGCACAATGAGCCATTCAGTAGGTAATTAGTTTTGCGTTGAAGTCCAATCAAAAGTTTCCATAATACCAAATACAGATTATAATTAGACTGATTATTAATGACAGTAATAAAACGGTCATCAGAATCCGATTTGGAGGTGGATGTGCAGGTTCATCAAGCATTATTTGCGATCGCTCTGCCATTTGTCGAATGTTGAACGTTTTTGTCATCGTATCTGGGATGTAATGCGGCAGAAAGATTTCAAGGTTGGCTCAAATCCCGACGAGACAACTTTTGCCAGCATTGCTCATCGAACGAAACAAACTGGAGAGTCGACGACCACATTATTCACAAATGTGACAATGCTGTGACGCTCGGGGACATGGCAGTGGCCAACACATTGACGATAGAGAAGGAAAACTCTTCCAAGTTGAACTGATGACATTGAGACAATATTGACTTTACTGTAAATGAGTAATTGCATCAGTAATAACTAACAAATACATTATTTAGTGCATGTGTGCTTCAGGAAGCGAGTGAAGCCACATTAATTGTTTTAGACTTTTAATCCAAATTGGATCAAATATTGACTGAGTCATACGACTACTGACTCAACATCCTTTACAGGCTCTGCAGCTCACTGTCTTTGCTGACAAGACACTTACTGTACACACACACACACACACACACACACACACACACACACACACACACACACACACACACACACGCACACACACGCACGGTAACACAAGGTTGTGTTTTCCCTCTCCCCCTTGGACAAACTGCTGTTTATAGCAGGAACTGGCTAACACATGGCTTATTGAGTTTGTATTGATCTCTAATACAATTACAGGCTCCTGTAAAACCCAAATCCCCCTGAAGAACAAGCAACTTTTACCATCTAAAGCCCTTTGCAGTGGGAGAAGGATGTTCTCTAGTGGATTAAAAACCTCAGGGTCTGTGCTATAGACTGCATACACTCCATTGTTGCAAGCTGTTGACTAATGGACAAGAGTAATCCCTTTACATTTAGTGAGGTGAGAAGTCACACTGCGACAGCAGGAGGCCGAGGTGGAGGAGGAATAGCCAGTTCCCTGTTGTGGCTCGATGTCCAATGAGCAGAGTGTCAAGGACAGCTAATCACTGAATAATTATGCTTTTATTGTGACACCCTGGAACATTATTAGGTTTTATGGTTGTAAACACCTATTTCGACAATTTGTCTTTGTGATTTTCAAGAAAATATTTCTTTCACCTGCGCAGTCTTAACGGGACTTCGATCACATGTAGGATTTATGGGCCGATCTCGACATGCACTTACATACGTAGCGACGATCCTCTCTGTCCGTTTCATGTGTCGGCGAATTTCACACTCGCTGGGCTGAAGGACCGTGATGCCCTCGTCAGAGAACACGTAGAACATGTTCCCCACGCTCAAGCCTGGAAGACAAAGCAGACAGACAAATATTGACAGAGGCCGCTCGCTGCAAAGCAGCAAATACAAATTAAAAGCAGCAGAAAATACCACTCCGATCTTATTTGACATTTGTGATGGGCATTTTCAATTTTCCTACCGGAGGACACGCGGCAAGACGATCGTGTTAGCGGGGACGGGCGGCGTGTTATGACAATGCCTACAAAGGGCCCTGTCAGCAACATGTCTGCAACCTACCATCGGCAGGAGGCATCGAATTAAACGCGGTTTGTACGAGGAAACGTGTCACGTCTCGCCTGTTTGCCGTAAACAGCTGCTGATGAGGTGGCACGGATCGTATTGTGATGCTGGAATGAGCAACAAGCTCTTGCTGCTTGAGATTACAGGCATGCATACATGGGCGCATAAGCAGCGGCAGCATGCAAGCACAAAGTGTGGCCAAACTACTCGCCAGGCCGGGGTAACGATAATTTCACACTATACCAGTGTCAGATAATAGCTATAGGCATCCAGACTGGAGCACAACACGGACGCATTGTGCTTACACACACAGTTAATGAAGCACAAATAGTTTGTAGTGCCCGCAAACCTCTCCTGAATATACAAGAAGCCTGACACTGGCTTGTTGTTATTCTGTGGTAAATCTGATGTGGTGGACATGTATATAAAACAGATTAGATTTGTATTGTGCTCTAAACCACAGTGGGGCTTTATCCAATGCGGCAGTGAAACTGCACTTGTGGTAATGCTGATGTGGTCATAACGTATACAACATAAAGACGGGAATGGATGTGCACATCACTGGAAACCACAGGGCTGGTTTCTTTTGTTGCCGCCGCCACCGGCACCACGGGGTCTGTGGTATTATTTGCAAAACGCAATTCAATTTCTACCAGTGTGTAACTGTTTACCCCCCCCCCCCCCCGAGGTTATCTGAAGCAGAAAAAAAGGTTATAAAACACTAAAAAAAAGAGGCAACGCCTTCAACATGCAAGAAGGGAAGGCGAGACTTTTGGAGAAGTTCTTCGCTGGAGAGAAAACGTCTCGGGACGCAGTGAGCGTTGGGTCAAAGGGCCCGCCCGAAAGCAGCAAAACATGCCCGCCTCATCTGCCTAGTAACAAGAAACAAATCTCAAGGACTGTAAAGCATTACCTTCTTCCCTCCACAGAATGTTTGCAACTGCAGAATCAGCCGTGGAGATGTTGGAGGGGGGGGGGGGGGGGGAGAAAGATGGTAAAACATTAATTCACCCTCAGAAAACACACAGGAACATTTGTCTCTCCTGACGCGTCAAGACAAAACATATTTGACAGCCACAAAATGTCCCTCATTGGCCCCGACAGGTCCATATTTCCTCCCGAATCAAGAGATCACTCTTGTCTGGAGGGACGACAAGGCATCGATTATTCCGTTTAATTTCAGGCTGGCGCGATAAGCTCTTTCGAGGTGGCAATGGTTAACTCGTCCAAATGATGCAAGCTAACGCAAGATCGAATATCGGAGGAGAACATAAAATATGTGGTTTGATTGCTTTAAACTTTGTTTTTTTTTTTTTTTGATAGCATCAGTGTGGAAATTGGGTTGAACGGTTTCCCGCTGCCCTCAGTCGGAACGCAGGGGCAGGAGGAGGCTGATCGGTCTTGCGTTATGAAAACAGACAGAAATCCAACTCTGGCAAAATCCTGTCGTTTTGTGTTTGTGTGCGCGTTTGCGTTTCCACATATAATTGCGGTTGTACCAAATACTTTTATCTCATTTTTAGACGTGATTCTCAGCTGGGGTGTTTTTTTTAAGCTCACCTCAGCCACGTTTTTACGTTTGCAACTTATTTGATGCGATTCCGCGAGATGAACTACAGTCGCTGTATATCAAGCCGGGTGCGACCAAAACACAGGCAATCAATATTGTGCCTGAATAAAAATGCTGTGTCGAAGGAGGGCTGGAGCTCTTGCTGCTGCTCAGTGAGGCTTTTATCCGAGTGTAACTTGTTTACGCTGCTTATAGCCAATAACATTTATACCAGCATATAAAAGCCTGTAAGGTCATAACGCTTTGTGGAATCGCAGATGAGATATGGCGGTCGGGAGTTATTGTGTTGGGTTTTTTTTTTTTTCCATCCCTTTAACTACAATAAAAGTAAATGATATGTGACACTTTGAGACTTACGAGTCTTCTTGGCAGAATCTTCTACAAACAACGAGGAGATGTCCTCGTCCACTCCCACCTCGTTCTTGGCGATGCAGGTGTAGGCGCCGGTGTCCTCGTACCGGACACTCCCGATGAAGAGCTCGCTGCCGTTGGCTCGAAGGAGGAAGGTGAGAGAGATTAATGTCGTGGTTTGCAGTCGAGAACTGTTCTTGTCCAGGTTTATCGCGATTGAAAACCGTCTCCAATCGGAAAAAAAAACCCCGCATTCCTGAAAGACCGAATGGGTCGTGGCATTTTTCCGTTGTTTACTTCTCATTTGTTGTTTCTCTTGACAGGCTTGAGTACGTGACAGCATTCCAGCTTTATGTTTCCCCCAGCATGCAGCAGCACAAAGCTGCCTTGTCTGTGGAGGTGACGGGTGACACAGAGGTCACGAGAGGAGGCGAGCTCTCTGATGTTTCCTGTGGCGTCCAGCTGTGTGATGTGTACACCTGCACTTTGATTCTTCCAGCAGCACGACATTGATCACATGGTTCTGGATCACAAAGGAGCTCTCAGAAGCAAAAATAACACGAACGGAACCTCTCTACCCTTTCTGTACGTCTCTTGTCGTATCCATAGCGATAATGTACTTCTGCGATGCCTGACATTCACACTGCCTTCCGCTCGTCTCTTTTCGACAGTGATTTTCTATCTCTCCAGTAAGAAAACAAGAACGGCAATCATATATGTAAGTATTTATCAAGTTTGCCTTGTAGGACTGGAGGTTAAACAAACAATTAAAAAAAAACTACACATGTTCCAAATGTTCTCATTTGTATGTCAAAACTCATCTCAAGCTTGTAATTTATGTCTACTGGGTTGTAAAATAACACGACGTTGCAGGCGTTGACGCAAAGTTCTTCACATTAGTGAAATGTCTTTGGGATTCCGATAATAATTCTCTTTTATCAGGGGAAAGCGAGGCTTTGAAGTGAGAACTGCCTTTGAGCAGGCCTTCGCGGAGTGAGACGCCACTTTAATTGCGTCTAATTCATAATTACATCCTGATCAATTCCTATTTAAAACCACCCGAGTCAACCACTCATTAAATTGGTCTTTGCCACCTCACTCTGCCCGTGTTGCGGCGCGGTGTGGAAGCGGGAGCTTTGACTGGTTTTTGCCTCAAATAGAATCGAATAATTTTTTTTTTTCTAAACGACTCCCCGCAGATGGATTGCTGCATAGGTGAACAAGACGTGTCATCTGACTCAGCAGCCTTTTGTTGGCTCTGCTGAGCTTTAAAACACCTTTTAGCTCGTTGTTTTATTGCATTTTTCGCAGGCCGCAACTTAACGGCTTTGGCTCGTGCTCATGGAAAAAAAAAAGAAAGAACGTGTAAATAAAACAAGAGAGAACAGCTTAGATGCAATACACAGGGGATAAGAAAGTGATTAGACTCTTGTGGCAGTGAACTGCTTCCAAAACAATATGTGACATTTAGTATTGAGAAGGGGGGAAAAAAATCCCTAATTTAGAGGATGAACATGTTATTGTGTGGGTCTTGCGTGACCTTGCGTTATTTGTGTTGGGACAATATTGCCGACATAGAGCAGAAAAAAATAAAACTGCATTGCAATAACTCCGTAAATGTGCGAGAAGCATTTGTGAGTCAGGTTGAAAGGTATATGCGTAATAAAAGTAAAAATATATAGAGCTATTATCTATAATTTCACACATGGCGGTGTTCCTGTTGCTCTGTTGAGCCGTTCGCTCTGAACCAAAAGGAAACCACCGGGAATACAGGCGTGGATGTACAGTACAACGGGCGTTTGTGGTTTCAGCACCATGGAC
This sequence comes from Malacoctenus gilli, assembly GCA_032164315.1. NCBI lineage: Eukaryota > Metazoa > Chordata > Actinopteri > Blenniiformes > Labrisomidae > Malacoctenus > Malacoctenus gilli. The sequence continues at coordinate 11,322,341 of JASSRZ010000006.1, forward strand.
GGTTCCATAACACTCAGCAACACAGAGCAGCTCCTCTCCTTGCGGTTCAGCCGCGGTTCCCAATCGATCCCTCTCACCACGAGCTGTCCGACAGTTCTTCCGATCTTTCAGAAATCCGTCAGAAAGTGAGGATGGGGCGAAAACTTCAAGAATGCTTATTGTGAGCCCGATCCAATCCCCGCAAAAGTGTCCGGGAAAAAAAAGACAACAGTGTAGACCACAATTCTCCTGTAGTTTTTCCTCCTTTTTTTCATTGCAAAGCTGCATTGTCAGACTTACTTTTCCCTCTCAACTCTTTTTACTTTCCTGGAAGTCGTTAATGGAAAAAAGGCCAAATTATCACTTTAAGTTGAACTCCTCCCTCCCACCACTGCCCACATTCGTTGGTAAACCTGCGAGCATTGCCACTGCAGTGTTTATGTGGCGGTGAACCTTGCAGAACCTCCCTTGTTTGAGTGTCTGAGGGTTGATAACAGGCTATTACCATAGGTAATGACCCACACACAGCCAATAAACTCTCCCTTAATGAGAAGCAGGCCATAAAAAAAAGAAAAGCTGCGCTTCATTCTGCTACCTTCGCTCTGATATTCCGACTCCATCTTCAAGACACAAAAAACCTTCTAATCCAGATAAGTGGCTGCCATCTTCCATCACAGCCTATTTCATTCTATATCCTCTCCCTTGATCTTCCGTCACGATCATTTTTTTTTTTGAAGATAAGTATGTTTTTGTCGGCGGTGGAACAACGAGCAGAAGACGGTTTCCAGAGGGTGACTGCAATCTTGGCTCCACCACCTTTTGTAAAAGATGCAAATATATAGAAAATGTGACCGCTGACAAGTGCAGTTGTTTCAATAAAAGGCTCCCCAATAAAAAAAAGTTTGCGTGATAGACACAACAGTTTCATTTGAAAGCTTTGTTTTCCTTGCCCACACGGCGTCTAAAGATTTCTGCCGTGTTGGCGCACTGCTCTGACACGTCGCTTTCGAAAGCAGCACCGACGAGATGTGGCACCAAAGTGTCCGCGAAAGCGCGCGCTCCGCCGACAGCGTGCCTCCGAATAATCGAAGCGAGTCCTCACCTATGAGAGAGAGCTGTTTGGAGGATCTGGGCTGCAGATCCATGCCGTTCTTCAGCCAGAGGAGGTTGGGATTCGGGATGCCGTCGGCGTGGCAGTGCAGGCTGGCAGATACGCCGGGCTCCTGGGCCTGCGTCTCCGGATAGACCAGGATCACTGGAGGGACTGGACGCCCCAACACAAAGCGGGAGAAACAAACAGGGAGGGAGCAGAGGGGCAAGTGAAAACATAATTACACACTGTTTCATGGTAGACTGTAACTCCTGAGGGAATGGAACACAAACACCCACACACGCAGTGGGCAGAGAGGAATTTGTCTCACCCCAGCGTGGAATATATTCGCAAATAACAAGAATCCAAGAGCTCTGGGGCTGCTTTATTACAGCGCGAGTCCTGCATGAAATAGATGTTGGACGTATCTGCCACTTGCTGCCTCCTCTGGGGAGAAGACCGCAAATGAATGTGGAGGAATTGAGGGGGGGGGGGGGGATGAAATCTGAGGTAATAGTTTACACGTAGAGGTAAGATGTTGTTGGCAGATTATGATGCCGCTCGCCTGCTCAACCTCGCGCCAGTTGCCAAATCCTGATGGCCCCTTCAGTCACCACTGCCTTTCAACTTACCACCTGGTCCCTTATTCCCAATACAATATTGTTGCATTTCCTGTTTGCTGCATATGCATCCGAGTTTTAGTGTTGCTGTTTTTCTTCCCCCGTAGGCTTTTCTTTTACTGCTTTATAACCCTTTTTTTCCGTCCTTTTTTCAGCTATTGTCTGAGCTGGAATGTCGTTGAGTATAATTACACCTGCTTCCAGTAAACAATATTTTCTCACCTGAAAAGTAGATATTTCTATAATCTATCAATGGCGTATTTACTGCATACGAGAGCAGTAGAAACATGTTACCCTTCGCATGAAGGTTTTGAACCTCATAAAAAAACCCACATGAAGAAAAGAAAAAAGCATCACCTGAGAAATTTAATTTGTTTTTGGCGCCTAAAGGTGTTATAAAAAAAAAAAAACGTTATCAACTTCTCCAACACTATAGTTGTCACATTTGTTATGATCACAGCTGCTGCCTCTCCCAGCGTTTTGAAATGATCTTTTAGATACATACACCAAGATATTTTCGAGATCAGTTCTGTTTGATTAATTTTGTGCTTTTTTATGAAGGAAAAACTTGCACATAACTCTGCTATTGGGTCTTTTTTAAATAGTTTTAGTAAATGCTCCCAAAAAAACACCCATTTGCTTGAGTAGTGACAGCAGTATTTCAACACACACTTTAGGGTTGTGATGTTACTTTTATTTTTGCAGTTTCACTATTGTAACTGTAGTCATTGAGTGACCGATGCTTGTTGAATGTGTTTCAGCTGCCGCTGAGACAACAGTGTCACAACATTTTGGTCAGAAATGATTTGGGGCACCACATTTTTAAGGCAGGAAATGAAATTCATCAACGTTTTTGGCAAACTGCGGATCGTTTCCTGTTTACCTTCCGGTGTTTTACCGGGTGATGCCACCTCAGTCTGTTTGTTTTTACAAAAACAGCAGAAAGCTATGAGTTGTTTGCATTGTTTTTGGCTGTCATTCTTAACCACAGCTGCGTGTTTGTCGTGTGATTAACAGATCTGATGATATGACATTGCACATACATTTCAGAGGGCTTCTGCTTTCGCCCAGGACGGTGTCAAACTCTGGGGGATTTCACTGCAGGTATAAGCGTCTCGCTGACGCACAAGTTGCAGCATTGTCATTCCTCTCATTGCTGCACGGAAAGAATGCGGCTGCTTAAATAGTGCAACAGGATGCAAACCGCCCACTTAGTATAATGTGGCACTTGGCTCTTTTCCATTCCACCTTATCTCGCCTCGTCCTATCTCATTTGGAATACCCTGAATCCCCAACACAAACATTTGGTAATTGCCCTCTCATGATAACTTGCCCTTCAGGCCCCCCTGGGTGTGTGCCCATGCCCCCCCCCCCCCCCCCGCACATCACTCCCTCTGCCTCCTCAGCGCGGCTGTATTTCTTTTCAATTAGCACCGCGCGACAATCACACCTGTTGGGGTCCGTGAATGGAAAGACACCCAACTGAATTAGAAGAGGAAGCTCTTTACTTGTTGCTGGGACAAAACACAGGAAATTAGGGTCCGAAATAGTCCCCGGTTAAGGGGTCCCTCAAAGATCCATCCTCGGAGATGAAAGACCTCGCAGAGAGGATTAATATGAGGAAGCCGACACTCAGAAAGCCAGATCAACAGGAGTGCCGTCCGGATGATTTGTAGCAGGGGAATATATCAATATTTCAATCCATTATATGAGGCCGGTGCAATTATATTACTGTTTATTATCTCTTTGTGATGACAGCAGTATTCATCAAAGTACTTCCAAAATATTCAATATGCAGTATGCTCAATATTAATATATTAGGCAAGAATCAAAAGTTTTCAATGTATTGGTGTGTATTTATTGTGACTGCAGTTCATACTTGTATTATGCAGTGATTTTTTTGTTTCATTGGACTTTTATTCTAATTCTGAAAAGTGTAAAGTGATCTTTGTGCTCAGTTTTCTGTGGATTTGGGACTTGCACCAACATCTGTTGTGAAAACATTTGCTCATGAAATATTCACATTTTTGTGCTTTATTGACATCACATATGATGACTGCACCGTCTTTATTAGATATACATTTTAACAAGGTGTTGGCCTAACTGCTCCTGACTGTCTTCTTATGTCAAAAGGCCAAAAGTTTTGCATATTTTTCTCTACTTATCGTCACTTCTTCTTCTTCTTTTTTTTATTTTTTATTTTTTTACAAAACTTATCACTGGTCTTGTCCTTTTCCACAAACACAAAGTTCAATTGCACAAAAAAACCCGATGAGCGAGCCACAGAGTTTCACGTAACAAAGTGTTTTGAAGACACTTCCACCACTTTAAGTAAGAAATGAGCTCCTACTGACCATTCACCTGCAGCACATGTGTCTGATAGAGGTCTTCATAGCCGTATGCATGGCAGCTGTAGTTCCCCATGTGGATGGTGGTCACCTTGGTGATGTAGAGGGAGCCGTCATCCCCAAAGTCCTGCAACAAAGTGGGGGGAGATGAAACGGGAAGATCCGGATGAAAAAGACGAGGCGAGGGGATGGAGACGGAGCCGGAGAAAGAAGGGGGGAGCGTGTAAAACAAGGGGTGGAGGAGAGGGAGCAGTGGTGAGGGATGGGGTGCAAGCACCATCCACAGGGGGTGAAGGAAAAATGAAGGTAGCCGCATAGAATACATGCGGATGCTCCGAAAGAGGGAAAAGAGGATGCGCACAACAGCGGGGTGTGATGGGAGGAAGACATGGGGGAAAAAGAGTGATGCGAAAAGGAAGAGAGACCATGAATCAACGGTTTCCCTGTTGAGCCGAAGCAGGCGTTGGGGAATTTGATCCTCCTCTCTCCCCCTCATCACGCTGCCTCAGTCTGATAAATGGCAAGGGTTAAAAATATAAAGCCCATTAGGTTGATGAATGGAGCCGGTTGTTGTTGGTGCAGCACGCGGCAGTCACCAGGGGGTTGCAGCCACAGCTTAGGGCGGATTAAGGCATTAAATAGTTTGCTGTCCCACCAAGTGGCAGAGCAGATGTCCTGATGCTGCTCCGTCTTGACATGGAAACCACAAAGGGCTGCTTCCCCTTTTTTTTTTTTTTTAGGACTCAAGAAATTAATGCGACCTGTCATGGGGTCGCTTTGTGACAGGGAAAAATGGGAACTGATTTTCTTGTAAGGCAGACGGGGGAGCCTAAGAAGTCCTTTAAAGTTCAGGATTCACAATTAAGGGGAGGGAAACGAGGGCGCCGGCGAGGACAATTAACAGGGAACAGGCCGCATGAGCTGCAAAACTAAGGCCGTGATGTATCCGGCAGGTTACACCTGGTGTATTTTTAGAGTCAAAATAGTAACCATCGGTCCCAGTTTCAGAGAAGGGGGGGGGGGGGACATCTGGGACAGCTGGTGATGAGTGGACTCATCAGTCACGATGGCCCTGATTCTAAACGAATGCAGCCTCGACCAGACAGCGTCTGTGACTGGAAGGTCTTTAGAGGCCCAATAGAATGAATGAGAAAGTGGAAAATTAAATAATTAAATGACATTGTAGAGTTTGGTACAATTATACCTATTTGAACTATACAAGTTCAAAACCTTAATGGCTGTTGCATTAATGTTTTGAACTTGTATAGTATATATATATATATAGGGTAAGAACAATACTTTTCCAATCATAGATGATATGAAGCCAAAAAACAAGAAGGTTGTTCTTGGTTATCATATTTTTTCTACGGATGATGAGAGTGCTGCATTTGTTTGTTATTGTTTGTTAGAAAAATTGGACAGGCTCTTTTTTCAAATCTGACTAATACACCAACGTAACATTCAAGTGTGATCACAAAAGCTGCTTTGTTTCTGACTCGCTCGTCTTGTCAGTGGCTGAGAAGGGACAAAAGTAGCTGAGACACCTGGCCTGCAAAGCTCCTCCTCACATAATGGCATTAGCTGTTGAATTTTCAGTTTGCGAAAATGTCCTGACGAGAGGCAGCCTGGGAAAGGCTCATCGGCACAAATAATAGGCTTTTATCATTACTCAAGGCAAAATTACATGCTTTTGTATTGTAAAGAGCAGCAGGGGAATTATGCATGAAACTTAAATCACTCCCTCAAGTTTTGCTTTTCAGATGCAAACATAAATCAACATCTCCGTTGACCTATTCTCCAAAAGTAATCATCATTGGCTTTTCATGCTTACACATAATAGTCCTGATGCAGTAAATATCTGCTCGCGGACACTCAAGCGCACAGTCATTATATGTTTACCAAGAGTGTACAATTTGAATGCGAATATGAGGAGCAGTGTGGTAATTGTTTTCAACGAAAAAGAAATATACATTATTCATTTCCTTTCTGAATGAATCCCATTTCAGGCTCATTTTTCTTGTGTTATGAGCACCTGTTGCAAATCAGACTGCAATATTTCTTTTTTTGAGAGGTTGCTTTTGTTATTGAGCTCTTGTGCAATCAAACCTGGTGACACAGGTCTGAACCCTTCTGTGTACACACCACAGCTACCTCTTGGGGAACACGGCTCGACACACAATATGAAATACCTCGTTTTGTGATCGAGGGTAAAAAAAAAAAATAAATAAATAAAAAAACGGAGAAAAAAAGTCACGGAGATGGAGGGCGGTGTGGTGGTGGGAACGGGAGCAGAACAAAGAGCCGACTTGGAGCGAGCTGACAAACGAGACTGATTGTAATGGAGGCTCAGCTCTCGGGTTTAGAGGTTATATGCCAGAGTGCAGGAAGATTTCAATCACTGTCAAATGAAACTTGGGAAAACAATCCTGTTTCCATTCAGCACAGTTCAACAGAGAAAAGAAAAAGGTGCTCTGAAAGCACTCTGACAGGAGAGCAATGTCCCCTCCCCCGTCTCACCCCGTCTCCTCTTTGGCCGACAGTCTTCTGAGTCAACTTGTAGAAAATGATAAAAAAGTCAGACGGAAGAAAGAGGGCTCAAGGAGAAGAAAACACCTCTTTCTTTGACTCGGACACCTTCTTCTTTCTGTTTTTTTTCCCACGCTTTCCAAATAACCATCCGACAGTTGGCTTACACAAAAGTCCTCAAACTGGTTATTCTCTGCACTGCATGCCCACGTCTGCGTTCATATTTTAATATTTCAGTGGTGGGATTTGACTAATCTGCAGCTAATTGAGCACGAAAGGGAGTATTTTCCTCCAGAGTACTGCCACTCGATCAATAAACTCTTTTTTTGTATCGGCATATTGTCAAATCCTCAGGTTAAAACTGCAGCCATCGATACATTTGAAAACTTGAAACATTTCCTTGATTGGGCTCGCAGCTTTTCGTGATCTTGGGTCCAAAAACGCCAGACCGTTTGGCTCGAACTGAACCTCAGCATGCGCGGTCGGGACCCCGAAGGGCCTCTGTTGCCGCCAGCTTCTCCTCCAGTCTCCACCTCAACACTCGACGCTGTTTATCCGCTCGTCATCACAGCAGACCCACAAGGCCGCTCATTAACATGCAATTAGCGAATCGCGATCGGGTGGCGGCGAAAGCGAGGCCAGCAGTGCGCTGCGACCTGTGCCGAGGTGTCTAAACAGGAGTGTGGCGACACACTTCATTAAGCACGTTCGCAATCCTACTCTCTTATTGTGAGTGCCGGCGTGTCATCATGTTCCCGTCCGCTTTGTTTTCGTTGAGGAACCCGGTGCAGTTCTGCGCTGCCTCCTTTCGCTGCCGCCTCATTCCAGCTCTGGATCTCAGCACTCCTCCCAGGATCTCACAACAGCCAACAGCGCTTTGTCCCCACAGCAAATTGAGTGCAAGCGCAAAAAAACTGAACGGATGCGCTTGTGTTTGTAAATTAACTGTGAAAACCCTCAAAACTCTTCACACTTTTCATGGGCGCCACGCGATTTTTCTAATTTTAACAAAAAGTGTTAATCGGCTCTTTTGTTTTCAGTCGACGCGAAGAGCCCCCCGACTGTGGCCCCCTCGCTGCTCGTGTTTATCCGATATTAATTAGGCAGGCCCACTCCAGTCCATTGAAAAAAAAATATTGCAGAAACAAACACACACCCGCGCCTTAAGTTGTGAAGGTGTACACTCTTGGGAACTTTTTCAACTACTTTCCAACCACATGTCAAATTGTTAAACGCAAGTATCAAAGTATTGAGTAAACGGGAGTTACCCTTCAGCAAATAAATGTCTCCCCATTAAAAGAAGTAAAAAAAAACTCACATTGATGTCCTCCAAGTCCAGGAAGTTTAAAATGATGCCATTCCTCTTCCAGATAATCGGCGGGCGCAGCGTCCCCTGGATGGCGCACGTCAGGACGGCACTGAGGCCCACTGTGACTGTGGAGACGCTGATTTGCTGGTCCTCTGCCAGGCTCAGCTGGACCACCTCTGTTAGGACGAGAGCATGGAGGGAGAACGATTAGCGACGGGTAGGAGAGAGGTGAAGCGAGAGACAACAGAGGGAGAGAGGGACGGATCGGGAACAACGGGACAATGCGGAAAGAAGAGGAAGGGGAAAAAAAAGGTGTCGTAGAGAATCGCAAATCTGAATGAGTGCGCCGATGTCGTGGAACTGTAGCCGAGCCTAATGCGTTTCTAAACATCCATCTCATTACTCGCGGACCGGGGAGGATAAACAGCTGTCCGGGAGTGAAGGATACCCGGCGTGGAAAAAAAGAGCACGTGTCAGAGGACACACAGCTAGGCAAATATCATTCTTCTCATTAAGGGGAATTTATGTTCATTGAAATGGCCCTTCAATTCAATTCACCTTTACGGCAAATTAGGAATTATTCTTCACCGGATCCCTTCGGCGCCATAAATAGTATCTGTCGCCAAGCTGTGCGACCAGGCACGAAATCTAGAGCGTGACAGTCACAATGAGAGTCAGAAGTTTTTGTCATGTTCTCATCTACCCCCCACCCCCCTCAATGTCAGTTCAAACCTACATTTTATCTGGGCATTTAAAAAAAAAAAAGCACCTTACAAAGGAACTTGTAATATATCACAACATGTGCCAGCAAAACCCAGCAGTAAATCTGTCATGAACTTTATTACCATCCAAACATGCACCGCTCTCCCCATATTTTTTTTTTCTCAACATCCTATGTGCACACACGTCGACTATTAAAAAGATAAGACTTTTTGTACAGATGTAAAATTAGGACAGGTATATGGATGATGGAAAGATAGCGTGGGACTGTGGACTCCAGGCACGCCATCGCTGACATGATATACGTCAAGGGGGCCGTAGCGTGTCGATACTGGCCAGGCACCCGGTTCCGTAAATACTAGTGACACGGACACCAGATAGAAATCTAAATTGAGCCAAGCAAGTGTTACACCGAGCGAATCACACTTGTACACACACAGAGCATTTACCGGACAGATAACATTAACTGTCCTTGCTGCGTGACCTTTAAGCGGTGAAATATCGAGAGTGGATACACGATCATGAATATGATTAGAGCAAAGAGAAGGAAATGTGTTCGGAATATGAATAAAGGCATTTTGGATGTTATTAATTCTGTGGTGCTAGAAAAAAAAATAACCCATGCCTTCTATATTGCTATAATCAGTAAGGTGTGGTTTGCTGCCAAAAGCCTCTAATAATATAAATATTAAATTATACATTTGAAAAAAACAAAAAAGAGAAAGCAGAATCCCCAGAAAAAAAAAGTAGTGAATTTGTCTTGTGAGGCAAATAAATGGTACTAAAATCGTTGGTTTGTCGCTAGAACTTCCTGCCTCTGATTTACGGTACACTTTTTCTCGAAATGATGCCACAAAATGCTGCTGTTATTTTCCATCATCACATGGAGGTTGTGTCCCTGCAATTGTTCACCACAGTGAAAGTCATTGCAGCCCGGCGATGGCAGCTTCTCTCAACGAGAGTACGAGATAGTTTTATGATGTACTGTATTTCTGCTGAGGTGTCTGGACTTCACTTGTACCGGCAGCCTCACAGCTCTTTACACATCAGTCACATGAACTCCCACTCAAACGGCCACAGCTGATATCCAAAGTACTCCACCGTCTTTGGGAGCAGCCTTGAGTTCAAAGCCTTTCCCAAGAACACAAACACACCTGGACATGCGGAGATGACCTTGAGACTGGGAGAAAAATCCACTTTACCACCTGATACACTGTCCCCTGGCGAACACGATGCACCTAGAAGATGGAATGTGTGGAATAAAAATCTGGGGGGAAAAAAAGACTGTACTTTAACAGACTCACAGTTGAACAGAAAATGTATTGGGATCAAATTTTAAAAAAAAGGTTGAAGCATGAAAGAGAATATAAAGTGTCGGATCATCGACAAAGGTTCCAAAAAGAAATCAATCAAACTCCCATGTGGTTAAAACTGAATGAAGTTTTTCCAAACGGGGAGAGCTCAACTAATGTACGGGTCTTCCAGGTCACACTCTAACCTAAATTTTCTTCTACGACCCACCACCAAAAAGTTGCACATACACAAAACAACTTTGAGGAGATGGAATGTCTTCGAAACTATTGGACTTCTGTCATAACTTGGACGACGGATAGCTAAACGACGGAAAGAAAGACCTGGACCTTGACTTCCAAAAACCAGCTGTGTGCGACTGAACACCAGCGACGATATGCCCAGTATGTCAACAAATTCACAGACTGTGCCAATGTCCAAAGAAACTTCAAGGAGTTGGCAAACAGACTTTGAAATGTTTGCAGGGAACTTCTTGTCGGGATTCAGACTCGGACTGACGGCGTTGTAACAGACCTCCGGATATTAGCTGTCTGTTTCACGCAGCTCACCAGGTGATAGATATATCTGGGCTGACAGCTCGGTCTGTCAGTGATATTTCAGAATGCCTTGGGTACAGTACGCTGCCAGGTCCAACAAAGTTATTATTCAGCAGATCAGTAATTTGGGTGGCAGAACAGGCTTTGAGTGCCATGTGAACAGATGAGGGATGAAGGGGCATTGATCTGACATGGCTTCAAGAGGTGCTTGCAGGTGGTGCAATGAATTTCAACGAGGCCAGTGTTTTCAATGAGTTGCATATGGTGCAGAGAAGCAGCACCTGTGTGACTCACTGAAACTTGCTTCTCTCGGATATTCAACCTGACAGAGTGTCCGGTTATGGAATGGAAAGGCTTTGTTTTTGTGAAGCTGCACAAACAATAGCGGAAAAAAACAAACAAACTCCACTTCAGCTCTAAAGCAGAGCTGCGACACCGCTGGCTACTTAAAGAATCCAAATTTTAACAATCCAGGTATTCCAAAATTGCTGCAGTGTTCACATGCGTCGAAAAGAACCCTCAGAGGTCAGTCTTAACTTTAAAACGTTGATCTATTCGTCTTCACTTTTAACGTCTGAAGAAAAGCGGAGAAAAAGAAGCCACCTTGTTGAAAGATGGACCAGTTGTGAAATTAGTCCTGACACCATGAAATTAATCCCGAGGCCATTCGAGCTCAACCTCCTGGTTCTATAGGTGTAAGAGCCTGAGAAGACAGAGAGGAATGGCCTTGATTTTAAGTCATGAAAGGACGAGGCGTGTTGTAATAATTACGGAATGTAACGATTGCTGTTGGTGTCACTTCTGAAAGAAAATCTGGCCAATATGAGTTTTTTTCTGAGCATTTCCAGTGCTTTTCAAAGTGTAACTGAATTTCCAAAAGCTCCAAACAGACAACCCTTAACGAGCAGGAGGAAACGATTGTTGCACATCAAAAGTTCACGAACCCCGACGTCTCCGCTCAGCACCGCTTTTCGGCAAGAGGCAACTCGGGGGCCCACCGAAACACGGCTTCTCATCCATGAAACCTGTTTGCGACTCGAAGAAGCGGCTTGATCAGACAGTCGTGAAGGCAGAACAGCAGCTACAAGGTGTAACTGTGACCAATTTTAAACAGGTTTCTGTCTCTTTAGTGTGCTGTGTCGGGTTAAAAGGACGAAGCTCAATTATTCTGACCTCTGAGCCGAGTCCTCTGCTGACAGCGAGTGTTGCCACAGTGAACAATCCCACTTTGTCGGCTCCTCGCTTCGTTCGATGGGCTGCCTACTGAGTCACCTGGGTTTAAGTACCCCTGCAGAAATGTATTTAAGACGTTGCGCTGTGAATTCTGGGCATCGTTAGGAATTTATGCATATCTTTTATAGAGCGGCTGCTGAGTCCATCCTTCGTTACAGTATGTCCAGCTGGTTTGGAAACCATAAATGTGTCAGTGCAATCGCTATAAACATTCATCTGCACCTCCATTATACTCACACAGCCAACTCATGCACAGCAAACAAAAACATAGGAGGAAAAACCAAACAACTGCTTGGATTTTTGGTGAATTTTTGAAATGTCCAATGTTTTTAATGATACGTCATTT
>JASSRZ010000006.1:11344699-11360922 GCA_032164315.1 Malacoctenus gilli
TAGATAGATAGATAGATAGATAGATAGATAGATAGATAGATAGATAGATAGATAGATAGATAGATAGATAGAAAACAAATGCTTTCTATCTGCAGGCTTAGTTGCAGTCAGGCCAAAAGCAATGATATGTTTTTCTGTTGGGCTGCCGAGAAAGATAAATAAGATATGTTACTATTCTTGGATACAGGTGATTCGTGAGAGCCCCCAGGTAAGTCAGAGCCCAACAGTAGGTGGAGGTAGATGTGCACATTCAGAAGATTTCCAAGCACAGAATGCAGGGCTTGAGTGAAATCTTACTTTCTTGAAGGCATTAAGACTGTTTTTGTTGACAGAAAATACGTCAAACCACACAATCCCCCCCCAAAACAAATGAGTAGTAATGGGTTTGCTTCATCTTCGAAATTGTTTATGTTCCCAAAGAATCCTGCTAAAGTTGTGTTTCTACCTTTCGCTACTTAAGGGCATTTCTCATACACTGCACAACTGTTCTCAGGACACCGCGAGGCTGCGTGTCATAGTTCTGCGTTACGACATCAAGGCATGAAAATCAAAAAGCTTCTGAATTCTGCCTGTATTTCTGATGTGTACTACATCGGCACATCAAGGTATTTCATCGGCACGCAGCTTGTAACTGGGATTGTTACCCTGGAAAACCCTGAAGAGAGAAAAAAAAAAATACTGCATCATCTTGGCACAAAAAAGCCTTTGAGCTTTAACCCTCGAGCCAGCTCAGTGTATGTTGTTTTAGAAGACAGAGTTGAACGGGAGCATGTTGCCACAGGAGATACTGTGTACCAACACTCGGCTGGGAGCATGCAGCACCGAGCTGAGCCAGAGAATCAGACCGCACTCCTGAGAATAAAGACTTTGGAGACTTGGGATTACCTGCCCCCCCTATCATTCACACACACACACACACACACAGACACACACACACACACGCACACACACATCTTCCAAACATACTTGCATTTGAGCACGTTTCACTGTTTTCCCATTCTGAAGCTGTCAGAGCTGCACTTTAAAGGCCTCTGGAACAAAAGAACTCTTGTTTCTGTGACATTTGGAAAGCCACTAAATGATATTGGCTGCTTGTGATGGAGCTCAACAGTTAAGGAATAACTGTCAGTACCAAAGCTTTCTTATTCTTATTCTTTTTTTAGGGGTTAAAACTTCTCTCAAATCCATGTATCTTCAACTTTCCCTTTCTGTATTGCCAGTGTAAGCTTGGTCCATCCTTTAAAATCGTTCACCCAGGACAGCCTCAACAGATGATCTGCAAAAAGGACATAATGAACATCATTGTTAACACCTGTCTCATTTCCCCCTTGAACGCCACAACTCCACCTCGTCATGCCCAGATTTGGCCCTCCATGGCCCACACCCACTTCCCATTGGTCCACACCTGAACCAATCTGCTGGTGATGCTCGAAAGGCGAGGAGATAAAAGCCACCGACAATCAGAAGGAGAGGAGGTGACTGTGTGCTTGAGTGTTGTCACAATTGCTTGGTGTGCTGCTTGACTGTGCCTTGTCCTAAACCAGCAGTTGGTAGGGTTTTCACTAGAGGAAAGTGATAGCTGTTGAGCTTTGATTTTGTTTGATGTGTCTGCTAAGCAGTTAATTGCCCCATAGTGTTGATCCTATGTGGTTTTTGTGCTTAGATTAAGAATAGGCCTAGGTAAAGGTAGTCTTGTGTTGGGATAGGTTGAGGGCTTTATTTTCTTCTTCTGGTGCACTTGTCACCCTTAGTTATGGTGCTATTTGGTTTTGGATTGTTTTCAGTTTTGGCTTTATTGTTTTAAACAGCATCGCTAACCCCAACACAGTTTTAATTTCCAGCTGCTGTTTTATTAACCTGACTTGAACTTGCAATGAATTTCAGAATTCCTTTGTTCCATCTTCCAGTCCTATTCTTTTTTTTTTGTTACACCCTTCAACCCGTTTCCCCAAACGAGCCGGGTTGTAACAATCATCAAAGGGGGCAAATGACAAATTTGGTCTCGCTTTCCTTAATTTCCTCCCCTCAGAGTGTCAAGTACACCACATAGAAAATAAAGCATAGCAGCTTGTTTTCTTTTTTCCCCCTACACAGCCATAAATCACATGTATGTATATCTGCAGTGCATCAAATGTCCAGATAATTTACTCGCTTTCTTGATTGCATCCAACTGGCCTCAACCGGCTTGCTTGTTTGTTGGCTTGAACATTTTATGAATTATACAAGCACGCGAGTGCAGACAGTCTGTTGCTGCCAAACTCTCTGACTGTTAGTCACTGAATTCAAGTGCAACTTGACACTTCTTGTTCAGGGTTTTGAAGAAGAATAATTGCTCATTCGCTGTCCTCGCTGAGTTATTGTTTTTTTCTGAGCGCAAGTAAGGCATTTGTATGTGGAGTGCCGTGCTATCCCATCTGTCCAATTTCTCTTTGTCAGTGTGTAATCCTTGACTCCTGTCTTCTCGCAATTTTGACTGCTGCCTCCAACTTTTCCCACATGTGATAGGACATTACCCACTCCTATCCACTTTCCTTCTCCTCTTTGCCTCCTTTAATCCAGCCTCTCTTTGACTTAGTGCCTGCTTGCAACCTATCCTGCTGCCCCGCAAGTCACCTCTGTGCTCATCTAGTCATCAACAATCAGTGCAACATTTGAACGCATCACCTGCTTACAGGTAAAAATCATCTTCAACCCTTTATGTCTTCCCAAATGTTTTTTCAAACTTCCCCCGGGGTAAACACATCCCCCTTTTATCATGAGCACATCCCTACAGCGCTCTACAAGCATCGCAACTCCTCATTCAAACATGGTTTCATTCACTCGAATGTGGGGGGAGTCAAATTGAAAGCCCCCTCAGGTGTTGGTTTGGATTGTTGGATATTTGTGAGTCGGCTGTTTGTGTTGCGCCTGGAAGCCACCACATCGAGTCACTCTAACTCTCATTAGCTCCCTATTTCACCCCGTTCCACTCTCTTTGAAGCCTTTTATGGGATCCGAGAGTGTGTTTTGTCTTTCTGCGGAAATCAATGTGGTGATGTCAGTGCTGGCGCCTGCTCAGTTTTGTCATAAAAAAAAAAAAATGCGTGAGAGAAGAAACAAGTCCGTTATTAAAACACAACCTTATCACTCTAACCACACCATCTGGACCAACTTGCGGATGATTTACACAGAACAGATGTTCACAGAAGAAAACAACAGTCCCTCTGAGTCCATCTACAGTAAAACATTTTTCTACCTTTTCAGAGCAACACTGTAACGCCGGTGGACCCAAAAGCTGGGGTTATCCGGCCGTGACGGATTATGTAGTTGCAGTCTAACCTTGTTGGGTTGCCTGGTGTTTTATAAATCTGCTACCATATTCTTTTCCCTTTTTTACTCGCAAGAAATCCCTTTTTCTTGCCCTTTTCTGCTGTGTTTATCGCCTTTGTTCTGGGGAGAACATTTTCAAAGCTGATGAAGGTGGACGCTGGAGGGGATTTTGTTGAGGAGATGCGAAGGGGGGGGGGGGCGAGGAAGAGCATCACTTCCGTGTGAGCACACACTAACAGTGTGGCTGACACGCACTCATATGGGTGCACACTGGTTTGAAATTGCAGAAGGGTGTTAAAATAAGAGGGAGAGAGAGGGAGACAAAGAGAGAGAAAGGGGGGAATTGTTCCACCAAAGACCCGAAAGAAAGAGCAAATCAATGGAGGCATGATAATGAATTATTTCCTCGCCAGAGAGGGAGTTAGAGGATAGAGATAAAAGCAGACCACATGCTGTGCCACTAACAGCCCGAGGGCTGGTGCCTGTGAATTATGGTGCGTTAGAACACATTCGCTGCCCTCGGGACCCATTGGTTGCAAACGAAAGAGAAAAGGGGGGGAAAAAAATAGAAATAAGAAAGTCGCAGAGATGGTGGGACCAGAAAAGAAATGTCAAAAAGGCTAATAGGTCAAGCCGAAAGCCCCTGGAGGCCCCGCCAAGCATGGATTTACATCTCTATGGCTAATTAGAGACATAACGATGAAATTAAAGTGGTGGAAATGAAAGAAGGATAGATACATGAGGGAAATTGAGGAGCAGAAGCGAGGGCAGTGTTGGATGGGATTATGCAGCTTGTGCAATTATAAGAGATATTAAATGTCTGGCGGAACAGCGAGCGTGCCACCAATGAGGAGTCATGTCTTAATGATCCTTATAAGATGTTCCAGATGTACGGTGCGATTTTTACATGTGTATTTTTCCCCCCCATTACAACAGATTTTGCCCTAAGAGGCCCAGATTACTCAACCACCCTGAGTGAGAGGCGCGTATGAAATTACAGGTGCAATTTCTACTTCATTTTCTGGATGTTTAACCCACCCAAAGCAGACATTAGCTGAAGTCTTCTCTTTGTTCCTCCTCGACGAAGGCGCCCTGCTGGGATTGTCCCAATTTTGCTTGATTTAGGTTAGGCCTTTACTGCAAAACCGAGGGGGAGGTTTATCAACGCACACAAGTGGAATGAAATAATGTACGCAATACGAACTATCTGTGGCTGTGATTTCCTTGTGGCTGGTTATTTTAAATAAGCCCTAATGCGCAAGAACTACACTGCGCTGCGGCTGTGTCGTCAAGATGCTTCTCAAACAGAAAAAAAAAAATAAAAAATTCTACCCTGCAACTCTTACAGATTTATACATCATCCGCCTGCGATGCGAACTCACTCAGGTTGTGCTGTACTCACTTTCGTGATAAAGACTATGCGTGTGTGCTGACGTTTTCTCAACTGCTCATCAATGTTTTGTTCTGTTTCCCAGTATTTTACACATTGAGTTTCAATCTCCTTCACTGATCCATCTAAATCCAATGCGTCCAGACGTTCGCACGGCCGATGTTTGACGTGAAAAATTCTATTGAACAAAATCCATATCACAGGTTATTTGCACTGACAAAAACATCACCCACAGGTCTTAATATCTTCTGGATCTACTTCACACAACCGATCGAAACAATGAATCGTGTTTTTGATTGTTGGAGGATTTAAAAGGACCCACAGACTCCACATATGAAGACCCCTGAGGGTCAAACTGGGGTCTTCACGACATCGCCGAGCAGCCTCGCAAAACTCATTAGTTAAATTTTACTGTAAGCATCACCGATATCGTACAGTTGGAAGGACAACAAAAGGCTTTCTGGGCAATTTGCCTTTTGGGGCAAAAGTACTCATTTAAAATCGTTTATATGAAGGCAGAAAGCAAACATTTCAAAGCCAGTTGTGTTTTCTGTTCTTGTTCACACTTTGAATTTCCACAGAAAACAAACCTGTTTTAATAAGTCTTTTCCAACTTGGTTCCAGATGTCACATCTTTTGTTTTTACATTTCTGTTTGTGCGCAGATTAAATAAGATGATCATTAAGGAGCTTTGGAAAGACTGCTGGATGCATTTTTTTTTTTTTTAAATATGGACAATCTCACTCCATCTGTTTCCCACTGCTCACAGCTTTTATGCCTGATGCTACCCTAATCGCCTCCTGGCTACGGCTCCACACTAAACTCAGACAATATAGTCGCGTCATCCTCTCCTCGAAACTTTGGGAAAGCAAGGGAAATGTAGCGTGATGCCAAATAATGACATGCCATTGGACGGCAAGAGGAGGGGGATTGGGCCATGATATCCAGCAGGTCTGTCACACACTCCAGCTCATACGAAGAGAAGATTTGAAGCCATATTTTCTGATAACAAGGCTCCGGTATCACCAGTATGACTCCCGCGAAGCCGCTGAGTTTTGTGTGATTTCACCCCGAGGTACAACAATCAGTGTTTCCATCAAAGCAACAACATGTAAGTCACGTCTGGCAGATGTTTACAAAGCCCGAATGTCTCAGTTGAGGGTTTCACCGAAGAGCCCTTCACAATGAATCAGATGCTGTGCACATTTAATGTATTTGTGAGAACATAAAATAAACTGATGGCCCGCCTCTTCCTGTTGTCCTTTGAGGGCCACACTTATTTTCTTTTGCTTAGATGCACATAGCGAGTCCCCGCTTGTTTTTGTACTCAACAGATACCATCAGAATATCCTCTTATGGTTCATTGTTGCTTCTCCCTCCGCTCGCCTCTCCTTATGTTTCCCCGCGGCAATGAGCTCAAGAAGTCCACCCATCTGCGGTGGCTGCACCCAGGGATAATATAATCCTGCATCTCACACCACGCAAATCTTTAATCCCTAATTGTTGATCGTGTGCAGGGTTCAAATTGCTTGCTTTACTGTACCTCTGCCTTGCCCCCCCCCCTCCCCCTTGTCTCGTTTCCTCTTTGGCTTTATTTCTTATTTTTCCTCTCCTTTCCTTCCCCTCTCCTCTGGGGAATTAGCTGCATCGGGTAAAGTGTTGCACTAAATAAATGATTCAGAGATTAAACAGACAGCCACAGTTGCCATGACGACGCGCTGGGCATCTCTCAATATCGTATTCAGAGCACTGCTGGGTGACCACCAGCAGCAAGGTGTTATGTGAGAGTTTGTGCGCGCGCGTGTGTGTGTGTCTGAGTGAACGTGAAATCCTATGTACATAAGCAGATGAGCGCTTGTATGCAGTGAGTAATGAGGCAGATCTAGAAACTAATTTGCTGCTGGACACTCGCTTGCGTGTGGGTGAGGCGTCTTTGAAGAGACGCAGATGAAAATAAATGACGGAAGCGGAACGATAAAGCCGCAGTCGTCTTGTAAAATACCTTTTCTCTGTTATATTAATCTCACATTTTAGCGCAAGAATAAACCTACATTTTGCTGCCGTCTACTTCTGACTGGTGTAATGAGATTGATTTAAAAGTCTAAATTGAGAGTGGGATACTGGCTGTTTTAAGAGGCAATTTGAGCAGGGACCTTCACAGTACAGTGAGACGCACTTGTTTGTTTATTTTCAGTCTGTGCGAGCGCTGATTTGCCGAGTTACAAGAGAGACTTGAGCAAGCTGCTGTCAATAAAAACTCACGACCAAAAAAAGTGCTTGCGATATTTTTGTTTTTCCCATTTTTAGCACAATTTTTTGAGAAGGACTTTTTAGAATTTTTCCCCCCCCAAGTTTTTTGGCTTATGAGAGATTACATTCAGGTGTACAATGTTGCGCACCAAATGGAATGTTTGTGGTTTGAAGATGTGGTCTCCTGCTACTTCCAGATGCAAGTTCTGATGCTGTTCACACAATAGTTTGATAAAAAAAAACAACCCCAAAACAAAACAAACTTTTTTTATTGGAAGCTGGCCACACACAGACCAGATTTGATACTGAAGTTTTGCTTAAAACTCACCGGTTTCTCCGCAAAGTCTCAACAGTCTCTTACATGTTACTGCAGCCACCTGACATTGGGTAATTACCCAGGAATAGAGACGACACTTGGAAGGCGCCAGAAAGCCCCTTATACACACCGGCAATTAGCTGTAAAGGTCCATTGAGCGGTAATGAGGCATCAGACATGAGCTGGGAGAGAGCAGGCAAGGATGAGGGAAGCAGGAAGGCGGGAAGGGAAGGAAGCATCTTGACAGCAGGTAACGAAACACGTAAACAAAAGAGGAAGGACAAAGTGAATAGAGGAAAGACAGGGTGCAGATACTATTGACAGGGAACAACAGAGGGGCTGAAGAGGAGGAGAGGGTGGGACGGAGCATGTTTTCTGTGGGCGCCGAAGAAAACTCCAAGACCTCCACTTCAAAGTGACTTTGCTGTTAACAGCTTCGCTGGAGGTCTCTCATCCACTTGGCTGTCAGAGAACAACAGGCGCTTCTTGTTAAAGTGATATCTGATCCCAGCAAGATCATTTGTGCAGATTAAGGGCAAACTCCGGCAACACAAAAGATCAAACCTTGACAGGAGCTGCCATACAGCCACGCAGCGATGTTATCTTGCCACACAGGCATCAGGACGTTATATGAGCTCCTTTGTACATGCAATATACACATGGTGACAAAGCCCAGCAGGAGGCATACAAAGAAATCTGTTCTTGATGGAAGGATAACGCACATAATGTGGAATCAACGTCTCCACTGGGGGTTTATTTAAATCATACATCCATCCGTGTTTTTTCTCATACGTGTAAAAGACAATCATGCGTGGTCACAGCTGCACAAACAGGATGATATGGTTTCTCTTTCTCTATCAACACCTTCAAGGCAGCATTCACCCTTGTGGTTTGGTTTTTCCTGGGTTGGAACAACGTTGGGGCGAGTGGGGGCGGGGGGAGCTATTGTGTTCTGTTCTTGGAGCGCTTGGCTGGAAACCAGCACACAAACGCCTTTTTCACTGTTGGTTTATCTGGTGCACATCAGGTTTTTCAATGGCAGTGCCCTCACTCCCACAAATGTACAAAAGTCATGTTGTAATTAGGCAGGGGCGAGGCTTCGGATTAGGTCTTACTCTTTGTTCGTCACCTTAGGGTAAATGCATTTTTTTTCCCTGCATTCGACCTGTGTGATTCACAGCGATTAATGCAAGGAGCACCGGGCCGCTTCAGTGCAGAGTCGGAGCGCAGCTGGGAGTTTAATGCCGCCTCATCAGACGTGTTCGATCGGTGGTTTGCAACCTTTGTACCTGGAGCCCTCCAATTTGCGTCAAAGAAAGCCTGTGAACCCTCGTTCTGATCTTTTGATTTAACAAATTATCAAAATGAAGTCGATGCCTGCAAAGACATTTCCAATTGATGTTTACAAACGTACACAACCTCGAAACAGAAAAAGCCTCAGTCCCCCCCCATGGTTCACTCCCAGGTTTGAAACCACTGTTTTGGGTAATTAAACCTATGGAGGCCTGTTTAACGAAAGCAGTATATTATATTTGAATCAAAATTGTGTGGAAAATACTTACGGTGTCTCTGAGGACAGTTCTTTTATTTTAAGGGGGATTCATTGTTCTCCAAACAAAATATGGACGCTTTAATACGGGTTTACAGGTCTCACATATTTAACACGTGAGAACTCGCACACGGCCCCCATTCAAAGTCTGAAACACACACACAAACGTGTCTTTGACCTTTGCACCTGTTGACCTTTTCCAATCCCCGCCTGCTCGCTGCGTCCCACCAGCTGACCAATTATACCCATCTCGTTTTCTTTTCTCTTTTTCCTCTTATTCCTCTTTCTGGCCTTTTTTCTCCTCCAGAGAGAAGGAAAGAGCTCCTTTTGCCTCTTCTGTTCCTGCCGCTTTACACGTCTTCCCCCACCACCGCACCTCCAACGATTCCCACCTCTCCATAGGCTACTCGCTTCCTATATGTCATCCCATCCTCCCTTCCTTTTTATCCGGGTCTCTCCATTCCTCAGCCAGTGCTTCACTTTCTTGATTAATTAGACTGAGCTGCACTCGGCCCTGTCAGAGCTGCCCAGCATCTCCATAAATTTCCACTCTCCGCGGCAGTTATGGAAAACAAATAGACACAGAGTGCAGGAGAAGCTCAGAAGTGGAGAAATGGCATGTGCTGCAAGGATGGAAAAATAATAAGAGACCCAGGAAGCTCGTGCGGGGTTCTAATTAGAAGCTCGCCAGCTGTGTGCTTTTGTTAATGGTCAAAGTGTTGAACTATTCACTTGTTGCTCAGGCACAATCAATGGCTCTGTTGAATTGCACGAGCATGACCTTTTAACCGTCCACCAATTAAATGCACACACACTATATTTACAAACTAGGTAAAGATTAGTGCAAAAAGAAAGAGAATCAAATAAATGTAACATTTCTGCTTTATAGTTTTTGGGGTTTTAAGTTTTACATTCTGATTCTGACAAATGTTAATTTGTGAGACAGAAAACTGGTGATAACAAAGAAAGAGCTGAAAGGATGTTTGAAGCTTAGAAAGAAAAATGGGGTTTCTTTTTTTTATTAATCGTCTTTTGCCGCTCTTTGAATGATGCTTTCACATTATCTCCTGACAAAGGAGCAGAGGAGCACTAACATCTGTTTTTTTGTTTCACCGCTTGCACCCTGAACTCTGCAGGACTCAGAAGGTCTCCCACAAAGTTTCTGCCTCCAACAAAGTTCCTTACTAACATCCAACTTTTCAAGTTTAGGAGGGGGGGGGGTGGGGGTAACAGCTGAAAATATGGCCAAATGCTTAAATCTTTTCCCATTTATTTGAAGAGGCCCTCAAGACAGGTAAGCAGCAGTGAAGCTGCTGGTGTCCTGTCACTGTGCTGGGATTCGCAACAAATTATTCCGCTTTAATACAAAACAAGTGGATGGCAGGTGCTCTACAAGTGTGTCGCAGCTCACCTCGGGACCCCCGGAGGGTTTCGAGCCTGTGGAATGCTGGGCGATAGACCTGACCAGTGCATAGATGGAAGGTCGTTCGTTTTCGTCTGTAGAGCGGGCAACTCGATAACCTGAGGGACTCAGGTGCTGCTCAACAGTATGTGACAGGACCCTCAAGGAAAAGATGCCACTGACTACCTCAGGGAAGGAAATGGAGTCAAATGTCACGCTCCAAGGATTGAAGTATTATCGATGACAAGAGGCTCAGACTTCCGAATGAATGGTGGGATGTGGCTTCCCAACCTTTCGAGACAACTTTAGAGTTCATGTAACTTTCTTTTAACACCAAATTGCATTCATCCCTAATGACATAATTAATGTGCTGTAATGAATGCCTTCATTTTATGTACTGTATTTTCCACACTATAAGGTGCACCGGATTATAAGGCGCACCTTCAATGAATGGCGTATTTTAAAACTTTGTTCATATATAAGGCACACCGCATTTTTAGGCGCATAAAATAGACGCTACAGTAGAGGCTGGGGTTACTTTATGCATCAATTAAATGGAGCTGCGCGAAAGGTAATGTCAACCAAACAGTCAGATTGGTCAGTCAAACTTTATTAATAGATTACAAACCAGCTTTCTGACAACTCCGTTCACTCCCAAAATGAATACAGTCTTCCTTACTTGGCGCAAGTCATCTTGTTGCTTCCTCCACTTTCGCACCATTGTTTCGTTCATGTTAAATTCTCTCGATGCTGCTCTATCTATGTTCTACTGCGTGACTGATCGCCTTAAGTTTAAACTGCTCACTCCCCGGCTGGCCATGGGCGGCGGCGGCTCCTCGGCGGTGGCTCCTCAGCAGCGGCTCCTCGCCAGCGGCCCCGTTGTAGAGGAGCTAGCCGCTCTCCGTCGTCGCCGCCGCCGTGCTCACGCTGGCGCTGCTCGGTTGCCACCGCCTCGCGCAGTCATATATCCCAGCATGAACCGCGCGCTTAAGGTTGGCAGCTGCTTACCGTCGTTACGAGACCTGTTGTGGCTCCATATTGGTCCATATATAAGCTGCACTGGACTATAAGACGCACTGTCAGTTTTTGAGAAAATTGGAGGTTTTTAGGTGCGCCTTATAGTGCGGAAAATACGGTACTCAGTTTTGATTGTATTTTATCTTTAGCACTTTTGCAACTGTCTATTGTTTAAAAAGTGCTCTGAATTTTAATTGACTGGGTTTTTTAATAGACACTTCAACATCACAGGACCTGACCACCAACTACATCAGACAACACGGTCAACCAATCAACTCATAGCTGCCAAGATGTTATAACGTAATTTGGATCTACACCTGCATTTTGTAGCTGGGAGCAGTTGTGCGCTTGCTCCTTCTGCAGTCGGGATCTGACGTGACATCGCCTTCAGAATAATTTCATTCAAACGGTTGAATTTTCCTAAATTAATGGAAATGCAATATCATAATCTAATGCTGTAAAATGGAAACACTGAAATATCGCTCCGCTCACCTTTCCAATGGTACCCCTGTCTTTTGTTAGCGGCTGAAATATTAGTTGACATTTAGTGAATCCATAGCGTCTGTGCAAACCACCAGAAACCAAAGAAAACCTTTGTAATAGAATGTGCTACAGTAGGCTCAGACTCCACATTTACAAGGTTACTAACCACACAGAATGCTCACACGGTTCACGTTTCACCGCAGGGCAGATTTATATACTACACATGTATCCACAAAGGAGCTCTGACCTTGTGTGACCACATATATTACATCTGCGGGCCACAGATATCTCTCAATAAGCCAGCTCACTTATCAGCTGCAATTCTAATGCTCTGTTTGTCTTTCACCCACCAGTTAACGTGAATCATCTGGGCTGCCGGCACCAGCGCGACGATGTCTGCGAGGCAAATTCCTGCACATCTATTATTGTGTAATTACAGTGGTTCCAATGCAGATACAAAGGGCACGTGTACGAGCCGTCCCCCTCCCACACAATGCTGACACGGTAATAAACGTTAGGTGACGGAACCCTGTGAAACCGTACGCCATTAGGAAAGCACAGAGCTGATTTAAAGCTATTAAGTCGTTATCTCTGTCCTGCAAGCGCCACAGTGAAGAGAACGTCGATTATTCTGTGACGCAGAGCGAGGGGTCGCTCCGTTCTTTGGGGTTATTACAAAGAAAAAAAAGAAACACCCCTCAAAATTATTGGTGTATCCTGGACAATAAGTAGTAGAAAAAGCCATGGTGAGCTGAAACATTTACGCTACAGCTTTTAAATGAGTCATTTTTTACTTTATTCCCTAAGTAAATAACTGTTTTTAAACTGCTTCGTTTGACCATTAGTTTGCTGACCACAGTGTGTTCATCCCCAACTCTATGTGCTGCTAATTTAAAGATAAAACTTCATAATTAGAGAGTGAAATTCCTCTCATGGTTGCACTGATTGGATTAGCACACCGTCTAAATGTCCAAGACACAAATGGAAATGCGATTGCTCCCAACCAGTAATTACCAGAAATCTGAAAAAAAAATGCACTCGTGGAATTAGGTTTAAGCATTATTCTTGGAATGTAATTACAAATCCATACTATACATGGAAGAAACAGACATTTAAGTGGAATTCACTTATAGGGGTTTCAAGGAGTCAGGCAAGAAAATAAAATAAAAAAAAAAACCTCTACAAGCTACTGAGCTTGTAAAAGGGAAAATAAGTCGGAGCAAATAAATCGATAAGAATGTAATCATCTCAGGAGAATTCTCCAAGTATATTTTCCCTCCGCTGAATGTGTGATAAATATAAGAATATGGATTTGTGTGTCTCTTGCTGTGAAGCAAAGCTTGTAAAGTAGCGTAGTTGTCCAGGTTTGTTATGTTGGAAAAGGTGAAAACGACACGCTCAGACTTTCTTGACTGGGGGAACAACAGCAAAGCATCACTTATCTACTTATGAAATGGCCAGCGTTGTGATTCAAACAATCGAAGTTTTCGAACCAGGAAACATGACCAACAGTGTGAAGGCATAAAAACTGACGACAGACGGGTGAGTACGCTTCATAAGTCTGGGTGTAAGTATCCCATGCTTCTTTTTTTAATTAATTACCTGAGATAAAGCACTTGGCATGAATGAGGAACATCAGTCGAAAACCCTCCCTCACATCGTTTAGGTTCATTATTTGCCTCCCATTTTCCAAGCTTATGTCCATATTGTAAATTTCCACCCTGCTAAACACACCTGTGATTCCTGGCTGCTCTGTGTCCCAGACTGCACACTGGAGAGACCCCAGACCTCATCCCAGGAAAGGGGGCACACGCGTGCACACAGCCATGCAAACTTGCACAAATGAACACTTTCAGCTTTATCCAGAACACCAGATGTGCCACTCAAACCTAATTACTCCCCCCTTGGCGTTGCCTTTTTGCAGCCCAACAGTTAACCTTGAGCATCATCTGATCAATAGCTTGTGTTATTGGTCCCCACCCCCTTCTTCGAATGCATGTCAAACATAAAATCCGCCAACGAACTCGGCATGAAAAAGAACCTGCAAGTGGACCTCACTTCCCATCTGCAAGGTGAAAGAAGTGGAACCATATAATAGCGGGATGATTCCCACTAAAACCAGTCATCAGCGAGGTTAAATTAACGGTGTGGCTTAATGGACCGCCACGAGCCGAAGGTAAAGCCTTGGAAATGGCCACATGCCATCGCGAAATGCTGGATTCATCAACTTTATTGGAGGTTATTGCCGTTTTTTGATTCAGGCCTTGGGGTTTCCGACCACACTTTGAAGCGACATATGGAAGAGAAAAACAATTTCGCACAACTACTGCCACAGCTTGCAATGGCGCCAAGCGATTTTGATGCTGATGCTTTAGTCACATTAGAGACGGAGTCATGATCATTTGTCCTATTAGGGCTGAACCTGCCTTCGCAGTCCGCTGCAGCTCAGTCTCGACTCCAAAGAGCTTTCTGGATGCTCCAGATGCTGTCATCAAGTCTGGGTCACATGAGCTACTCTGCAATTATTCATTTATCTGTGCTTGAAACAGATTTACACTGATGGCCACTATGAAGAGGTGGAAGGCCAGCAGGCTTTATATGGTGGTGACAGAACAATGACTCTATAGGAGCTGCAGAGTATTAGAGGACTAAAGGTGAACAAACGCTCTGTCTCTGAACAGATTCTTGTCATTGTGATACAGAGGGGAAGAGATTTTGACAGAAAAGCCAAAGACTTACGGAAAGCGGTGTAGAACTCGTGTAGGCTGAGGTGGCCATCGTTGTTGTAATCGTCATATCGGAGCAGGTCTTGCATGGTGCACTCCACCAGACTCTCCTCCAGGTGCTCCTTCATTGAGATCTGACACACAACGAGAGAAATCCATCAGAGAAAAAAAACACCCGCCAACTCTTTATTCGGAGAGTCCCGACTCACTTTTCTCTTGTGCTCATGTCTTTCTGACTCTGAGCTTTCTGCAGTACGACAAAACTAAACAATCATCATTGAATATAAAGATCCGTATCCTAAATTGATGCCGCTCTTTCATAAAGGTTGCCAAGACAACCAAAACGCTCAAGGGGAAAAGAGTCACAATCACATTTCTGTATGTGGTGTGACATTTTTGAAACAATTGTTTGTGATCTACAAATGGAGCTTTCTGCATCCACAAAAACATACACAATGGTGACTTGAGTAGTAAAAAACCACAATACAGTTTGTGTCTCCAGCATGAGAAGAACTGTTCCAGAATAAATTAGCAGCCGGACTAAAAATGGCATTATAAGTGGTATCTAAAATATGCATTCCTGCAATTAAAGCGAGATTTCTTTCAATGTGAAAAAAAATATTGACATACATAAACCTCTGGATCATGTGACATCTGGTGAGGAGACTTTTATTCTATTGTGCTCAAAAGCTGTGGTGAACATGTAGTTTTGTCAGTTTACTGCCTTCCAGATTGGCTTCTATTTTAAGGCGATCTTTACTCTTACTCCTCTTGCATACTGCACCTGAGTTAATTCAAAGAAGTCCCCCTGGGAAGACACAACACAGCCTCCTCTATTGTTTGTCATTTATGAGTCTTTTTTTCGCCCCTTATAGCAGCACACAGCGCTTTCTCAGGGGAGACATCTTTGAATAGGTGACGTTCAGCAGTTTTCGAGAGATAAACAGAGAACTCGGCTTCTGTTCAATCGCTCCACGCGCAATATTTTCTTCTCGGAGCTGCTGTTTGTCTACGAAAGCGCAGCAGTCACTAATAAAAATGCCAAGTTTCTCTTTGACAAGACAGTTCATGCTGGAAAGCAGGAGTCTGTGTTTAAGTACCGACTGAGCATTTTAACTGGATGCCTCCTTTTGTCTTTTTACTGAGTGTCCATATCTTGGTGGCAAACCTGAATCTAGAAGAAGGATCGAGTCATGTAATGAATGAAAGCAGTGAGACAAAAAAAGAAAAAAAAAATCCCCGGAGAGAAAATCATTAACTGAAGCAGCTCTGCATCCACTCAGCATCCCAAAGCAAACACAAAGCTTCACTTTAAAAAAAAAAAAGCGAAAGTAGAGTTGAACGTCTCTGTCTGCAAAGAGACCGCACCAAAGAAAGCCTCGACCACATTCTCCACCACAGTGGACGGCCTTGCACACCGTCCGTGGGCTCACTGCTCGCCATGAAATCGAGCAAAGACGCCAAGCAGGGAACACGAGCAGACTGCATTCAGGACGGCCTGGTTTGTCTCAGCTAATAAACATTTGAGGAAGCCGAATTGATTGTGTCAAAATTCAGTCGGAGCGTCTGATCTCTTTTTCTGTCATCCCAGTCCAAAAATACAGCCTGACCCTTCTTGTTCATCATCTCCAGCAGACTCTGCATGGGGCTGCACATGTGACATGGCAGATTAAAGGATGTGACTAATGTGTTTCATGTCGCCGCCTGCAGCTGACTGCAGCCATGTGCTCGCTGCCACAGACTGAGCTGTCCTTGAGCATTTGAATAAGATATTTCAAGCC
>JASSRZ010000006.1:11361022-11372017 GCA_032164315.1 Malacoctenus gilli
CTGCAGCTGACTGCAGCCATGTGCTCGCTGCCACAGACTGAGCTGTCCTTGAGCATTTGAATAAGATATTTCAAGCCCTTAAGTGCAGGACGTCACCCTCCAAGACCATCTGCGACAATAGACAGCTCCCAAAGTAGCGACTGTCTGGTCGGAAGACTGGAATTCATCTTTGATCCTCGAAGGCGTTATCTCATTGGAAGTGAATTTATGAAATCCTTACAGGAAAGAAATGGTGTTATCTACGGATTTCATGGGGACGTGTGGTCATTATCAACTTTCTGAAGGTTATTTTCATGACAGCTTCACCAGAAAAAAAGGGCAGAAATGATACATTTTTCAGAGAGGACAAAGCTGTTTGGAATCTACAAGTAAAATAGGAAAACAAAAGCGCATAATGTGTCATTTTTTCGAGGCAACATTTATTCACAGTTACAAAATAGCCATGCAAAAATACATTTCATTAAAAAACAATTGTACATTTCCAATTTTTTTTTGCAGTCTATCGTCAGCTGTGACTGGATCCTGAATCACAGTGTGCTGGCGGGACAGTGGTCATTGAGATCACAGCGTTGGCCGGGTGGAGTCTAATTAACACCATTCCTGATTCCCATTTTCTGATACCAGATGATGCTCGCAATAATTTCATTTTCTGACCAAGCCGATGCCAAAGTCAAATCTTTCTGCACTCAGCCCCTTTGTTTCCCGTCAGACCCCAGTGGGAAGGATAGCCTCCATAAACATTGTTAATTTTTCCCCGTGACGACAGATTGTTGCAGCCACATGTCCCACTCACTCCACTTTATATGTCGACCACATGGTGCTCAGTTTCAGCTGTGTCACCTCCCCAAGAGCCCCGAAAAAAACGATGAATATTCATGAAAACTCACAAATTTTTTGATAGAAATACTATTCCTCACTAGAAATATGTATGATAAGGTTAAAAGTGAGTAAATGTGTTCATTAACCCTGTCAAAATTTGAGTGTTTTGCCACCTTCTTACGATAAATTTCCCTGAATGCAAATTTCATCACACAAAGTGGACATGGTTCTTGAAACCTTCATTTTCGCATCCCCTTGGACTAATATGTCATATTAAAGCCTGATAAAAAAGTGGACCTACCTTCTCCAGTTCATCGCTGATCAGTCTGCCATCTTGGTTCACATCCAGGTATTTGAACATAGTGTCCACCAGTGCTCTTTTCTGCTCCATGTCCCTCTGCTGGCTCCGCTCCCCGTCCTGCAGCACCTTTGGCTGCATATCCAGCAGCATGTTCTTCAGCCTGTTGTACTCCGACATGGTGCATGCATTGCCTGGGAGTGTAAACACACAGATACAGAGAGAGAGAGAGAGAGACATTTGATTAACCTCAATTACACAAGCTGGGGCCTTTGGATTGGAGCAGTAAA
This sequence comes from Malacoctenus gilli, assembly GCA_032164315.1. Lineage (NCBI taxonomy): Eukaryota > Metazoa > Chordata > Actinopteri > Blenniiformes > Labrisomidae > Malacoctenus > Malacoctenus gilli. Next base: position 11,362,430 of record JASSRZ010000006.1, read on the forward strand.
TTGGATTTAGTATGTTTATGTGTGTTTTATAGTGGGAAGAGAGGAGTGGATATTGTGTGTGTTTGCACATGCATTGGAGCATCCTTGAGTGTTCACTCGTTTCAAAAAAACGACTTTTTTGTTTGCATAAAATGTCTGGCAGCTTTTTGGAGCTGCGGGTTCAATTAATTACGAGTAATCCTTGAATCCACATGAAAACAAAAGGTAAACATCCCCATTTAGCCCTCTCAAGCTCCTTGTCCTGCTTTGCAGTGGGATTAGAGCTCATGCTTCAAACCGAGCCGGCCCCTCTCGCTCCCGATTCTCGGCGCAGTCCCGTCTGATGAGGGGCGTGCGGAGGAAATGAAAGGCCGCAAATTAATCACAGGCAGACACTGTGCTTATTCCCCCACACTTGAAATCAATAAATATGCAAAACGCGTCCGTCACATGCTGCGAGGGACTTGATAATAATGAAGAGCAGGCAGGCAAATAAGCACCCGGAAAAGAGGGGGGGGGGGGGCAAGGCTTTTCTTTCTTCCTCTCTCGCGGTCGTCCTTTGGTCTAGCGTCACCTGAGCATGGACCTGATGACAGCATGAAAGGTGCTGATGGGATGGTGTGAGGCTATGAGGATTATGTGAAAGTCAGAGGCTCGATGATGTGAGAACAAAGTGTGAAAAAAACTCTCATATGAATAAATCATTAAGGTGACATCTCCCTCATGATCAGTGCAGTGCAGGAGACCCCCCTCTGAGAGTGCCTGGGAGTGGATCTCATGGCCTAATGTCCTCCGACAACTCCACAGCCACAGAGCCAATATTAGGGGGGCATAATGGGCTTAATCGTCTCTCGGAGTTCAATTCCAGCATCTTCTTTTGATCCCAAAACCAGCGTGGGGGTGGGGGAGGGGGGGGGGTGCTGTCAGAACACATCTACATTTGTTGCTACAACTGTCCCTGCAGCAAAGTCAACAAGCCACCTATTGTAGTCAACGTTAAAGTGCATATTAACAGACATGCATTATCATTCTTATACATATGCATACATGCACGCACAAACAATGGGTTTCATGTTGTGCGACGAGAAAGCTCAGGGTCACCCACGACTAAGTTCTGAACATCCCGGGGGACGACGTGTTCGACATTAATTTCAAACGCCGGATGTGACCTTGGTACAGTAAGAGGGAAGCGATCCACAAAAGTTAGTATCATTATTGCTCCGTGGTGTGTGGGGAAAACAGATCTTCTGAGTAAGAAGAGTCGAAACAAAAAGCAGAAACCCGAACCAATGTTGGGATTAGGCTCCGCTCAAATAGTTGGATTAACAAACCGCATCCAGAAAACAAACAAACAAAAAAAACCCACCATTACCTTGAAAAGAGCAGTTTGCTTAAGCATTTATCTAACAAGATTACAGATTTAAGTAGGTTTTATACAGTGTGATGACACATGACCTACTTCTCCATTTATATGCAAGGATTTAAATACCTACCACTGAGCTCTTTCACAGAAAACTGTTCAAAAAGGAGGAATTTTTCACATCACCCAAACAATGTTAGGACATTGTTATTTGAAAAAGCATTTAGGTTGGAAGTATTTATAGACACTATGTTGTGTCTGAGATATGAAACAAAATATGATTTGGGATTTGCAGGCGATTAATTGTAATTAATTATAAACTTTGATTGACTTGATTTGGAAAAAAAAAAAATCAAGTCATACCACGAGAAGCAACATATCGCTGTTTTTTCCCCCTCCATTATGACCCAGAGACTCACACCCACATGACAAATACAATGTGCACTCTCCTCTTCAAGCAGCCAGTCAAGTCAAGGTCTCGGCTAAATCCCTGTTCAATGTTATTCCAGCGAGGCGAATGAGGCGTGAGATGGCTCAGACATGAGGGATCATCACCTAACTGTCATCTCTGTCCCCGTGCTGGAAGGACAGAAATAAATTAACACCCACGCGCTGATTTACATCTTGTCATATATGGCGAGAACAATCCTGTCTTTGCTCAGACTTACTCTGCCCCGTCGAGTGTCTATACAACAGCGAGGGAGGTGAAAGGATTGATAATCTTTTCATTTGATGTTGCGCCAGTCACGCTGAGCTAACAGAGGCTGATTAAGGTCGTGAATTACATTAAAGACTTCGAGACCTCCTTACCTCTCCAGATACACCTTTTATTTGCGGGGAGTCAGTGAATGTTTCAGCTGGATGCTACAGTGAATCACGTCCTTTCTCTGCTCTTAACGGTGTCTTTTGATTCAGTCGCTCTCATTCTGCTGAGTGCAGCAGCTGCAGCTGTGGCAGAGAAATATCTGTCTGTATTACAGTGCATCCACCCCTGACTCTAACGCTGTTTTATTGTCCTACGGGGACTAGGACTCCCTTTATTGCCCGATTGAAATGTTAGCTGCTTAAGTGAGTGATCCGAGGCTGCTCGCACCATGGACGCTCAATGTCCCGAAGACTGAGCTACTCTCCGACGCTCGGAGCGTCCTCAGAGCTCTCGCTTTATAAATGTCAGGCAGGGAAAAACAAACAGAGAGACAAAGAGCCGCCGACCAAATTCTGTGTCGTGCTAAAAGCAAAGAACTGTAGCATGAAAAGCCTCATGGATATTTAAAGAGAAAGTACTTTTCCAAGGTAAAAAAAAAAAAAATCACAAGAATAAATACATAAATGGTAAAGAATGTGAGTGCAAGTATTTCAGAGTGACATTCTCTTTTTATCCATTTTTCTAGGGAACATGACTTAAAGTGATGCAGTGAAGGCAACTGCAGTAAACATCGGGGTTGGAGGAACTGATAACGGATTCGGCTGAAGTTACATCAGCTGGTTGAAGGAAGATGCTCTAACATTGGACGAGTGGCAGCTATTAATTACAAAAAGGATTTATACAGTCCTGATGATCGACAAGCAAGTTAAGAGCACAGAAACATGACTGAAGAGCAGACAGCAGAGAACACCTCTTTCAAACCACAACATAAACTCAACACAATAAAACTAAATACAATCTGTTTTTGGGCCAAACAGATCATACGAATTCTGAATGAATTTGACTGTCAGACAGCTATTCCGTTCCTTTGCTGAAATTTCACCACGGCCTGAATGTACCAGTCCTTTTTTTCAACCGATAATCGCATATATCGTCAGTCGTACGGCCAGCGCACTCCTGATGTGTATGTATCAAAGACGATAAGAAGTCTCTGTAATCATGGGATGAGTTCTCGGCTCGGGCTGAAAGACAGAAGAAGGGACGGGAAATCCGAGGCATCCATCCATCCTTCAGATGATGAAACCTCCCCACAATGCCCTCTAGGATGTAAAACTGCTCGCTGTTAAATTTATGTCTGCCTGACCTCCTCTGGCTGAAATGATGGGATTATTTACTGCCATGCCTTCTGTGTGCTGCTAATATGCACTAGTGATGGACCTCCCTTCCAGATAATTATGGCAATGATGGACACTCTTTGCTCCTCGGGGCAGCAAAGGTCTGCTCGAGCCGAGCCAATCTTCCAAAGGGTGACACAAGTCACAGGAGAGCCTCATATTGCATAATCGCTGTTGGCAGCTGTTTAAATCGGCTTACTGTGAGCTTCACAGTCCATCCAGGATTTCCTCTGTGACACTTTTGACTGAAAACACATAAACCTTTAACTCGATACGTTTGAATATTCGGAATATACCGTAGGCCTAAATTTACATTTCAGAAATAAAATTACAATGTGGGAATGTAGTCTTTCCAATGTTTAGGTAGAATATCCCCATCCCATGTTCACGCATCTGGACAACTCAAATATTTACAGCTTATTTGCATTTGTTTTTGGTAGAAGACCACCAACACATGAACTTAGGACCTTCTTGTTATGAGCTGGAAAGGCGAACCACTACTAACTAGCTCTACAATATCATTATATACAAGATAGGTACCTTCAAAGTTTGTTGTTCTTGAACCCACTGGGAGTTAGATGCGTTGAAGGTGCGAGGAATCGATAATGATAAATCACTGTGAAAAACAAAGTAAGAGGTCCTAAAAGGAACAAATCCTGATTTTTTCAAGGATGTGCTGGTCTGATCTCCTCCAGCACCAACTTCATACCTCATAAAGGACCCGATACGTACAAAGAACTTGCAGAATCAAATGCTTCCGCAGGTGGGAGCTATTTTTAGTAGCGCAGGAAAGGACCAACAGCGCATTGGGTAAGGGTGGTCATGCCTAATGGCATTTATTACAACAAATTACAGATTTATTTGACAGAGAGAAATCTGCTCTTGAGGGTGTTCACAGGATGAATTCAAATGGTGTGCGAGACATCTTGCAGAAAGTGTTATATATATATATATATATAAAAAAAGCACTTTTATAAATATGAAACCATTGCACAAAATACTAGTCATTATTCAAAAGCAGCTTGCACAGCAGCCATCTACACAGAACAGCGGGGGGGGGGGCACTTGGGGGGAGGAAGAAGTTTGAGGCAGCAAGAGTGATCATTGAAAGAGCAGCAGCGGAGTATGAAGGCCTCACTGACTGTGTGAACGACTGGCGACTGGACAAGTCAGCTGGTTGGCTCGGAAGTGTCCTGTCACAGCTGACCAGGTGCAACACATCATTATCAGAGTGGAGGGACTAACCAACAATTTGTTCCCCCTCGATTAATGTTTCCAAGTGGAACCGATCTCAGAAAGTTTTTCTTTTTTCAGAGACCGTTGAAGAATTAGTCTCATGTTCCGAAAGAATAAATGAAGTGATGATTTAAAGCTAGTGTGACTCCTAAATTTTCTTGGCAAACACGCTGATTCGAAACGACACCTCTGGATTTCCCGAGTGCCGACAAGCTGTCTGCCAGCGTCGCTCACCATACATTTAGCAGAATGGATCAGTGTGAGCTAAGGAAGCCTTATCAGAGTCTGTGCAGCTTGGCACTAAATGAGAAACCCATTGCAAACACCAAAGTTATTGGCAAAGCAGTGAAGGAGAAATAGTACAGTAGCATTCACTCTCTGCATGCCTGTCGGTCGGTGCGCTTATCGTCTACTGCTGGTTTCTCTAACTGCACATCAGCACTAGAGACATCAGGCCTAGATCTCCTGCCGTCTCCCCCTGTGGATGTGACTCTTTTTCACTTATATGCCCACTTGCATGAATCTAGTGAGTGTAAAAACAATGAAGTTTCAAAGCACTTCAATTTTACTTTGTTTTAGTGGTTCAGTCCTGAATCAAGTAAATGCTTCTTTTTGTCACTTGAGCATAGCAGCATGTACAGCTGTTGTGTTTCCTCCCGTAAAAAGAAAGTTGTGCTTGATCTGTTCTAATTACATCTTTAATTAGCATAGAGTACACCGCATGGAGTCTCTATTTAGATTTGGTTACGCGTGTTGTAGCTGTTTGTTTGAATTTAAGTCATTATTCCATTTGTGTACATGTTCACAATGAGAGGAAAATGTTTTCTTGCTGACTTCAGTTATGCCCAGTGTCCTCGAGCCACGTTTATATGATCCTGTGTATTTTGCATGCAACGGCAGTGACGGATTGCAAGTCAACTCTACGCTCCAGCTGAATCCTTTGGTGGAAAATGTTCAAGTCCTCGCCGGCTCAACAAAAAAGTTTCGAGCTCTGCGATATCACTCGCTGTACACAAGTTCAAACCACGTTTTTAAGGTTCGCAGGAAAAAAAAGGACTTGAAACAAAGTCAACATTTTGAAGCACGTTTTACATATTGAGGTGCCTGAAAAACTAGTTTCCTGCTTTGGATCTTGCATTTTTACCCATTCAAACAGGAAGTTGAACCGTGAACCGGCTTTCCTTCAAGGTGACCACCTGACCATCACGATTCGTGACCACCGATGACTTGTCGTGCATAAACGAATCGAAGACTCAATTTCCCCGTACGCTACAATCACGCAGGACCGAGGAGAGAAAGAGAAAACACTGTTTGGTAGAGGGTCACCAATACCAAGGCAAAGAATAATCAAATTTTCAGTGGCAGGGGCAGAATATAAATACAGTTGCACTTGTACCCTGAGCCCCGGTGAAGCGGATTTAGCGCAAGAAAATAATTACCCAGCCACGGCTTCCGCTAATAGATTGAGACTGGGAACAAGCTTGGCCGTTGATTACATTTTTAGCATCCATCCTCCTCCCTGCCTCACACCTGCAGTGTAAGTTACAGTAATCGCAAGGCCTTTCACAGTCCTTGCTGATGCCTGCAAGCTGCTGCCCGATGATCCCACGAGTATACGGAATTTAAATTGCCCGAATGAGGGAGAGTGGACGAATTGGCCGCCTCCGGCTGGACGCGGGGAAAAAAAAAAGAAACGGAGCCACACGAACAACACACAACGCCGGACAAACATCAAACATAACCTTCCCCAAATACTGCAGTGACCTTGTGAGGGAGAAAAGAGAGAAAAGAGTAGAAGGTACACTGAAAGTTGTTAAACAAGTACAATTGCAACCTGCTGTACAACAACCTGCACTAATAAACCCTCTATAACGCAACTCCCAGTAACAAAGAAAATACAACCTGCTGCAACAGCTTAATTTAACACAACCTTCTGAAACACAAACTGACATAAGATTACTTTATTTGGCTGTCATAAAACCTGCATTAACATAGTTTGTTGTGGCACTTAATGCAATCTGAATGTTACCTTGAAAAAAACGTCTATTGTAGACTTGTTTTGCCAAGTTACTCAGTATGCAAGATAATGCATGGCTGGATCAACCTTGTAACAGGACCTGCTCGAAAACGTTTGCCATTGAGCGCCATCCGCCACCCTCGGCGCAAGGAGGCGAGGTCACTTTCAAGTTGCCATTATTGTGCTTCAGTTGTGTTAACTCTGGGGCATCGCGCTCTGGGGGCTCTCAGCTCAAGCAGACTTTGTGTTTGTTGTCAACAGAAGTTTGTCAGAGTGGTTCCTCCGAGTTTCCTAAAGACCTGCAGTGGGATTTCGAGCTGTGTCTCCAACGCAGTGAAGTGCACATTTATCCATACGGCGGAGGCCTTTACACACCCCTGAGTTGACAAAACAGTCTTTGTCAGAATCTAACAGTTCATGATTTTGTATGTCTTTCTTCATTCCACAGAAGTGAGCTTTCACACCAAAAAATATATTTGTTGTCCAGCAGTACTGCGGTACAATTTCCTTTCTCACTACTGCCTGGCAAGTCGACGAACATTGAAACAAAGCACTGAACAAGAAGTGACTACATTTATGCACACGAATGTAGTTAGTTTGATTTCATGTGGCGTGACGACAGAACAAAATAGATTTTTTTTCAGGGTCGAAGTCCATAAAAACTTACTAAAATTGTGAAAACTGGGGTAGAAAAATGCAATGCCATTCTCAACGTCAGTGTGCAGTTTAAATGATTCAACAAAAGGTGACACAAAGACGTAATTTACATAAAAAATAAAACTTTTCCTCCAATTTCCGTATTAAAGGTGGGTGTATTCAGATGAAAGTGACATGAGCCTTAAAGAATAGCTGGAGACTATGAACGTATGTGAGATAATTAGAATCTTTCATGTTTTCCACAGTTCCAGCTGTCATTAAAAAAAAAAACTGAGACGTTGGCAGATGTGTGCATTTTTTTTTCTCCCACACATATGTGGAGCTCAATGGTGCATAATAGTGACATTAAGAAACAACAAAAGAGGAACAGGGGGAAGACAGGAATGTATGCTGAGAATGGCTTTAATACGTGCGCCGCTGTCAAAAGGGGAAAAAAAAATGTTCACGTCTTTTATCTGAGAGTTTTGCTTTCATCTAAATTCTGTCTGTGGATGCCGTTAGAGGAATTCATCTTTCATTCTTCTCATTTCTCCGCAGGTCAAAATTTTGCTTCAGTGGCAAAGGCTGAAGCATTTTTGCGTGGGAGTTTTTTTTTTTGACAGGAGATTCTTTTTTTTCTTCCAGGTAAATGTAACAACTTCAACACTTAACTCTGCATCTCCTGCTGCTGGGTGTGATAACACTTCAGTGTGATATAAATGATACCTTTAGTTTTCGCAGCACTTAGGTTCTATCAAATTAATTTTTAAAGACAACCCGTGTTAGTGAACAAACTCACAACATTTCTGTTCAAGTGAATGCAAGAAGGATTGCTGCGCTGAACCAAAGTGAATGACGACAGTTATTGCAAGAGTCATTATTCCAAGTGGAAACTCATGGCATTTCAGGGAAACTATTTTGGGCTGTGAGGAGAGATGAGTCTGTTGGGGTGATCAATCATGCTATTGCAATGGTGGACTCAGTTTCGTCAGGTGAAGAAGTGAAGGATGAACAAATGTTCACCAGCACTGCCTTTCATCTGCATTCCTACGATATCCTCTCCCGGTTGTGAAAAGCATCAAAAGGTTTAAATGGGCCAGTTTAGAAACTCAGAGCAACCGCCTGTGGCTCAGAACGGCAGGTTTTCGAATGCCCGACTTGATCTCTGACTCTGTGAATATGCAAATGTAGAAAGGCAAAAACTATTGTCACAATAGCCAAAGCCACACATGATGCAAAAATGGGTGGAGGCAAGTTGGAGAGAGATGCTGAATTGCAAAGCAATGGGAAAAAAACCATCTTTCAGGCAGTGTGCAATCGAAATATATTTTTGGAGTATCAAAATGATCAATTTCGATGGTAAATGTGAAAATATATAGTTCAAGGCTAATAAATTACTAAGAAATTACTGTTTTGACCATGTTGTGTTATGTGGGCTATTTAAAAGGGGGGAAAAAAAGGGAAATTAAATAAATCAAACAGTGCACCAAGTCAGCCTGACAGCGCTGCATTCGCTCGCCCTGAGCCCCGTTGGTAGCAGTGGACTGATATTGACTCATTAAAGGTTTACAGCCGGAGTCCTTGGCTCTGCCAGCAGGTAGAAAAAAAGTCGCAGGGAAAGGCCATTAACCAGAAACAGAACTAATGAAGGGAGAAATTAACAAAACACAAACAAATAATGCATGTATTTCTGAACGCCCTTCCTGGCTTCTGTTGATAGAGCTTCCCCGGTTCCTCAGGTCGTTATGTGAAGATATCTGGGTCACACACTTCTGCCACTGCAGGGGCATGCTTCCAAACCAACAACGGGGAAGGCGAGGGGGGGAGGGGGAGGGGGGGAATAAAAATACATGTCTTGTGAAACTTGTGGCTTTCTCTTAGTAATGAGGTGACCTGGATGGACTGAGAGTTATTCAGACCCCTCTGCAACCACACTATTTATGGAAATGACCAGAGTGCAAACAAAGAGCAAGTGAATTTATCATTGGGACTGGGCAGTTAGAAAAACATTCGCCCCGTTTCAACCTTTTGTCCCTGGTGGGAATTGCCTCTAATTTTGGAGACTTTCAAGTGCCGTTCGAGATATTTCTTTCTTCCTTTCCATTAAGTCCTCTCTTAACTGTCCTCTTCAGGAATTCATCCGGCATAACAGTACCGTCCTGGATGGGAAGGGCTTTTTCTGACATAACAATTTTATAATAGTGGGGAGCCAGTCCTTCAGTCGGCAGCTTGTCAACTGGAATGACATGTTTCAAAACCCAGGATCCACAGCTATTTAAATGCCCATTGGCTTTCTGGGGGGGGGGGGGGGGGGGGGGGG